>CM055082.1:8748534-9326275 GCA_029204045.2 Tillandsia leiboldiana
AGTATCGTGATGTGGAATGTCTAGAGCAATAAAAACCTAGCCCAAGTTGGAGTTTTCTATAGACTGGCTGAACATGATACATGTGACAGGGGTGCTAGGTCAAGTTCCAAGATTTCACTACTTAACATAGAGTAGGAATCAAAAGATTCAACAACTGATATACAAGATACAACATACAGTTTTACACATGCTAATACTCCAATTTCTAACATGCATGATCCTACACACATAGAATTAGTACGCAGTCCAGAGTTCTTGGAAGCAAGGTCACCCACCTGAAAGTGCTAACTGCCCGGAATCGTACAGCTGAGAAAGCCCAAAACAGTCAAATCACAGATCCCACCAAGCCAACAACACGGTAGAAGTGCTCACAACCTCCTGGGTACAAACATACACCAAAATTACACTTTAATCCACACAAATTCCAAAATCCCAAAATCTGTGATGAACAGTCCCATTCACACGAAATTTTCACCTGAAAAACTTCCTCCAAAAATTCCAATAAAAATATGACGGCGATCCTCGCGAAGAGTAGATGTCGATAGAGTCCTGAAACGTCGAATTCCGATGTCCGGATGAGGAGATAAAAATCCGACAAGCAGGTGCTGTCCAAATCAACCAACAGTCGCAAAGGGGGTTAAAAGTGTACCCAGAACCCCAAGAAAAGCTCGGATCTAGAAAAAGTGTCCAACACAGAAAATGTAGATTTACCTCTTACGAACCGTCACCGCAGAAATCGTCCAAAAATAACGTCGGGGTAGCCCGGTAGACCTCCAGACTAACTGCGACGAAAATGGGCCTCCACAGTAGATCGTCGCTCCGCACCCGATGCAGAAGTCGCCGTCGTCGCGGCCTCCAAAAATTATGAAACTTTGCCAAAAGATGCACAAGAGGGAGAGAAAGAAAATTGGTGAAGGGCTCAGGGGCTAAAACTCTCGGGAAAAGCTTCAAAAACGAGCCCCAAGGGACCTATTTATAGGCCTCACCCGAAATCAGCCCAAAAGACAAGTCAAAGGGGCTTTCGGGCCCAACTTTCGGGCGCCCGGAACATTCGGCGCCTACAGTGTTGGGCCCGGCCCAACACTGTGCGCGCCCGGATCGATCCGGTGCCGCCACGTGTCCCCCCGAACAGGGACAGCGGTGCGGGGCCACCCGATGGCCGCCACGTGTCCGGCCCCGCGCTCCCCGCGCCCGGCGCACATGCGCCCACCAATCATGGCGCGCCACGTGCAGCGAGGGTCCACGGCGTCGACCACGGGCCGCGGTTCACGGCGGCCCACCCGGGTCGCTGCGCCCGCCAACCAGCGGGCGACACGTGGCCCGGCGGGTCCATCGTGCGCCGCGCCCGGCGCGGTCCACGCGCTGTCGCGCGTGCGTTGACCCGCCAACCGGCGTCTGCCACGTGGCACTGTGCCGCGTCGCATATGCCAGGTGCGTATGGACCGACCAACCAGAAGAAGCCACGTGGCCCGCCCCGGTCCACTGCACCAACCGCGCGCCCCCGTGGACCGAGCCGCGTGAGCCCGCCAATGGGCAGCCGCACGTGTCCAGGCGCCGGTCCATGCACCAGCGCCCAAGCTCTGTGGACCGAGCGGTATGCGCCGGCCCAATCAGAAGCTGCCACGTGGCAGGGGCTGGTCCACGGCTGTTCCCATGCACCGAAATGCGCGAAAAACTTCCGGGAGTCCGTTTTTTGGGCATCCGGACTCAGAAACAAACAAGCAAATAGCCGTTTTCAAGCGTTTTTTCCGTGCTGAATCCATTTCCGACCTCTGTTTGGCCTAATTCTTTTCCGAAATTTCGGCAAACCCAGCCGAAAGCCAACACAGCAAGTAATATCACACAGGGTCCATCTGTGGCATCCTATTGATGCACCATGGGCCAGATACACCAATGATAGGTGTTCTAACAGTGGATTCATCGGAAGAACGTTGCATGGGAACCAGGGCCACTACATCCTCCCCCACTAAAAGGAAGTTCGTCCTCGAAACAAAGTAAAGTAGAACAGACGTACCTCAACCGGAAGTCTCGAAGAGAAAGGGGTAGGCATCTCTCATCTCTGTCTCCAGCTCCCAAGTAGCCTCACGCTCCTCGTGATTGCTCCATAAGATTTTCACATACGGAATGGTCCGGTTGCGCAATTCCCTCACCTCACGAGCAAGAATCCGCAACGGCCGCTCCTCGTAAACCAGGTCCTCACCGATCTCCAAGGGAGTGAAGTCAACCACATGCGACGGATCAAAGACATATCTCCTCAGGGCTGAGACATGAAAAACATCGTGTACACCGGCCAAACGTGGAGGAAGAGCAACTCTATAAGCCACAGGGCCTACCCTCTCAAGTACCTCAAAGGGTCCAACAAAACGGGGACTAAGCTTCCCACGCACTCCAAATCTCCGGACCCCTTTCGAAGGCGAGACCTTTAAGAATACATGGTCACCAATCTGAAACTCTAGGTCTCGCCGTCGAGTATCTGCATAACTCCTCTGACGACTCTGGGCTACCTCAAGGTGTCGACGAACAACTTTGACTTTCTCCTCAGCCTCCAAAAGAAGATCTGGTCCTAAAGTCCTCCTCTCACCCACGTCACTCCAATACAAGGGTGACCGACACTTGCGTCCATACAACGCCTCAAACGGAGCCATCTGAATGCTCGCCTGATAGCTGTTGTTGTACGCAAACTCAACCAAAGATAAGTGTCGGTACCACCCCCCTCCAAAATCCATAACGCACGCTCTCAGCATATCCTCGAGGGTCTGTATAGTGCGCTCAGACTGGCCATCAGTCTGTGGGTGGAATGCAGTGCTGAATCTGAGCTGGGTCCCCAAAGCTGACTGTAAACTCCCCCAGAATCGTGACACAAACCTCGGATCCCGATCTGAAACAATCGACGCAGGTATCCCGTGTAGCCTCACTATCTCGTCCAAATACAACTGTGCCAGACGCTCCAATGACCAAGTCATCTGAACGGGCAAGAAATGTGCAGACTTGGTGAGTCTATCAACAATAACCCAAATCGCGTCGGCTCCACTCTGCGCTCTCGGCAGCCCTGTAACAAAGTCCATGGTGATGTGGTCCCATTTTCACTCGGGAATTGGAAGACTTTGTAACTTGCCAGCAGGAACCCGGTGCTCTGCTTTCACTTGCTGGCAAGTTAAACAGTGAGCCACAAATCTTCCAATGTCCCGCTTCATTCCGGACCACCAAAAATGTGCCTTGAGGTCCTTATACATCTTAGTACCACCAGGATGAATGGTATAAGGTGTATAATGGGCCTCTCTCAAAATCTGGTCTCTGATCTCTGGATCCGAAGGCACACAAACTCGGTCTCTGTACCGCAGTACTCCCGAGCTATCCACTGAAAAATCCCCTATCTGATCTGCATGTATCAGGGATCTGATCCTCTCCAAGTGGGGGTCCTCACTCTGCGTCTCCCTAATCCTGTCCAACAGAGTGGGCTGCAAGACCATAGACATCAGTCTAGCAGAGACCCCAGGGGATACAACCTCAATCTGGAGTCGCCTCAACTGCTCAATCAGTGGGGCCTGCTGTGTGACCAACATGCTCAAGCTCTGCACTGACCTCCGACTCAAAGCATCTGCTACCACATTGGCCTTGCCGGGATGATAGAGGATACTCACATCGTAATCCTTCAGTAACTCCAACCACCGGCGTTGCCTCAGGTTCAGCTCCTTTTGAGTAAACAGATACTTTAAGCTCTTATGATCCGTGTAGATCTCACAATGCTCACCGTAGAGGTAATGCCGCCACAGCTTCAATGCAAACACCACAGCTGCCAGCTCTAAATCATGAGTGGGGTAATTCTTCTCATAATCCTTTAATTGCCGTGAAGCATAAGCAATTACCCTCCCATGCTGCATCAAGACACAACCCAAACCGCTGTGGGAGGCGTCACTGTAAATCACGTAGCCATCACCCATCACTGGCAGTGTAAGAACTGGTACTGAAATCAGTCTCCTCTTCAGCTCCTCAAAACTCCGCTGACACTGCTCAGTCCAAATGAACCTCATCCCCTTCCTAGTCAAACAGGTCAGGGGAGTAGAGAGCTTCGCAAAGCCCTCTACAAACCGACGGTAGTAGCCTGCCAAGCCCAGAAAGCTCCGGACCTCCGTCACCGTCGTCGGTCTCGGCCAATCCCGAACTGTATCGATCTTCGTCGGGTCAACTGCCACCCCTGCGGCTGATACCAAGTGGCCCAAAAATGCAACCTCCCGAAGCCAAAACTCGCACTTCTTAAGCTTGGCATACAGCTTCTTCTCACGTAGAAGCTGCAGCACTATCCTCAAGTGCTCCTCATGATCCACATCGCTCCGGGAGTAGATCAAGATGTCATCAATGAACACAACCACAAACAAGTCTAAGTACGGCTGAAATACCCGGTTCATCAAATCCATGAATGCAGCTGGGGCATTAGTCAAACCAAACGGCATAACCGTAAACTCATAATGCCCATACCGGGATCGAAAAGCCGTCTTAGGGATGTCCTCGGCCCTCACCCTCAACTGGTGGTAACCTGACTGAAGATCAATCTTCGAAAACACTGTGGCTCCCTGCAACTGATCAAATAAATCATCTATCCGTGGAAGAGGGTACTTGTTCCGGATGGTCACTTTATTCAACTCCCGATAATCCACACACAAACGAAGCGACCCATCCTTCTTCTTCACAAATAAAACTGGCGCTCCCCACGGAGAAACACTAGGCCTGACAAAGCCCCTATCCATAAGATCCTGAAGCTGGGCCTTCAACTCCCTCAACTCGGCAGGTGCCATCCTATAAGGCGCCTTCGAGATTAGTGCGGTTCCCGGTACCACATCAATCACAAACTCCACCTCCCTCTCCGGCGGCATAGTCGTCAACTCAGGGGGAAACACATCTGGGAACTCGCGGACAACAGGAATATCCTCGAGTCCCAGTGCCGCCGTAGGCACCTCCACAATCGTCGCTAAGAAAGCGGTGCAGCCCCTACTAATCATCCGCCTAGCCCTCGCCGAAGAAACAGTCATCGCGAAGAAGGTGCTCTGGCAGCCTCTGAAAATGAACTCCTCCTGTCCAGGCTCGCGGAGGGTCACCGTCCTCTCTCTGCAGTCTATAATAGCATAGTACCTCGACAACCAATCCATACCTAGCACGACGTCGAAATCCTGGAGCTGCCGCAAGACAAGCAAGTCTGCCGGCAAAATCCAGGATCCCAACTGCACAGGGCAATCCCTACAATACTCCTCGACATGCAAGACATGATCTGGTATCTGAACCTCTAATGCATGCGATAAAGAAACTACCTCTATACCATGAAGGGATGCAAATGCTCTACTGATAAAAGAATGCGATGCACCGGTATCAAAGAGAGTACGAGTACGAACTGCAGAAATCAAAATAATACCTGCGACGACATGCTCTGCTGCTGTAGCATCCTCTACCTGAGCGGCATAAACTCGACCGCTCGGCGCCGGGGGATGTCGCTCTGGCTGTCGCGAGGACGAGGAAGCAAAGTCTGGCCTACCGGAGGCCGCCGAAGGTCCTGCTGACTGACGAGGAATGAAGGATGCAGAAGCTGATGAAGGAGCTGGGTAACCTGCCCTGGGGCACGCCCTCGCGAAGTGACCGGTCTGCCCGCAACGGAAGCAGCGGCCCTGACTCTGCGGGCACTGGGCCGGTGGGTGCGGTCCTCCACAAATAACACAACGATCAGGGCGCGGCTGCCGCGAAGTCTGCTGCTGCTGCGGAGACTGCTGCTGTCGAGGTGGTCGACGCTGCTGCTGCTGCTGCTGCTGCTGCTGCTGGGACTGACGAGATGCCCCAGATCTCTGCCGCCCCTGATACCCCCGTCCCTGAGAGTGGAAACGGGGTGGTCTCGGGGGTCCCTGTCTACTCGACTGCCCCTCCTCAAACAGCGCCGGGCGCTTTGCCCCAGGAGTCACTACGGGGGCTGGAGCCACCTCTGCCATCACGACCTCACCACTGTCCACATACAGAGCCTGCTCCATCGAGGCCTCCAAAGTCTGTAGTCTGCGGGAGCGGACCAATTGATAAATGTCCCGACGCAACCCTCTCTCGAACATATAGATCCGGTGGGTCTCATCTCTGGCCACGTGGGGCATACAAGCCAACAGCCGATTGAAATCGGCTATGTACACGTGTACGGGCCTATCTCCCTGGCGGAGATTCCTCAACTGCTCCTCCAAACTCTGTCGAACACTCTCGGGAAAGAAGGCCCCAAGAAGCATACCGCGAAACTCTGCCCATGAGATAAACTGGGTCCCAGGCGGACCTGCGGGTCGCACACGCCGCCACCATGCCTCGGCGTTGCTCTCCAGAAAATGAGTAGCCAACAGAACTCGATACCTCTCATCAATAAAAAGGCTCTCGAAATGGCGCTCTATGGCCGTAACCCAAGACTCAGCCGCCCACGGCTCAGCACTCATACCCGAAAAGCGGGGTGGATCAAACTTGCGAAACCTCAACAAAAGACCCACCAAAACCTGCTGCTCTGCCAAAGTCAAAGATCCCGTCGTCCCAGACGGTGGCCTACTGGAAACTGGCTCAGCCGGAACTGCTGGTGCAGGCTGCACAACCGAGGGTGCCACAACAGGGGAAGAAGGCACCGGTGAACTCTCAGGGGGTACTACCGCCGGCTGCGCTCTCTGCTCCAACAAGAGCGTCAACCGACTCACAGCCTCCTCCTGGCGTCGAGACGCCTCAGCCAACTGTGCCATCTGGGCACGGAGCTCCAAAACCTCGCTCTGCTGTCCCTGCCCCGAGTCCTCCTGCTCGGGCTCAGAGGACGAAGGCTGCGAACACGTCACCATCGAGCGTCGAGGAGGCATCCCCACCTGAGGGACAAGGCAAACAGTCAGAACCCAAATCATCTCTCGACCCAATCTAGCGAAAGTCAGAAGGCATGTCCCCCTTCCCGAAGTACTATGTTGTCTGCAGCCAACATAGTTGCCACCGAAGGAAGACATGTCAATCGCTCACCCCGAACCACTCGGGAGAGTTAGAAATCCAATCAGGACTCTCGCTAAAATCACGGCTCTCACGCGAGTCATCCTAGGGTCCAACCACAAGCCTAGGGTTCCTAAGTCCTCCAAGACCTACATCCTAGGCTCTGATACCACTCTAATCTGTCACGCCCCGGGGCGATACTGCGCCCCGGCTCGCCAACAGATCCGCCGCCCATACGGGAAGCCCCGTATAGGCGTAGCGACTAACCGGCAAAGAAACATCTACACTAGCAGATATCAGAGCTGAAAGAGGAAAGCTGGAATAAAATACATGAAATAAAACTACAACTCACAAATATACAGACCAACCTCACCCCAATACAAGAGTCTCTCAGAAAAGCAGGAAAGAAAGGTACAACTCAAAACCTCACTACAACAGTCACTCGACATAACACACACCAAAATAGTACTGGGGTACATCTACTCACACACTGAAGATGACAGGAGGGGATCTATCTCGCGACTCCCTTACCTCGGTCAGAAGGAGCAGGATCAGCAACAGGAGCTGCAGGAACCGAAGTAGAAGTCCCTGGGGAGAAGACACCACAACGGGTGTGAGAACTACATCCCACAGTAGTTCTCAGTGGGTGCCGCCAACAAGCCCGACGGTCTGCCCATTAAGTCTACCAGAGGCAAAAAGTAACATATGCAGTGCTGTAAGGAAAGCTGGGAAAAGTAACTCTACAGCTACTATGCCTCTATCTAGATGCTCAACAGTGGAACAGAAAGAACATAATGCCACAACTAACACTCCTCCCTGATCACCCAATCTAAACTGACTGCCACATCGGGTCCAGTCAAACCTGCGCCAACCTACTGCCGTTACGTCCCGGAGGAGCGGACTTACGTAGGGCGTCCGTGGCTGCCAACAAAAGCACAGCCAGAGGGACAAATGCAACAACAAGTCGCTAAAGAACATCTCAAACTCACGCCGGTACAATAACCCGGTCTCGCCTACTCCGGAGTGGCACTCGAGGGGAGCGACCCGCTCGAGTCAAAGTAACCCATAAGTATCTCTGTAAAGTATCTCTGTAAAGCTCAAATGTGGCTCATGCAGGCTATGATCCAATCCTCGATCAACAAGATCGACTACCCAACAAATCACTGACTCACTCACTGGCTGGAATCTACACAGCTGAGACTCACTGTCTCTCAGACAGTTTCCAAGAACCCAGATCTACCATCACTATCACTCTCCCAAAGAAATCAGATCTACAGACTGCTATCAACTCCACTCGGTCCCCAGACACGAGTGCAAATGCATCCCACAACCACCCGACCTCTCGGCCCACAACTCGGGCGAGGAAAAGCTAAGTCCATAGTGAAATGAAGTATCGTGATGTGGAATGTCTAGAGCAATAAAAACCTAGCCCAAGTTGGAGTTTTCTATAGACTGGCTGAACATGATACATGTGACAGGGGTGCTAGGTCAAGTTCCAAGATTTCACTACTTAACATAGAGTAGGAATCAAAAGATTCAACAACTGATATACAAGATACAACATACAGTTTTACACATGCTAATACTCCAATTTCTAACATGCATGATCCTACACACATAGAATTAGTACGCAGTCCAGAGTTCTTGGAAGCAAGGTCACCCACCTGAAAGTGCTAACTGCCCGGAATCGTACAGCTGAGAAAGCCCAAAACAGTCAAATCACAGATCCCACCAAGCCAACAACACGGTAGAAGTGCTCACAACCTCCTGGGTACAAACATACACCAAAATTATACTTTAATCCACACAAATTCCAAAATCCCAAAATCTGTGATGAACAGTCCCATTCACACGAAATTTTCACGTGAAAAACTTCCTCCAAAAATTCCAGTAAAAGTATGATGGCGATCCTCGCGAAGAGTAGATGTCGATAGAGTCCTGAAACGTCGAATTCCGATGTCCGGATGAGGAGATAAAAATCCGACAAGTAGGTGCTGTCCAAATCAACCAACAGTCGCAAAGGGGGTTAAAAATGTACCCAGAACCCCAAGAAAAGCTCGGATCCAGAAAAAGTGTCCAACACAGAAAATGTAGATTTACCTCTTACGAAACCGTCACCGTAGAAATCGTCCAAAAATAACGTTGGGGTAGCCCGGTAGACCTCCCAGACTAAACTGCGACGAAAATGGGCCTCCAACAGTAGATCGTCGCTCCGCACCCCGATGCAGAAGTCGCCGTCGTCGCGGCCTCCAAAAATTCTGAACCTTCGCCAAAAGATGCACAAGAGGGAGAGAAAGAAAATTGGTGAAGGGCTCAGGGGCTAAAACTCTCGGGAAAAGCTTCAAAAACGAGCCCCAAGGGGCCTATTTATAGGCCTCACCCGAAATCAGCCCAAAAGACAAGTCAAAGGGGCTTTCGGGCCCAACTTTCGGGCGCCCGGAACATTCGGGCGCCTACAGTGTTGGGCCCGGCCCAACACTGTGCGCTCCGGGATCGATCCGGTGCCGCCACGTGTCCCCCCGAACAGGGGACAGCGGTGCGGGGCCACCCGATGGCCGCCACGTGTCCGGCCCCGCGCTCCCCGCGCCCGGCGCACATGCGCCCACCAATCATGGCGCGCCACGTGCAGCGAGGTCCACGGCGGCGACCACGGGCCGCGGTTCACGGCGGCCCACCCGGGTCGCTGCGCCCGCCAACCAGCGGGCGACACGTGGCCCGGCGGGTCCATCGTGCGCCGCGCCCGGCGCGGTCCACGCGCTGTCGCGCGTGCGTTGACCCGCCAACCGGCGTCTGCCACGTGGCACTGTGCCGCGTCGCATACGCCAGGTGCGTATGGACCGACCAACCAGAAGAAGCCACGTGGCCCGCCCCGGTCCACTGCACCAACCGCGCGCCCCCGTGGACCGAGCCGCGTGAGCCCGCCAATGGGCAGCCGCCACGTGTCCAGGCGCCGGTCCATGCACCAGCGCCCAAGCTCTGTGGACCGAGCGGTATGCGCCGGCCCAATCAGAAGCTGCCACGTGGCAGGGGCTAGTCCACGGCTGTTCCCATGCACCGAAATGCGCGAAAAACTTCCGGGAGTCCGTTTTTGGGCATCCGGACTCAGAAACAAACAAGCAAATAGCCGTTTTCAAGCGTTTTTCCGTGCTGAATCCATTTCCGACCTCTGTTTGGCCTAATTCTTTTCCGAAATTTCGGCAAACCCAGCCGAAAGCCAACACAGCAAGTAATATCACACAGGGTCCATCTGTGGCATCCTATTGATGCACCATGGGCCAGATACACCAATGATTGGTGTTCTAACAGTGGATTCATCGGAAGAACGTTGCATGGGAACCAGGGCCACTACAATGTCTCTAGGCAACGATTCACTCTTTCTGTTTGACCATCTGTTTCGGGATGATAAGAAGTGCTCATCTTTAGCTGGGTCCCTAACAGCTTAAACAATTCTGTCCAGAATTGACTAGTGAATATTTTGTCCCTGTCCGACACTATGCTCTTAGGACACCCATGTAATCTGAATATAGAGTTCATGAAAATTCTTGCGACATCCACAGCAGAAAAGGGGTGTTTAAGAGAAATAAAGTGGCCGTACTTTGTTAATCTATCCACCACTACCAATATAGTGTCCATTTTATCAGATAGAGGTAAAGCCTCCACAAAATCCATGCTTATGTCTTCCCAAATTTGATTAGGGATAGGTAGCGGTTGGAGCAGACCTTGATAACCTAGTGTATCAGGCTTGTTTTGAGCACAAACATCACATTCTCGGATAAATTTTTCCAACTGCTTACTCATTCCCTTCCAATAGAAATGACGTTTCATCCTCTGATAAGTATGTAACACTCCCGAATGGCCACCTATAGCAGTCTCATGAAACTGCTGTATTAATTGCTCTCTTAATTTCCCGGTTTCCCCCACACAGATTCTACCCTTGTACCGCAGAATCCCTTGGTTATAACTGAAATGACCACATGTTCCTGATGACAAAGCAGCCTCTTTAATGATATTCTCCACATGAGAATCATTCTTGTAACTTCCTTCTAACTCTTCAACCCAAGCAGGAATTATAGTAGTAATAGCTGACAGTTGACCTTGATTCCCTGCAAACCTTGAAAGAGCATCTGCTGCTAAGTTGTGACACCCCCGGAATTTGGATTAGTCCTATATATAAATGATATAATAGGACTAAAATCTCTAACCCGGCTATAGCATTTTGGATGGTAGCAAGATCCAAGAGGAACATGAGAGTTAAGCGTGCTAGAGCTAGAGTAGTTCTAGGATGGGTGACCCCCTGGGAAGTGGGGCGTCACAGTTGGTATCAGAGACATTCACCAGCCGGAAATGTGAGATGAGTCTCGGCTGAGCCAGGGTTATATAGCGGGTAGAGTGTGGCTCCCCGGCTAATGACCGTTGTAGGTGGAGTGCAGCTCCCTATAAGGTCGGCTAAGGCTAGCGAGACGAGTCTCACATCGCCTGGTGCTTGTGAGTGTGCTTGAGCCTGACGTGGACGTCAGGGCTTAAAGGGGGGAAGAATGTGACACCCCCGGAATTTGGATTAGTCCTATATATAAATGATATAATAGGACTAAAATTTCTAACCCGGCTATAGCATTTTGGATGGTAGCAAGATCCAAGAGGAACATGAGAGTTAAGCGTGCTAGAGCTAGAGTAGTTCTAGGATGGGTGACCCCCTGGGAAGTGGGGCGTCACATAAGTTCTCCCGACCCTTTCGATATGCAATGGTGTAGTTAAAACCGAGGAGTTTAAGCATCCCCTTTTGCTGCATTGGGGTCACAATCTTCTGCTCTAGCAGATATTTGAGACTTTCATGATCTGTTTTGATAATAAAGTTCTTCATCATCAAATAATGCCTCCACTTTTGTGTTGCCATAAGAATGGCCGGGAACTCTTTCTCATAAGTTGAGAGGGCCAGGTTCTTCCCTTTTATGGCCTTGCTGAGGTATGCTATAGGCCGTCCTTCTTGAGACAGTACAGCACCTATACCTGTACCACTAGCATCCACCTCTAGTGTAAAGGCCTCGCTGAAATTGGGCATCTTCAGGACTGGGGTTGTAACCATTGCCCTCTTCAATAGTTCAAAAGCCTGTTGGGCTTCTTTTGACCACTCAAACTGATTTTTTTTTAACAAATCTGTAAGGGTTTTGCTGATGGCACCATAATTTCTGACAAACTTCCTATAATACCCTGTTAAACCGAGGAACCCTCTTAACTCCTTAACTGATATGGGAATAGGCCATTCAGACATGGCCACAACTTTAGCAGGATCCGTGGCAACTCCTTCCGCTGAAATGATATGCCCCAAATATTCTACTTGCCGCTTCCCAAATACACACTTACTTCTTTTAGCAAACAACCTGTTTTGCCTCAGCACCTCCAATATTATTTCCAAATGGTTTAAATGCTCCTTTAATGTCTTACTATATATTAGTATATCATCAAAGAATACTAAGACATATTTTCTCAAAAATGGAGCAAAGATAGAATTCATAAGTGCTTGGAATGTGGCCGGTGCATTTGTTAATCCAAATGGCATTACCCTAAACTCATAATGCCCTTGATGAGTTCGAAATGCTGTTTTGGGAATATCTTCTTCATAAACTCGAATTTGGTGATAGCCCGATCTTAGATCCAACTTAGAGAAAAGTTGAGATCCTTCCAACTCATCCAAAAGATCATCTATAATCGGAATCGGGAATTTATCTTTAACGGTGATCTTATTCAACTGTCGGTAGTCTATGCACATTCTCCAACCCCCATCTTTTTTTTTTACCAATAATACGGGTGAAGCGAAAGGGCTATGACTCGCCCGGATTATGGAGGACTCTAGCATTTCCTTCACTTGCTTTTCTATTTCATTTTTTTGCTCAAAAGAATGTCGGTAGGGTCGAAGTTTAACTGGCGTGGCACCCGGCTGTAAGGGTATCTGATGATCTACAAACCGTGGCGGGGGCAATTCTGTGGGATTATCAAACACCTCAGCATACTTGGCCAATACCCTTTGCAACTCAGGATCAACTATTTCAGACCCTTCTGATTCCTGAATCACTTTACAGTGGCTAACTAGGCAACACTCCCCTTTCTGCCACTCCTGATACCACTGATTAGCAGTAATTAAATTCAGTTGGGTTGCTTCCTGCATACCTTTCAGTATCAAAGGATGCCCACTCTTTTGTATAGTAATGGCATCTTGGTGATAATCGAAGGTCACCTTGCCATATGAGCGTAGCCAATCTATGCCAAGTACCATACTGGACCCCTCCAACCTAATGATTCACAAATCAGTTTGGAAGCTATGACCCTGCATGTCCCACTGAAAACCTGGGCATTGCAGTTTGCTCAACACCTTCTGTCCATTCGCCACAGTGACGATCAAAGGGGTAGCAGCCACCATATGTGCTCCCACCTCCTTAGCTGTTTGAAGATCCATGAAACTGTGGGTGCTACCGGTATCAACCAATATAGTGAGTATATGCTTACCCACTTCACCCTGAATTTTGATTGTGTTTTGTTGTTTCTTACCACGAGTGCATACACTGATACACCCACTTCTGGTTTATCCTCCCCATCATCTGAATTTTCTTCAGCTTCAGTAGGTTGCTCCTGGAGACTATCTTCATCATATACTTCTATAAAATCTTCTAATCCTTGCATGGTATTCAGTACTTTATTACCACATACATGGCCCTGGTGGTATTTTTCCCCACATTTAAAGCATTGTCCTGCTGCTCGTCTTTGCTCAATCAAAGACCTATTGTAAGTGCCCTGGTTACTTGATGCCTTCTGTGTATTTGTTGGCGAGAACTTATTATAATTGCTAACTCCTACTCTGGAAACTGGTTTCAATCTTTTGCTAATCACAGATAAGGCTCTTTCATGCAACTTAGCCTGGGAATATGCCTCCTCCAACGAATTTGGGTGAGCAATATCAAGGAATGGAATTAAATCCTCCCTCAATCCACCTATGTAGCAAGATATGAAATGTTCTTCAGTTAACTGTGGATTGTGACATAAGAGTTGAGTGCGCAACTCTTCGAATTTCTCCTGGTAATTCTCTACTGAACCATATTGTTTGAGATTGTTGAATTCTCTGACCAGGTACCTCTCTCCTGTTTGTCCAAACCTTCTTTGAATTGCTTCTACAAATTCCTCCCAACTGATTCCTTGTTTATGTATGAAATGGCTTTGTTTCCACACTCTTGCTTTGCCACTTAAATGCATGGATGCAATTGAAACCCACTGATGACATGGAATCTGATATATTTCATAATAATATTCACAATTCTCTATCCACAATCGAGGATCTTCTCCGCTAAACATGGGAAACTCCAATTTAGGGTGTGGTGTATGATGGGCACTATGAGTTCTGTTAACTCCTCTGCTTTCTTCAGGGAACTCTGTCTCTCTGGGAGGAATAGGTAAGATCCCTTTCCCTCTGTTATCTAACAGTTCTCCCCTTTCCCCTATTGGCCCACCCCTCGAATGGTGCTCATTTGGCCCCAGGGGCATAGCTTGGGTTTGCAAAACTGTTTTAGGCAAAGAGGGTGTTGCTGTGATTAACCTTAGTAATTCCTCATGTTTGACTGCATTATCTTTAAGCACTAATTCATGTCTACGAGCTGCCTCTACTTGTAATGACTCATAGTGTTTTTGCCCCACTGCGCTTACTTCCTTGATCTGATTGTCTAATTCTTTCACTTTATCTTGGTAATCTGTAGTAAACCTTTGAAATTTCTGTTCCAGTGTAGTCATATGATCATTAAGATCCCTTAACCGAGTTCCCTCCGCCATTTCCCTCTTGATGGGAATAAATCGGAACCTATTTTGTTTCCCTTTTTGCTCGATCTTGGACTTAATGGTACTTATTAATCCGAAATCGTTGTATATTCTCAATCACAACAGATCTAAAGATATATGCAACTATTCCCTTGAATCATATACTGTAATGCTAAGAGATTGGAAATACCTGCTACAATGGCTGCTAGCGGGTGATTGATATGATCCAACCCTAATACTTGTTGCTCTTCTTGCAGGAATGCAATTCTAGATCCCTGGGATCGTGGCTGCTCTGAGACCACTTGTAATACTCCTCCTGAATCGCAACCGCTCAAGAGGGTGAATTGAGCTTGGAAGGCGATAATGATGGAGATTGGTGGGTCGAATTGCTCGTTCGGAGGCGCACACGCAGTGATGAGATTACTCTGATGCGTGAAGGCGTCGATGATGACGGGTTGAGCTTGAACAGTGGATGAGGGACCGAGGTTGAGTGGGATCAATGGAGGAATTAGAGGGGAAAAGATTTGAGAAGAGATTGAGGAGTAGAGAGAGAGAGAAGGGGAAGAAGAAGACGAAGAGGAAGAAGAGAGAGGAATTGGAGTAACTGTATTAACCAAAGCTTAACCGAATTCAGTTACAACCATCCTATTTATAGAGTGTAAAGAAGGACTAAATTGTAATTAAAAGAAGTGTAAGCTGTATTCTAAACTGTTACTACATCTAATCCTCCTGTGGGCTCATGGGCCTATTCCCGCCTGGGCTTGGGCTCCAGAACTGAAGGCGTAACGGGTCGGATGCTGCTTCCAAACCCGCATCTGCTAACATTTCTAGACCCTTCTCCAAGGCGCTGGAAAGTCCCCGTATTCCCCTTTCCGCTCGTCACCTTCCCTCGCGAGATCCAGGATGCCCTAGGTGCGGTGCGAACGCTCGGAGAGTCGACCCCTCGTCCAACTCCGCCGCCTAGCCCTCCAACTTCCTCACACACGCCCGCTTCTTCTTTGTCTTCGTCACTCTAAGAGAACCTACTCCACCCTGACGCTCGCTTGAAGAATAAGCCACAACCCGCTCATGTGGAAAGAAGCTAAGAAGCTAAGTACCCGATTCATCCTCTCTTGTTCGATATTTATGACTTCACCGTTTCTTCACCTACTAATGTATTACATAAGCGTACTGATATTTTTCAATTTGATGGTTATAACTTTTCAGTTGTACATAAAGTTTGAATACAAATTGATATTTGATAACAGATTAGGAGTATCGATATATATAGTTTACACTTATTTATGGTTTTGATTGTTTTACATTGTTAAGTATAAAAATTTAAAGTTAAATTTTTACAATGAAACAAAAATAAAATTATAATATAAGTCAACTTTTCAAATTAGAGTAGTCAAATAAAAAATACGCTAATAAGTTAATAAGGCTCATGACTGATCAAGTGGCCTTGTTCTTGCATTTTATTTATGACAAGCTAATTAGGTCTAGGCATAGTTAGTTAATTCGGATTCGGCAAAAATTCGGTACGGATATAATACGGATAAAATTCGTATCATAATTTTAAAATTCGTTGAAAAATTCGGCTAAAAAACGGGCTCGTCAATTATTCGGATACGTGATTTATACGGAAATAATACGTTCACTAATTAAAAATTCGGGATAAAAAATTCGGCTATTAAATTTAAAAAAAATTATAAAATTTATACTATTAGTATAAACAATTATAATTTTTTAAAATAATTTAATCAATTTATATTAGAAATAAATAAAATATTCATTTAGAATAAAAAAAATATAATTTTAAATTATTCCCGACAAATAATTTTAATTCGGATTCTCAATAATTCACGAATAATTCGTGAATAATTCGTGAATTAACTAACTATGCTTTGAAAAAGAACGAATTTTTCACCCAAAAATTCGTAATTCGTGAATAATTCGCGAATAATACTTTTTGATTCAAAAATTTGCGAATTATTCCGAATTTTTGGAAAAAGTCGAAAACGGTACGTTTAATTCGGATTCTCAATAATTCGCGAATAATTCGCGAATAATCCGCGAATTAATTAACTATGGGTCTAGGAGAAGAGAAATTAATACATATAGCTAGTATACTTAATTTTATATATATACTATGTATTTAAAATTTAATATATTATATTTAAAAATAATTTAATTATATGTATATGATATAAAACATGTGTGGTCCAATATAGAAAATCTATTTGCAAGCTCTACAACATTTTAAGTATGAAAATTTAATATTTAGATGTCAAATAGTTAAGAAAATAAACATTTCTAAGGTATATAGTTCATGATATTAGAAAATGATTATGAAAAATATATAATTTATATAAACAAGTTTTTAAAATTATATAGATTATATTAGTTTATATTTTTATTTAAAAATTAAGATATTTATACTTTAGTTAGAATGATTAAAATGCATAGACATGATCTATTAAATAATTAATTTGATTTGTATATTTTTCTTAGTATATCTTTATTTTTCACGTATATACTCTAAATAATAATTACTCTTGTCTTCTCTTATAAATGGAGAGTAGTTAAATTATTGTTGAGGCCAAAAATATTACCACACGGTAAGAAGCAAGGTCAAGATGACTGGGCTAATAGAATCAAATTATGAGATGACACGTGGTACAAGAGTAGTCAGACAAGTCAATCGATGAAATCATGAGCCAATGAAAGATACTCATGTTTTGATAGAAAAAAAATTTTGATCGATTGTCCGAATAAAGTTGAGTCATGTAATATTCGAAGTTTAAAATTCAATAAACGTTCAAAATTCTATATTTACATGTGTGAAGTAGACAGTAAGTATATGTATAAGTGAATAGTGGCCAGACATAAGTCATGAATAGTAACTCTCTAGAATTTCATATTTTCGAATAAAGTTGGCTAACTCTACCGATCTGAATCCAAATTCGATGAAATAAATACTTGATTTGATCGGTCTCATTGGTCTGAGCGCAATAGCGCAGTCCAAATTTACGTTTGACAACACTAAAGCCTCAAAAAGCGTGCCAAACAGTAAATGCCACTGTGTAAGATAGAATTAGAACCTATCGGGACCTAAATGCGAAAAACTAAGATCGCTACTAGATAGATCTCGTCGAGCCGAGCATTGTAGCAAAGTCTGTTTTTCGTCTGACGACCCTAATGCCTCAGAAAACGTAAAAAATAGTAAAAAATATGATATTTTGCATTAAAGATCTTATATTTTATGCACCGAAATACGTATAATTTCTTGAAAAGGGACCTAGATGTGAAACATAATCCCTGTGAAGGACCCAGGTTCAAATATTGAGTGTAGGAGGATCACTTGGCATTTTGTTACAATCCCTACATATCCAACCTAGGGTTTCTTTTGGAGAAACCCTAGTCGGTTTTCTTTGCACCCAGCCACCTTCACGAGCCCTTCCTCTTCCTCCACCTGTTTTTCGACCGTTACACCACCGGTGGCCGCCTCCCCTCGCCGGAAAAGGAGAAGAATCAAGGTGTTATCTTGATCTCGGGCTTGGGAAGTGAGAAAGCGTTCAAAGCCTTTGGGATTTCTCCAGACCTCTTCTGAGACCTACCTTGCTCTCTGGAGACTCTTCCCAAGGTGCGCCGTCGCCGGGCTCAGCTGCACTTCACCGGTAGAGAAGACTATCTTCTTCTTCTTCTTCCTCGGACCCGAGGTTAGCCAACTCTTCTTCTCTCCGATTTGTTTTGCACCTGCAGCACCCCTCATGCTTTCTCATCTCGTCGAGATGTCTCTGATGCGATCTCGCGGCCTGAAGCTTCGCGGGTTGCCGGCGTGGGCAAGGGGACCGCCGGAATCCAAGTTTTGGCCACCTAGGCCACACGCTATCTCCGATGCCTCCGAGGGGGATCCAAGGCATGAAGTGCCTTCTGTGGCACCTGAGGATCACCTCCAGAAAGTTTGGAGGCTCCTCGTTCAGCCGCGGCTTGGAAAAACCAAACCCTAGTTTTGAGTGTTGTCACCTTGGCCGAGGTGTGCCGCCAGCCGCCGCCGCCGCTTCCCGTCGCCGGCTGACCACCCAGCTAACCCCTTGTCACTTAAATAGTCCTTCTAGTGCCTTTACTTGAGCCGGGTTTCATCCGAGTTTCATAGGTAAGCGCCAACATTAATCCAACAATATATTTGGTGACTCAATCTTATTCAATACTATCAGAGCTGGAAATATGAGTCCTTAAAAGATCTTAGTTAGGATCTATCATTTGAATAATTGAATCCTGGTGTGACACTCAATCCTATTTTGGGCTATCTCTTCTACTAAATCTTTGACGACCAAATCGTTCTTAGCCACCTCTGCCGTAAAGGTTGATCCTTTATTTTGTAAATTCAATAGCTTCAATTTACTGAGCGGAATGACAAGGAAAGCTAGTTAGGAGGTGTGAAAATGCAGGTCGCCATTCTTTGAAATTTGTGACCAAGCTTTTAACAGATTATTTTGACTGCAAATGCTGCCTACTTCACTAGAGAAGCTATGAAGTAGGTTCAGTGGTTTGTGATGCAATTGTGTTATGTGATTCTACATGCGTGCCATTAAGTATTGCAGGCCTGCTAGATTTAGTATGACATTTTATAAGGTTCGGCCCACCGGAATTCTCAAATCAAGGGGTTTTCACCTCATGCTACCATCTTGGAGAACATTACTCCAAGAATATATTTTCTTTTTCTTTTCACTGAAACTTGTATAACAAATGTTGCATAAGCTTCTACCCTGGGAAAAATGTGTATCTGCAATAATTTGTAGGCTTCCGTGTCCGACCTAATTGGCGTAATTAACCAATTGAATTGTTTTTTATTCTAATGTAACCATCTGTTTGAATAAACGTTTTATATATATGGCAGCTTCCTAGACTAATGCAAGAAGGTGGATTTGAAGTTGTTCAGTAGATATTCTTCGTACAATTGTGCCTTTAGTTTCTATGTGTAACATTAAAAGTAGTTTCTGTTTGTTGCTTATATTAATTTGATCCGATTTACTGAGTAAATGGCCAGGATATTAGCAATAAACACATACATGCCAAATTATGGCACAAGCGTCTGAATGAATCGGTATTCTTGGTTATGCTATTTGATACTGTGCTACGAGGGCTTATTAGCTTTAGATTAGATCTATTATGGAGCACTTACATGGAGAAAGGAATGCTAGATTTGTTATAGATTCCATATTCATCTGTAAGGCACGGTTTTTCCTTTCAGTTGCATGTATAATTTGCTGTTTGATGTACAAAGTAGCACTTATGAATTAGTTTTCCTAACATGTGAAAAGAGTTTTCTATTCTCTGTTCAAAACAATTTCTCTATCGGTAGTAACCATAAGCATTAGATGTATCATCTTTAAATTTTTGTCATCTGCAGGCTGAAACACTTGCTAAAGCACAGCAGAATATCGGAGAAACTATGGGTAATTTAGGATTGACATTTATGAAGCTGGGAAAGTTTGAAACAGAGGAGACGACATGTAGTTCTCAGAGGATAAGAGCTACAGAGGTTAAAAAATTTGCGACGGCTGCTCTGAAGGCTAGCAGATCATACCGAGGATTTAATGCATACATAGTTAAATATCTGGTATATATGAAAGTTTTAGATCATGAAACTCAAAAGGCGAAGAAAATGAAGTTCTCATTTCAGTTTTTTTTAATTATTTGTTATATGTATTTGTGACACAATAATAATTCGTGTTTTTGGCAGGATACTCTCCATGAGTACTTGGGTGTAATGCTAGCCGTTCACAATTCTTTTGCTGATCGCTCTAGTGCATTATTGACTGTACAAACACTTTCATCGGATTTGTTTTCATTGGAAGCAAGGGCAGAAAAACTTGAAGCTGCATCCTCAAAAACTTTTAGCTTGGATCGTACTAGATCTCGTAAAATAGAAGAGCTGAAGGAAACAATAAAAATAACAGAAGATGCTAAAAGTTGCGCACTTAGAGAATACGAACGTATAAAGGTAAAAATCTTGTGATTCTAATCTTGGTTTTTGAAGCTGAAGCAACTTCAATAATTTCATTGAGAATTTACGTAAATGTGTACTTTGAGATATTACGTAAAAGTGGTCCACCTTGTCAGGTGCAGAGCTCATAGTCATCTGCTCTCCATCCCATTCTTCTTTTTCATTTCATCCTTCCTTTCAATATTACCTGGAGGGCTGGTAGCTGGGCTCTCCTTGGCTAACATGGTGGACCAGGACCATGGAATAGTTTCTCATTTTCATTTATGATATAATTGTTATTCTGCTTCATTTTTTTGTTCACCATCAAGAATTTTTAATTCCGCTATTTCTTAAAGCAATGTAATTTTTTATTTTTACTTTGTGTTTGTGAGTGAGCTACTAGTAATTCCTGCATACTTAACACTAGTGGTAAACTTTTGCAATTTTTTACCATATTAAGATTATTTAATAGAAAATATTTTTTTAATATTTACCAAGCTCCCTATTGTGCTGATCTGCAATCTCACACATGTTCCATTTACATGTGGAGCCTTGAGAGAAGAAAGCTTCTTTGACAGTAAGAAGTGATTGTGCTACTTGCATGGAATTGCTACTTTAATGCATCATAACACATTTATTCTTTCGTGAAACCTGAAATACTTTATAAGTCTCGTCACTTTTGTGGCATTTGGATGTCGGATAGAAGGTTGAAGTAGTTTCAGATGAATAAATTATGGATGATACACCATATGAGATTTATAGATTTGTATCAGGCATGTTCTACTGAAATATGTTCCAACTATACTTATAGAAGTTTTCTCTTAGCAGTTGAATCTTTTACTTGGTAGTACATATTTTTATTGAAACATTTGATGTTATCTTTGTTAGAAATGCAATTTGAAGTCAAAAGGCCGTGATTCAAATGATGACTCGCTTGACATTTTGTATCTTTATTATATAGTTCAATATAGGTCCTTGGTCATTTACTCAAGGCAACCAGACAATTTGCTTGAAATAAATATCACTTTGTAGGCGTTAATCCACTATGCCCCAATCTGTGCTAAACAATAACCAAAAATCGTGAAATTTCACGTGCTGCTCAAGAATATCTAACTTAAGACATTTAGGCCCTAACACCAGACTCTGGGTAATCTTATGCACCGGCAGTGCCATAACCACTGAAACACTTCCGGAAAGTCCATTTTGGCTCCGAAAATTGCAAACGAGAAACTAAAATCACCGGGCTATCTAGAACAGCACCGGGAACAGCCAGGAACATCTGGCATCACAAATTAATCACCGCAATTTTTCGAATTGCGAGATTAACGTCGAAACGCCGTTAAATCGACGATTTTGTCGATTTACGGTTCGGGATCCAATTCCCGCTCAACGAAAAACCGTTAGATCTCTAACGAAGGGTTTAGAGACCATATGTACGCTGTCGACAGCAGCCTACCAGGCTACAATTACAAATTGACCCCTAGGGTTTAACCAAATTGCATAAAAGCATGCAATTTCACGCCTTTTTCACTTGCATTTTATTTCGGAATGCTTTTAAACTGGACCTAGGCCACCAGTAGGTGGGCCTCGACGCACTGAACGCCGTGCTCACCATTTGGGAGCAACACGGAACGCTAGAACAACTTCGGGTCAACTAATACAATGCATAAAGGCTCAAATTGCTATTTTTCTTACTTACACTCGACCAAACCCAAATTTAGGGTGAGTATCACGCGTATCACGCTCAGTAGGTCGAAAAGACTCAGAGGCTCACTAGCCAGGTGTCGCGGGAAAACCGGAGCATCGCCGGAGCAAAATGGCTCGAAAATCAAGCTTATAGAGCTCGGTTGCTAGATCTCTCCATCTACTCAGTCATTTGCTGAAGTAGAGTGAGCATCAAGCTCAGGAGGCATGCAGGAGTCTAGGGCTCACCTTTGGGTGGTCTACAAATAGCTAGAACAAAGTTGAAGCCAACTCGGGCATTTCTACAAACACCTAGAGCTCACATTCCTTAACTCAACACAACATGTGTTCTGGAGCAGAGCTAAGGCAGGCATGGCTACTAACCATTTGTGGGCACTGCCAGGAACCTTACCCTGTCGGCTGCAGACACGCGCCGGCGGCGGTTGGCCGGATTTCCACCTCGAGTCACCAAGCTCGGTTCTCCAATGGCGGTTTGCCATGCATGCAACATTCGAGCCATGCAAATGTACCAGATGCTTGCCCTCAATACGGGGAAGCTCCCCGACGTGGTGGCCGGCGGCGGCGGCCATGGATGCGGCCAACAAAGCACCAAAAATGGTGAAGTCGAAACCAAGGGACTTAGGCTATATGCAAAAACACCAGCAGGTGCTACACGACTCCACCAAGCTTGCCAGGCTCATGTCCGGCGGCGAGAGGCGGCTGCGGCGGCGGCGGCGGAGCAGGAAGCTCGGCCAAGCTTCTAATGGCTATTAATGGTGAATCATTATTCAACCATTACTGATCACATGCAAAGGGTCTGGGGGCATGGTCATGGTGTGAGAGAGCTTACCAGGTGGTTGGCCGGCGCCGGGAAGCGGCGGCGGCGACGGGCGGCGCTGCTCGACCTAGCAAAAATGCCCGAAAGCTAGGGCTTCCTCCACTGAAGCCTACACCAAACCAAAGTCCACCAGACTTCGTGGGCTCTCTTTTGGGGTCCAGCAGAACGTGCTGTTCAAGTTGGTTCAAGCGCCGGAGCTTCGGAAGCGGCGCGCGACCACTCCGGCCAAAAACTAGGGTTCCGACACCCTAGTTGCTTCCCGTCGGCAACCAGAGCAAGCCAGGCCTCGGGCTTTGACCTGGATGATCCCTGCAATGTCAGAGGACGACTGCAAGACCCCAGGTTGCAAGAAAACTAAAGAAAAATGAGGACTTATCTCGCCGGACTTGAGGAAGAAGAAGCTCTTCCTCCGGCGCGCGGTGGATCTGGGCGCCGGTGCTTCACAGGCTGCGTTCACAGAGGTCCACAAGGATCTCGGATGAGCTTGGTTGCAAGAAATCCAAAATGATGGTTATCCTTCTAGACCCACCTTGACAACAAGTTGGAAAACCAATCTTCCCTCCTTTTTGCGGCGATGGCCGGCGGCTGCTGTGGCTGCTTGTGCTCGGGGAACGTCGCAGAGGAGGTGAGGGAAGATCGTGGGGGCAGCGATTGCAACAGGGAAGCGGCTAGGGTTCAAAACGCAACCCTAAGTTGCTATACACATATTTTGCACAAAGTGTTAGTTAGCCCCTGAACTTGCATCCTTTAAAGCTAGGTCCCTCACTGTAGAACACATTTGCGACAAAGACCCTCTCCAAAAAGTTTGGATTAATTTGACACATAAAATATAGGGCTTTTTCGCAAAATACTGTGAATTTTCACATATTTCACGCTTTTTGAGACAACCGAGTTGTCAAAATGAAAAACGGACACCACTACGACGTCCGGCTCGACTAAATCTATTAAGTAGTGACTTTGGCTTGTCGCATTCGATCATCTATAATTTTAAAATCCATAAAATACTATAAATTATACAGTTCAGCACGCTTTACGATACTTTAGATTCGTCAAATGCAAATTTTGCCAGCGCCACTGCACTCAGAATGACAAAAGCAGTTAATATCAACTACCTGGACCGATAGATTCGGACACCAGACAGTGAACCGACTGACGTTCGCAAGCGAAAAATTCGAATCAGGGGTTACTGTTCACCAGTATTATTCACTTAAGTTGCGGGTCCCACTAGCTTCTTCGCTAATTTCTCGACAATCTGACCGTCGGATCGGAAAACGGTCTATACCATTTTCAATCGATTTGACGAGACGGTCTCACTGGCGATTTCAAATTTTTCGGAATCAGACTCGGATCTGAAAGGCAAAAATAGTGTTTCGAAAACTGTGCAATTTGCATACCGGTACTCGACTACTTGAGTTTACTTTTGCATTTTCCTCATTCACATTCATATTTGAAGTTTTCAAATTTAAATTTAAATTTTTCGAGTACTATACTAGTAATAAGTAAAATTATTTTTTTATCCCTTGTCGATCAACGATTGAGAATATTTTTATTATTTATTAAAAAAATTACCAGAGTATTTCTCCACTTTGTAATGATAACTTTATTACCGGTTAATGTACTTTTATGTCAAAAATTGTGAATAATTAACTCGAATGTAATCATGATGCAGGAAAACAACAGGAGTGAGCTTGAAAGGTTTGATAGAGAAAGACATCGCGACTTTATAGCAAGGATGAAAGGGTTTGTAATTTGTCAGGTATACACTGTCTTATGATCTTTAATTTTTCTTTCTTCCAAAAAGCGAGTTAATTTTCTTCTCTTTCTCTCCCAACTATTATTCATGGTACTTGAGATCCTTTGTCTTAACTTCTTCAATTTGATTTTCTTACTAACTTGCTACAATCCAGATGGAGGCTATTCGATATAATGTGGCTTAATTATGAAATTGGGTGGCAGCTTAGGTTCTTGCTTCTTGCACTGATTCACCTCTTGGCTAACTCATGCTCATGGAATTTAGAGCGTGTCTATGGAGCTAACCTGAGGCAAATTGCTTCTGTCGGCTTGCTGCTCGATGTGTTGCCTTCGGTTCTTACTGCCTGCGATCTGGTGGTAGTGTGCTCTGTTGTCTTGTTGCCTCGTTGCCTTCGGTCTCTGGGTGTCTGAGGCCGGTACGGCGACGGGATGATGGTCCGAATTAGGGGTCCGAATTAGGGAGTAATTCGGAGAAGATAAGAGGGAAATTGAGATAAGAGAGGAGGAGATTTGGGGAGAGAGAAGAGACTTGAAGAAGAGAGAGACAGGGAAGGAGAGAGAGGGAGAGAGAGCTTGGGAAGGAAGTAGAAGCTTATATAAATTTCCTGATGACTTGCTTAGCTACATATTGGGCTTATATAGCCTCTCACGTAATTGTAGGTTTAAGCTGATTACTATCCTACTCGTCTCTGTTTATTACCGTAATTGCAAGACTAGGCTTATATTGGGCCGCCCGTGGGCTTCAACTGCTGTGTTGGGCTTCTCCATGGTCTGTTGGGTGACTCGGGCTTAATGGGACTCTTCTCGGGTGTGGGCTCACTTAGCTGTGAAGGTCCCCGGTTGGCCTCTTCAGTTGGCCCTCCATCAGCTAGGCTTCTCCTTTGTTGGCTTCTTCAGTAAGCTTCTTCATCTCTGCTCCCGTCCCTTCCTTCTCTCGGATTCGCTACAGTTGGCTCCTCCAGATACTTCTATTCTGTTTCTTCTCCTTTCCTCTGTCCTTCCACCGACCTTCTCCTCCAGATACTTCTATTCTGTTTCTTCTCCTTTCCTCTGTCCTTCCACCGACCTTCTCCTCTCCACTACCGTGGAGCTGCTCTCGTTGGCGTGGGTTGTTACAGTATATCAATATATTTTATAAATTTCATCATAAAATTTTTTTCTGCTTATTTTAATATTAAAAAATTAGTTTATTTGACGTGTTCTACAATATTTAAAATGCCTATAAATAAAAAAATTTAAATTTTAAAAATTGAATTTGCTTAAATCTCTGTTTGTGTTTTTTAGGGTTGAAATAAGAACAGTTATATCGTGTATCTAACATACATCTCATATTCGATCTGAATAAACAATTTGATGATTAATGCCTCAAAACAAAATTATCTATAAACATATAATCTACAACTAAAAACATATTTATATGTTGGAATAATTGTAAGTTCAAAAATTTATGATTAGACATCAAATAATACAAAACGTTAACGGTATAAAAGAAAAATTATTATTTAGTTTTTTATAGGTATAAAAATTTAGTGTAAAATTAATAAATTTTGAGTTTTAAACTTTTTAAATGGCATTGATTATATTAGAATAATATAGGTTTTAATTTTAATATACACATAATAGCTTTATAGGATGTGGTGAGTGATACATGCTTACAAACGAGGAATTTAAAATCAGGCGGATAGAAATGTCCCCATAAATTTTACAAATACATAAATTTTAAAAATATTTTATATTTATATTTTTTTTAAAAACTAAATATTTTAATTAAATATATAAAATTTATAAAATAAAATAAATTTTGTAAAATATATTAAAAAATTATAATATTTTAATATATAAAATTTTTAGAACAAAATATATTATTTGACAGTCAAATATTTATGGTTGAAAAAGACAATTTAGACCACATTAACTCTCCTGAAGTTGTTTCAGACGGTAGTAGGAGAGGCTCAAGTTGTGGCAGAGCTTTGGAATGGTCCATGCTCTATACCTCAGGAGAAGGTCTGCCACAACAAGGTCTGACACAAGGCATGTCTCGGGAGACAATGTCTGCCGCAAGCGGCATACCCTGGGAGAAGGGAGAGGAGGGAAGCATTTCTCCCAAGGTTATAAGCAGTCCAGCTCTATTCAAAAGAAGCATCTAATCAGTCCATCTTCAACAAAACAGTGGTACGTAGAAGGAAGGTCTTCTTCCTACTTCACTTCGCTTTCTCCTCTTTCTTCACCGAGACTTCTCCTTCTCCTCGCGTATGTAACAACCCGGACAAATTCGCAACCCGGTGATGAGATTGCTCTGAGTCGTGGACGGCGATTTGGATGATGGGTCGTTACTGTGGGATAATTGGGGTTTTGATGGTGAACTGAGGGAAGTTGGGAATGGGAAGTAGGGTCGGAGATAGAGAAGGGAATTTGGGAGAGAATTGGGTTAGAGGAGATGGTTGGGGAAGGAGATGAGAATTGAGGGATTGAGGGAGAGAGGGAGAGAGCTAGAGAGAAGCTTGAGGAAGATGGTAAGAAATTGTATTAATTCTTCATATCCTTTACATCTCAGGTAGTTATCTATATATAGTCCATCCCTAATTATTTCTATTATCTACTAATATTACTACTCTAATTATCTTCTTAATGGGTGAGTATTGGTCTCCTGTCATTGGGCCTTTTAAGCTGGGCCTCTTTGGTTGGCTTTTGCTATGGTGGGTTTCGGGTCGGTCCGATTCGGCTGGGCTTCTTCCACTGGGCTGCTTCAGTTGGGCTCCTCCCCTTGGAGCCCCTTAGTTGGGCCTCCCTGGTTGGCCTCTCTAGTTGGGCCCTTGCCAATGGGCCTCTTGGAATGGCCTTCTCCCGTTGGGCCTTTACAGCCGGGCCTTCTCGGGTTGGGGCTACTACTCTGATCCTTCTGCAAACTGGGGCTCTCTGCTGTGGTTTCTCCCGAAGCTTCCTTCTCGCCCCTACTCCTCCTTCGCTGGCCCTCTGTTTCTCTGTGCGCTCCTCCTTACACCGGACTCCTCCAAAAACTCCGATCTTGTCATCTCTCCTCCGCCTCCGGTCCTTCCCCTGAGCTCCCTGACTCTTCCCACCGCGGAGTTGTTCACATCGGCGCCGGTCGTTACAATCCCGTCCCCTTGAAATCATCCTTGTCCTCAAGGATGAAGCGGGTTCGCGTGTCCCTCTCTCCAGAGCACTCCTTCCCCCCAAGTTGCCTTCTTTAGCCTGCTCTTGAGCCTCCGGCTGGTGTCTCGCCGCCCCGGACTCCGATTTGAGTTGTTTACCCGTCATGCCCCTATTCCCTCTTTTTCTCCGGCATCGCGGCATGGACGGCGACCCTGGTGGGAGCAAGGTTCCTCTCGGGCCTTCGGAGGGTCGCAACCTACGCGCCGTCGGTACTGCTTGCTCCTTGGTCTGGTATGGCCCATGATGAGGTTCCGATTCCTTCTCATAGCCTTGATGGCATGCTTGTAGGCTTATGTTTCTGGGTATGTTTGCTTTCTTCCTTCCCCATAATTCTCTCTCGCTTCTTCTTCTAGTAATATAGCTCTTCCCTCTCTGTTGCTTTATAATCGGCTGCTCTTTAAGGTTGCCCCAGGCCGACCTTCTTGGCGTGTACCATCTCAACGTTGAGCCACTCATAATTTTTCCAATTGCAATTGAGGCCGGGGTTGGAGAGCGGTAGCTACCTGCATCTTGTAAAGTTGCTAAATTGTGGAATCCACTGTGGAACCACCATTCTACAGTCACTTCTTTGGCCTGAAGCCCTTCTCCACCACTGTCTTGTACTGCTTTTATCCATTTTGATATACCCACCGTAAGTGATTTGCGTCTCTCTCCTAGGTGCATTGTAATGTCCAGTGTCCCATTAGATTCCTTCAACTTAGCTTGTTCGTAGGCAAGAGTTTGTGAACAGGGGTGAGGCATTTCGCGCGGGGTCCCGAGCTTCCTATCTCCATTCACAAGGATGTACACCCTGCCAGCCCTTGCCATACTCGAGTCTTGGTTTAGCTCTTGGATCCGAGACATTGCTTGATTGCTTCCCACTGGTCCTTTGTGATGCTGCCTGCAGGAACCCTCCATGTCAACCACTAAGCATATAGTGTCAACCTTCTTCCATCTATGTGCAGCAATTTCTCTCCAAAGGGGTTTGTCTTTACAGTAGTTGTCCTCAGGCACACCTGTGAAACCTAATGGAGTGGAGTTATCCCCTAAATTGGGGTGCGCTTGGCTCTCACCTTCCTTGCTGGATGTCATCACAGTGTGGGCAGTCCTGAGCGGAGGTGGTTGATCTGTATTTGCTGTGGCTACTGTGGTACCTCCTGTTGCTGGAGTGATGTGGGTAGACTGGGGTAGAGGTGGCTGTGTTGGAAGCAATTTCAGCAGCTCCCCCAGCTTGCTAGCACTACCTCTCCGCTTCATCTCTCGCTTCTTATTGGCCTCCAACTGCTGATGCTCTAGGTGCTGCTGCTCTACTTTTCTCATTGCAGTCGGTTGGTCTGTTTTGGAGTTAATCAGTGAGATGCCTCTTTGCTCTACGGGGGTGGTTCTGAGTATTTGCTCATTCTCCTTAGTTAGAGCTTGCACTGCAGCTCCTTGTCCTCTAGCATATGCAGTTCGGCACTTGATCAACTCTAAGAGTTGTTCATGTCTGCGGTTGCCCTCCTGCATCATGATCTCGTACCTTCTTGCTTCATCCTGCATCATGATCTCGTATCTCCTTGCTTCTTCTTTTCGTAGGGCTTCAATCCGTTGTGCCACGACATCCAACTTCTGATGGAAATCCTTGGTAATGCGTAGTACCCCTTCAAAGCTTTCGTTACTTTTAGCGGTAAGTTGATGCCACTTGGTTTCCTTTGCCATCTTCTGCTGCAGGGTTACCTTCACTTGCTCCGGCTACAATAAGACTGTCAAGGGTCGATGATGCTCTGCTGAGACTCAGGTGCTGTTCTAACCAATAGAACAGTAGCCTCTCCACTACTAACCTTGATATATTTCACTTGTCTGCACTCTAACTGAAGATGATATAGTGTTGAGATCAATTGGGGCGTTGTTGGGTTACCTTATATCCAGATTGGTTGATGAGGCTTAGCTACTTTGCCTCCCGCAGTTGCCTTGGAATGGTTTCCAATCTGCTTGCATCTGTTTGTTGAATTGCCCACTGTTCTTCCACTTGTTGCAATCTGACACTACACTGTCCGCGCTCCTGCTCGAGGTACTACTTGAGATTCTTTATCTTAACTCCTTCAATTTGCCGTCCTTACTAACTTGACACAATCCAGGTGGAGGCTATGTGATATAATGTGGCTTAATTCTGAGATTTGGTAGCAGCTAGTGCGCGACACACTAATACCTGTTGCCCGCAAGGTGTTTGGTTAATTGCCGTCGGTTCCCTATCACCTTGTTGCCTTCGGTTTCTTGCGGCCTGTGATCTGGTAATGTATGCTTGTTGCCTCCGATTTTCTTGTGGCTTGTTGCCTTGGGTTTCTGGTTGCCTTTGTTTTCCTGGTTGCCTGATGCTTGTTGTTGCCTTGCTGCCTACGGTCTGGTTGCCTGATTGCCTTCGATTTCTTGTTGCCTTAGAATTCTGGTTGGCTGGTTGCCTGCGTTTTCTTGTTGCCTTCGAATTCTGGTGCCTGGTTGCCTTTTTGTGCGTCGGCGCCGATGATGCTAGGCTGAGGCAAGTTGCTACCGACGGAGTTTTATCGAACAGTTGGCGGGCCTTTCTCGCCTTCCCCAAGCACCTGGTTGTAACCGGTTGTGTTGCCCTCCGTTTCTGGTTGCCTTCGTTGATGGTGTTGCCTTCAATCGCTGCCTGATGTTGCCTCGGATGCTGGTAGATGATGTGCGCGCCGATCCCTGGGATCGTGCCGCTCTGATACCAATTTGTAACAACCCGGACAAATTCGCAACCCGACGGTGATGAGATTGCTCTGAGTCGTGGACGGCGGTTTGGATGATGGGTCGTTACTGTGGGATAATTGGGGTTTTGATGGTGAACTGAGGGAAGTTGGGAATGGAAAGTAGGGTCGGAGATAGAGAAGGGAATTTGGGAGAGAATTGGGTTAGAGGAGATGGTTGGGGAAGGAGATGAGAATTGAGGGATTGAGGGAGAGAGGGAGAGAGCTAGAGAGAAGCTTGAGGAAGATGGTAAGAAATTGTATTAATTCTTCATATCCTTTACATCTCAGGTAGTTATCTATATATAGTCCATCCCTAATTATTTCTATTATCTACTAATATTACTACTCTAATTATCTTCTTAATGGGTGAGTATTGGTCTCCTGTCATTGGGCCTTTTAAGCTGGGCCTCTTTGGTTGGCTTTTGCTATGGTGGGTTTCGGGTCGGTCCGATTCGGCTGGGCTTCTTCCACTGGGCTGCTTCAGTTGGGCTCCTCCCCTTGGAGCCCCTTAGTTGGGCCTCCCTGGTTGGCCTCTCTAGTTGGGCCCTTGCCAATGGGCCTCTTGGAATGGCCTTCTCCCGTTGGGCCTTTACAGCCGGGCCTTCTCGGGTTGGGGCTACTACTCTGATCCTTCTGCAAACTGGGGCTCTCTGCTGTGGTTTCTCCCGAAGCTTCCTTCTCGCCCCTACTCCTCCTTCGCTGGCCCTCTGTTTCTCTGTGCGCTCCTCCTTACACCGGACTCCTCCAAAAACTCCGATCTTGTCATCTCTCCTCCGCCTCCGGTCCTTCCCCTGAGCTCCCTGACTCTTCCCACCGCGGAGTTGTTCACATCGGCGCCGGTCGTTACAGCGTAGTACTATCTCGGAGCCTTCTCCTTCCCCTCGCGAGTAGTTTGATCTTGATTTCATGGCCGGACGTTTCTCTTCCGCTTCATTACCATCATCTTCGCAAGGCTCCCGATTAGGTATAATATTCTCACTTTAGTTTTTTCTATTCTTAGTTTCACTTTTAAGTTTTTTCTTTCTTATATTACATCTTTTGAACTTTTCATTTTTTTATTTTTTTTAACGATTAATTTTTTGATTTAGTTTATTTTCAATTTCTGAACGTCGGTTTAAAATGTTCCATCTTAATATTATTTTTTCGTGCAATTCTTTTATTATTATTTTTTTATTTTTTTATATATATATATATTTTTGAGTAATAATAATGAATATTCCTTTTATTTAAATTTGTAGTTCGAAATTTTACCAAGGGAAATGCAAAGAAAGCTCTTGGGCCAATTGAAATACAGGAATTTTCTGAGGAAATGCTTAGTGTAGTTTGGATTATTGACGCTGGTTTTATAGATTCAGATCATGAAGACCAACAATTAGGTATTCAAGGAACCGGATTTTGCATTCACCCGGAGGGTTATATCCTTACTGCCGCTCATTTATTTCATGAAAGAATGACAGATATACTCATTCGTAAATATAATGATACTTATTTTAGATCATCAGCTGATGGGCACGTTAGGATGGTTAAAAAATTTGATTCACAGGATGTTAAGGTCGAATTTTCTCGAGAAGGCGACGAAAATGGTTTCAATTATGCCAGTTTTGGTGATGGGGCTTTATTTCGTGGACAAGAAGTAATGAATATTAGTCATACTAGAAAATGGGTGTACACAGCAGTACGTGGGGAAATATGTTATCCCTGTGTGAATAACATAACACCCGATGAAAATCCTCTGTCGGTCAAAGAAGCTGACCAGATAGAAATAGATGTTTGTACGGCTTGGCATAGGACACCAGCTTATCGGAAGGCACGGGATGTCGTTGATCCAGCTAATGAGAATTTAAATTGGTTGCGTACGGATCTTCCCCTGATTCAGATAAATAATTTACATGGCGTAAATGGCTCGTCAGGCAGTCCAGTTTTTAATGCAACTGGACAAATTATTGGAATGATCATTTTTGTTGATTCAAATATGGATTTTGCTGTTCATGTTAGTGTTTTAAAAAATCTTTTGAAGATTGCCATGGAGAATGACAAAAAAAAAAAAAGCAAAACAGGAGCAAAGAATGAAAAGAAAGGGAAAAGAAAACTTCAGAAATAGAAGAAAAAGGAGGAGAAAGGTAATTTTTTTTTTTAGAATTATTGGTAAATAATATTCTTTATATAATTTTTTTTTATTTATTATCATATTTTATAATGTTCTTGTGTATAATGTCCTTTCGAAAACAATCTACTCTAACAATTTTTTAAATATACTAATTCATAAAATTAATTAATATTTTTATTCTATTCTATGTAGGTGGGCAAATTGTAATGAATTCGCCTGAGTCGCAACCGCTCGGAGTGGCTTGTCGAGCTTGGATGGCGACGGTGATGGATAAAACCAGATCATATCTCGTTTCAGAGGCGCACACGCGGTGATGACATAGATTCTGATGCGTGAAGGCGCCGATGATGAACGAGAGTTGGATCGAGGTTGATTCGCAAGGATCTGGTGCCAAAACGAGCGATAATCCGAGCAAGGAGTTGGATCGGGGGCTTGATCAGGATGAACAGGGGAAAAGAAGAGGGAAAAGGAGTTTAAGAGAGAGAAAGAGAGAAATTGAGGGAGATGAAGTAACTGTATTTCCAAAAACTGTTTTTCAGATTCAGTTACACCCTGTATTTATAGAGTTAAGTTGGAGACTAACTAGTAATTAAAGAACATTGAGTGGTAGATTGTAAAGAATGGAAACAATTGTATTTGGGCCCTGTCGGACCTAATCTCCTCTGGATACGCTGCAACTTCCTGCGGCCCATTCCACCAGGGAAACCGCTTGGGCATGGGCCAATATCTTGTGGCGTAACGGGTCGGATTGCAGTTATTATTTTGAAGTTTTAATTTTGACTGGATTAAGTTATTTACGTAGCTGTTATGATTGGTTATTTGCTAATTGATAAATTATTTTTTAAAATATTTTTGAATTAATTATTTTTTATTTTTATTTTTTTTAACTGGCGAGACTAACACTTATATTACTAGTTTAATTTAGATTTTTTTAAGATATATTTAAGATGATCTTTAATTTCATTCAATTAGCTGTACTCGTCGTTCTATTAAAAAACACTAGACAGTGGGAAGAAGATAAAATGAGCCATGCTGGAAGCTTCTAAATTTTTTTATTTTTAACTATTTATTTTTTATTTCTAGTTTTTTTTTAAATTTTTTCTTTCTAAAATGGATTAAGTATGTATCCTACTATTATCAACTAGTACTTTTTGATGGAACTAATATTTTTTATCTAAAATTGTAAATTTGAAATTCCTAGCATAGAGATTCACAAAAAAAAAACATAGTTTAGCAGTGTTTTGGAGAAAAAAGATGCATAAGGTAAAAAATGAAAAGAATCATAAAACATGGTACAGTGAGGGACATTTGGTCGTTCTTTCCTTCTAATCTTGTGTTAAATAACTACTTTCAAAATATTAGAGAATGAAGGTTTAATATTTAAGAAACTCATCAAACTCAAGCATTTTGGTTGCTACTATATAAGAGAAAGCATTTTATTTTAGAAATTAAAGTGCTGTATAGGGACCAATAGATAATTACCTCACAAGGGCGCAGAAGGCTATATGAAACTTTGTGAAATGCTTTAATACTTCAAATTTTTTTTTAGCCCTTAAAAACATTCCGGCGATTTATATTTTGGGACGGTTTGTTGTAACTATGGAGGTAAGTGCTGTCGTAATATAAAAAATTGTGTGGTTTTATTAAAAAATACTGTCCTTGGCGTGCTTTTATTATAAAAGAAATATAAGATGGTCTCATTAATTATTTTTTTATTATCACCTACTTAGGTTTTTATTTTTTAAATTTGAAAAAAATTGATCAAATTAAATTAATAATTTTTTCAAAATTATCAAAAACTCTTATAAAAATTATTACCTTTAATTGTTTTTCAGCCAATACAAATTAAAAAAACTAATGGCTAACATTTAATGAAATTATTATATGCAATAATATTTTTTTGAAAATTATACCATAAATATAAATAAGTGACAACGTAGTTCGTTTGTTATCGATATCATTATATATATATATATATATATATATATATATATATATATATATATATATATATATATATATATATATATATATATATATATATATATATATATATATATATAGAATCCGGCTAGAATACTATCGATAGCACCAAGTAATTGGTGCTATCAAATTTTCTGCCGTTGGATGAAAATATATACGGTTGTGATTATAATGGTCCCCTAAGATTTTTACTATTCTACCAATCACCTAGTAAACCCTAGGGGATCACTATCATCTTAACCACACATTTTTTAATTCAAAGGCTAAAAACTCGATAGCACCAATGACTTGGTGCTATCAATGACTTGGTGCTATCGATAGTATTCTAGCCTAATTATATATACATATATATATATATATATATATATATAGTGAAAACTAATAAGAAAGAAAAAAAAAAAAAATAGTGCTGGATGAACAGTGTGGAAGGTGCAGAACTCAGGGGTTTCGTTGGTGAGGAGCGCGCAGCCCGGTTCCGATTGCGAGCGGCACAGTGGGGGTTCCAATGGCAAGCGGCGCAATGGAGGCGGCGCGCGGGAGGGGTCTGAATCTTAAAACCAAAATTAAAAAAATATAAAAAATAGAAGATGAAATTATAATTAATTAAAACATTTTTATCGCACAAGCTCGGGATACTCCGTTTGATATTATAAAAAAATTATATTAAAAAGTTTATAATTAAATTTTTTGTGCATCAAATTAACCCAAAAGTTTATAATTAAAAATTAAATTTTTAAAAAGTAAATTCATATGTTGTATTTTATTAGAGAATATTTATCTTATTTTAATCCAAATTTAAATATATAATTATTGCCAATAATAATTAGGGATAATTGCATGTGTACCCCTGGAATATGAAGAAATATCTGATTTACCCCTCTTATTTTTTTCTTTCTAATATACCCTTCATACGTTCCACCGTTATTAAAAATACCCCTACCGTTTCCCTTTGTTAAGTTAACTAGGGTTAAACTAGAGTTAAATAATAATCGGAGTTGAAAACTATCAGATATACTTATTTTGCCCGGGTTTAGGGTTTACGGTTTAGGGTTTAGGATTTTTTAGGGTTTTAGGGTTTAAGGTTTTTTAGGGTTATAGGGTTTAGGGTTTAGGGTTTTAGGATTTAGGGTTTAGGGTTTTTTAGGGTTTTAGGGTTTAGGGGTTTAGGGTTTTAGGATTTAGGGTATATTTGAAAGGGCAAAATAGTAATTACACACAGATAACGGCAGTTCCAAACGGTACACTAACAGAGTTTAACTTCAGGGGTATTTTGGAAAGAAGTTGGAACGTAAGAATGGTAGTTTTAATATTAGCCTTCTAAGAGAGATAAATCTAAAAACAGGAAAATTTTTAGGGGTATGTAGGAAATTGCCCCTAATAATTATATAGTTCTAATTATTATTTTCTAAATTGTGAATTAAATTTAATTTTAAATATAAAATTTTAATTAGTGACATGAATATATATTTTAATTAATTTATTTTTAAATTTTGTTATATTTGATTTGTTTCGATTCTTTTTTATTTGTAATTTATTTTTTAAATTTGATTTTTTTCGGATTATTTTTTTATTTGAGATAATTTAAAAATATAAAATAATATATAAATATTTAATAAATAATATTATTATTAATTTACAGAAGAAAAAAAAATAGTACGAAAAAATAAAATAAAATAAAATTCAAATTTTAAAATAAGATTCGCAGTGGTCTTGATATATTAAATCGTTAGTTTAACTATCCATTTAAATATAAGAAGGATTTGGCTGTTCATCTGCAAACTTATTTAGAAATGAAAATAGAAATTAGATATAATGTGATATATATATATATATATATATATATATATATATATATATATATATATATATATATATATATATATATATATATATATATATATATATAGAGTCCGGCTAGAATACTATCGATAGCACCAAGCAATTGGTGCTATCAAGTTTTCTGCCGTTGGATGAAAAGATATGCGGTTGGGATTATAGTGGTTTCCTAAGATTTTACTATTCAACCAACCACCTAGTAAACCCTAGGGGACCAATATCATCTTAACCACACATTTTTTAATCCAACGGCTAAAAACTTGAAAATATCAGTTAGAGAAAAAAAAGTGGATGCAAAATTTAAAAATATTTAATTTACTGCCAAAAAAAAAATAAAAAATTTGAAAATATTAATAAATAAAAAAATAAAAAAAATGAAATGTGAAACCTAATTTTTCTACGTAGATATTTTTTTACATATTTTTTTTTATTTTTTTAAAAAAATTAATTTTTTTTTATTTTTTATAAATAAATAATTAAAAAATATCAGTTAAAGAAAAAAAAGTGGATGCTTGAAAATATTTCTTTTACCGTAAAAAAAATATAAAATTCAAAAATATTAATAAATAAAAAAGTAAAAAATATAATGTAAAACTTAGTTTTTCTACGTAGATATTTTTTGTCATATTCCTTTATTTTTTAAAAAAAATATTGAAATTTTTTATAAATTTGATTGTCTAAATTTGATTTTTTTCCCTCCAAAACGATAAAGAAATTTAAAGTAAAACATTTGAAAAAAAAAATTTGTGAAAAAAAAATATTTTGAAATTAAATTAAAATTTATTTTTTTTAATTTTTTTTTTTTTAAATTTAATTATTTTGATTGTTGGTTTAAATATTGTAACGATCCGACCCGCTAGCAATAATAATTCGTTGAGTCCACACCACAATCCAAAATATTTAAACCCTAATGTTGAGACTGCTATGAAATATTAAAAAGACAAATAATAAAATTCATGTTCATTAAAAAGCCTTGATTTTTTATTAGGAATTAGAACTGATTTTCACGGACTAATTGATTTAGCTTGCAAAATCCGTTCCGCGCCCTGAGTGCAAGAAAGAGAAACGAGAGAGTGTATGTGTAATTCCTATTTCTAAGTAATAGATTACTTAGCTCTCTCTCTCTCTTTCTCTCTCTTTCTTTTTTTTTTGCACTTAGACGATGAGGTCCGAACTAGCAAAATTGAGACATGCTTATTCATTTTCATGGAGGAAGGTGAAAGTCGCACAGACTTTGCGAGGACAAAAAATTAAGTACTTTATTATTTAGAAACATAAATTACAAATGCGCTCTCTCTCATCTCTGGTATAAGATCAAGACAGACTTGTCCATCGTCGCGGAGAAAGGCAGACAGACATATTGTAAATGAACTCTCTTTCATACACTTGGAACACGAAGGTTCGAGATTATAAATAAACTCTCTTTCATACACTTGGAACACGAAGGTTCGAGATCACGAGAGGTTTGCCCACTTTGTGAAGGAAGGCAGACATCTCTGCAAGGTAAATCAATTAGTTCGTAAAGTAAAAAAACATAAATACTTTGGTGTACATATTTAAATCCAAAATAATTTTAAAATATTATAAAATTGTTGGACCACAAATTTAATTGTTAGGAGGGATTTTAATTAAATTTAAAAATTTAAATTTTTTTAATAAACCTTTGAAATTTTTTTATTAAATAAATTTGAATTTTTTTTAACAACAATATTAAATTTAAATAAAAATATTTTGATCATTTACTTACGGTTAAAATATAAAGCCGCCCCCTAAAATTTAACCTGTTTTACTCATCTCAACTTACAAATTGCTCGATAGCCCAATACAGTTACAAAGTAAATAAGCTATCCTGACACATAATGAAATTAGGAGGGAGATCAAAGATATATAAATAAATCAAACTTCATAAGTTTTCATGTAGATCAAGAGTCTATGCCAGCTTACAATGGACATGCAGTACTGTCATGACATAAGATCAACCAAAAGTGTACTACAGTATCGGAACCTATAAGATAGACCAAAATGTTCAGATATTGAAGTGTACTTAAATTAGGAACATAATAAAAAAAAATACTATTAAAAATTTACAAATTGGACCAAAATGATAATGAGGTCAACCCAATGATTTAATAGTCTATCCTCGACGTCTTCTCCTCCAAATTTGGTGAGCCCCAGAAAGTGACCAGCTGAAAAATCAAGATGCATAATATGAAACGAGATGAAGCATAAATTACCAAAGTAAATCTTTAAAAAAAAAAAAAAATTATAGATATGCCGAAACTATAGCTCAAAAGTATTAAATCTGACACCGATTGTTTTATTTTTCATAATAAAAAATCTGCTTATTAGCATCGAAAAAACCTACACAGAAGAGGATGGAAGAATTTACCGATTCATTTTTATAGGATCACTAACAACAAACGAAAGATTCAGGCAAGCACCATCGAACGGTCTTATCACAAGAACATCCACCTAAAAAAGTACTCCTATAAAGTTGTCCCTCTATTGGGATAAATCCATCAAAATGGGGTTGCAAGCTTTAGGAAAAGCAATACAATCCTTCGCGCCCCTAAACGGAATGCACTCCACGGAAATAAGATCCCAATAGCCGGTCACTTTTCACGTCTGAGGTCTCCGTACGAGGTTTGTCTAGTAAGGTCTAAGCAAGGTAGTGAAACCGAACTGAGACAACGACTAATGAGATGAATCCCTCGGTCATGTCGGAAAGTGTGGGGCTAGAGAGTCCCAGGGTAAAGCAACTGGAGCTGCAGATACGGAGAGGGGGCCACCCCTTTTTATTTCAAGAGGAAAGAACGGTGAGAAAAGGGAATACACCCAACTGCCGGTCTCCTATACAGGAGTGTCATCCCACACTTATAGGAGGGGGACTCTAGTGAGTTCCGAAAGGTTGGATTCACAAACCCCTCTCCGGAAAAAGGACGAATCAACAGTATGTAACAGGGGCGCCCAACGGGGCGTGTGTAGAATAACAGCCGGGAAGATGTATTTATTGATTTTCTTTTTAAGCTTTGAAAAAGCTAACGAGCGAAACAAATAAAACATAAATACAAAAGAAAATCAATAAATACATCTTCCCGGCAAACAGTAAGTTCTTTTTTCTATATAAATACCTAATCCACAGTTTTTTTCCCTTTATATCCATTCGGCTTTCTACTTGAAATTTTATTTACCTTACCACCACAAGATATAAATTTCCCAGCTCGCTTGTCATAAAATGGATCACACAAATGCTAGTTATTTTATCATGTACTATGATTTTTTTTTTTTTTTCACTTTGAAAACACTCTAAAAAGCATCAATCTTCGCAAGTTACAAAGAACAACAATCCGTGAAAAACGCAGCAAGACCAACAATTTACCTTCTCAACAATAACGCCTTTCGATATATTGGGAAACTTTAGAATGATATGTTCTAAAACGTCTACGCGTCCAGAATATAAATTTGTTGCTTCCATTCCTAACCAAGGCCGACGAAATTCCCTATGCCATAAACCAATCATTAGAATTGACACAATTTAGCAAAATGCTTTCCATTAAATTTCTGGTAGGCCATCAATTTATAAAATATCAAAGCTAAATGCAGAGTGGAGAAAAATTAGATAATAAAGACAGCCAATAAAAAACATTGAGAGTCATAATACATGCACGCGCGCGCATACACAGAATATAAGAAAATTATTAGCAATAGCAAAGACAAATTAATGCAAGCCTCACAAAATGCAGCATAGCTACAATAGAAAGCAAAACATAAATAGGCAGGAATTCAAAACCAATGTGGAACAATACTACGATAATGAAGTAATCTAGTATATATATTATAAATCTGATCAAACCAACTAATCACTAACGCAATGGAACAAATTCTACGATTTTCATGCAAAAGACTTTGATGGCATGTTGACCATCGGTACAAAGCACCGTCTCATTATGTATGAACACAGTACCGTGCAATTTCACAAGCTAATATGAACTATGCTTTTCTAAAATACTAATCAAACAATCATAGAATCATATGCAAAAACTTTTAAATACAGATTAAATTATCAAAATGAGAATATCGAGCTTGGAGAGAGCTTAAGATATAAACTATCTTATGATGTAGGCTATCTAGCCTACGACTAGGTAAATTAAGTGCACTACTTCTCCACACAACCACTTAAAGCTATTTTAAGGATTTCATGTCTTCATCAATTTGATTTACCTTGGAGAATATGAGATAAGTCCCTTTAACAATGATAGGACTAATTAAGATTTGATTCTATCCAATTTGTTTGCAAAACGAATTAAACAACAAAAAGGCAAAATCATATGGTACTATACCCAAGATATCAAACAAGAAGAAGAAACATTATTAAATATATATATATATATATATATATATATATATATATATATATATATATATATATATATATATATATATATATATATATTGAATTGGCTTAAAGAAGAATGTTGTTTATGTCCAATTAAATTGAACGATGTGCAACGAAAAGCAGGTTCAAATAGCTCATATTCCAATATAAATAACTTTTGCATCTCAAAAAATATTTGGAATGCCTATGATCAACCAGTAACATCACTTGACATCTTCCTGACTTAAGCCTCATTTCCGTAAAAAATTACAAAACGACAAAGCTGACTTCGAAACCTAGAATTTAAGAGATACAAATTAAACTAAACAAGCTACAGTCTCACGTAAAGAAAAATTCAAGCGAAACACAATTCCACCTTGGCTAGATGCACTTCAGAAGGCGAGCCCTCTTTACGACCCAAAATAGACCTTAATCTACTATCAAATTTGCTAGTAAAACATGATATCCTACGGAGTCATCTACCATCAATTGAATAACCAACTCAGAGATCACACCTTAAGCTATTCAAACAAATGCCCTCTACTCCAAAAAACTAGAATTACGTGCCTCCAAAAAAAGCCCATCAAAGAAGAGAATATAACTAAATCTTAAAAGATAGTTCAAATCCAAGAAGCCGCACGAGCACATGCAAGAAGAAAGAACTAACATAATTGAAGCGTTAACATAACCGGATTACAAAAACGACAGCAATAAGATAAAGATGTATCCTAAAATAAAATTAGCAGTCGGGCCAAATGTGATAAGAAAATGTATAGATTGTTAAGTTATTAATATTGAATTTGAAAAGACACTATACAAAAGAATTTTGAACATACCCATATTTCTTAAAATGTGCCCACCATCTGGAGGCCACATTGATCGGTAGGAATGGAGTACATAGATCACCAAAAAAATTGATTCCGATGACTTTACCATCCAGATTAAGAAGCGGGCCCCCAATTCCACTCTACAACAAAAAAAAAATTATGAGTTCTCATAGTGTAATAGAGGCGCAAAGCCTATCCAACAAAACAAAATAATCAGCCTAGAGGCTAGAGCATAAATAACACATCAATATCTACTTATCTATAACTTTCAACACGCATTTCGATAGGATCACGATCCACCATGTACCGTCAACAAATTCTATCACATAATTGTCATGTCTTGCTCAACGAAAACCAATCTATATAAAATCATATGAGAAGATGCACATGCACGTACACGTGTGGCGGGTATGAATACCTACGTAATTGTGCACATTTATCTACAAGCAAATGAGAGATGCCATCACCTTAGATATTTTGCAATTCGCTCTGAAAAGTTCCTTGCAATCGAGACGGCAACAATCGGCACTAGAGATAAAGGAAACACACAATCGTGAAAAATCGGCACTTTTTTTATTTGGATGAACTTTTTTGATGACTTGCTTGGTTCGTTCAGACGCTTGTGCCATGATTTGGCATGTATGTGTTTATTGCTAGTATCCTGGCCATTTACTCAGTAAATCGGATCAAGTTAATATAAGCAACAAATAGAAACTACTTTTAATGTTACACATAGAAACTAAAGGCACAATTGTAAGAAGAATATCTACTGAACAACTTCAAATCTACCTTCTTGCATTAGTCTGGGAAGCTGCCATATATATAAAACGTTTATTCAAACAGATGGTTACATTAGAATAAAAAACCAATCAATTGGTTAATTACGCCAATTAGGTCGGACACGGAAGCCTACAAATTATTGCAGATACACATTTTTCCCAGGGTAGAAGCTTATGCAACATTTGTTATACAAGTTTCAGTGAAAAGAAAAAGAAAATATATTCTTGGAGTAATGTTCTCCAAGATGGTAGCATGAGGTGAAAACCCCTCGATTTGAGAAATTCCGGTGGGCCGAACCTTATAAAATGTCATACTAAATCTAGCAGGCCTGCAATACTTAATGGCACACATGTAGAATCACATAACACAATTGCATCACAAACCATTGAACCTACTTCATAGCTTCTCTAGTGAACTAGGCAGCATTTGCAGTCAAAATAATCTGTGAAAAGCTTGGTCACAAATTTCAAAGAATGGTGACCTGCATTTTCACACCTCCTAACTAGCTTTCCTTGTCATTCCGCTCAGTAACTTGAAGCTATTGAATTTACAAAATAAAGGATCAACCTTTACGGCAGAGGTGGCTAAGAACAATTTGGTCGTCAAAGATTTAGTAGAAGAGATAGCCCAAAATAGGATTGAGTGTCACACTAGGATTCAATTATTCAAATGATAGATCCTAACTAAGATCTTTTAAGGACTCATATTTCCAGCTCTGATAGTATTGAATAAGATTGAGTCACCAAATATATTGTTGGATTAATGTTGGCGCTTACCTATGAAACTCGGATGAAGCACGCAAGTGTATAACAAACAATTTCCTAGGATGTTTTTGAAAATTCACACAATTCATGCCCCAGTTCTGGTACCATGATGATGACTGTATATTGTATAGTAAATAAGGAGTCAAGTTTCCTCCTTTCCTAAGAAGAAAAAGGTGAACGAGTACAAGCACTTGTCTAACATGACCTATCAACCTAGCAGGGCTTCAATAGTAGTATTTAAGAATTACCTATTAATACTCCGGCACTGTACATTAAATTTCTCTTTATTAACATAATGTATCAACTGCGCAGAGGAATAGTGTGACAGTTAAACTACTAAGAGCCTCTCCTACTGAAACAAAATCCCTGAATCTTTGCATTCCGATGAACCTGGTGAGAATCAATATTTGTCACAGAAACGCAAATTCAAGGCAAATTTATGAAGAAAGAATCCCAAAGTTACATATCATGCAAACCTGATCCTAACATCAACAAGCAGTTTCCTACCAACAGAAATTTAAAATCAAAATTCTAAGATCTTAAGAATAAACAAAGAAGAAGGAGACTACATACCTGCTGCGAGGTGGAGCTGAGCTGCTTCTCCCATTCCTGTAACTTTATCTTCCTCTCTAAGAACTCTTTATCCTCGTCCACTTCCAGGGCCCATCCCCTGCCGCCCCAATCGTTCACCACCGACTGCTTGAGCTCTAGAAACATCCTGAACATATCCCTTCCCCCCTTTCCCGTCGGCATTGCCGCTCCGCTCTCCCTCGCAATCGGCCTCGCCGCCACATCATCCGCCAGCGGTGGCAGCAAAAACCTCCCCGGCGCCCTCAGGAACGCGCGGAGCTCCTCGCTCCGACCGATCACGGGGTGCGCCGCCAGGCGGCGCAGGTAGCGCTCGATCGCGGCGCGGCGCTGCTCCACGAACTCGTGCTTCTGCATCACCTGCCCCTCCACCACGCTCTTGTCGGGGCGCGCCGGCACGAAGAGCCCGCGGTAGGCCTCCGCGAGGCGGTCAGCGAGCGCCACCACGTCGCGGAAGCGCCGTCGCACGCGGAACTCGCCGCCCCGGTCAGCGGCGCGTGCCGTGATGAGGTAGGTCACGAAGGTGCTCGACCCGGAGATCAACGAAGCGGTGGGATCGTGCGCCTTCTGGGGTTCGGAGACGGTGATGCCCACGAACTCAGTCGCAACGGCGGCACGGCGGGGTGAGGGTGGTGCGGCAACGGTGGCGCCATTTCGGCCGCGTCCGCCACCGCCGACGCCGTTTTGGGACTCGAAAACGGCGGCATAGGCGGCGGTGGGACGAGGAGGGGGAAGAGGACGTCGATGAAGAAGGAGGGCAGGGGCGGGGGCGGAGGAGTGGATCTCCGCCGTCGATGGCGACGGGGACAGTGGAGAGGAGACGAGGGGAGAAAGAGTCGTCGTCGTCGTCGTCACAGATTTACTTTCGGATCAAATTCCTTGAGCACACTAGCATTGGCATCTAGTGTTACATCATTCGTACAAGGATAGCATATCTCCCCACGAACAGAAGTGTACACCCATTTCATAATATGACTTAAGTTTACCACTTCTTGTCCTCGAAAAAGAACTCCATCACTAAAATTGGCATAATTAAAGCCATTTCTGTCTCCTTCCTTAGAAAATTCAACTTTCAGAACAGCTATATCAAAAGATTCAAATTTTCTAACCAATATTACATGCCCATCATTTGATGATCTAAAATAAACATCATTAATTTTACGAACTTGAATATCCGTTATTTGATTGGGAAAAAGATGTGCAGCAGTAAGAAGGTAACCCTCAGGATGAACACAAAAACCTGTCCCTTGTATACTATCATTTTCCCCTGTATTTTCTCCAACAAAACCAACGTCAATTATCCAAACGACGCTTTGCATTTTCTGAGAAATGTCTCGAGTTTCGACTAGTCCAAGAGCTTTCTCTACATCTCCTTTAGGAAAAGTTTGAGCTACAAATTTAAATACAACAAAATATGACTTAATTTTTATAAGTGTCATAATCGTTAGTAAAAAAAAAAAAAAATTAAAAAACAACAATAGAAAAAAAAAGACTTGCAAAAATAATTAAGAGAGAAAATCACTTAAAATCGACACTGTTAGCCAAAAAAATAAACTAAATTCAAAAATACAAAATAAGTACCTGATTTGGAATAACTAAAAATCAAAAGAAAAAAAACTAAAAATATAGAAAAGATAGAGAAAAAAAAAAACTCATAGAAAATAATTACCTGATCTAGAATAACATTGCGAATTAGAGGATGATGGAAAAAAAGCAGAAGAAGAGCGTACCGCCATAAATCGACATCAGGGTAATTGAGACGGAAAAGGCTCAGTGAAGAACAAACGACTTAGATTGTATATGGCTTAGTGAAGTAGGCATAGTAAAAAGCGCCATCCGAAGCTGGGGAGGAAGAGTCTACGAAGCTGGAGCGCCATGCAAGCACTTTGAGGATCGGTAAAGGTAAGAGAGGGCCCAGGGAGTTGTTACGAAGAAGAAAAACGAGTGTGAAAAAGTTTCCAATACACGCACAAATGAAATGAGGTTTAGTTGTGGCGAGATTTTTAACAATTTATACATGCGGTGTGGGGCAAGATGTCAGATGCAGTGTATAGAGTCCGTACGTTAGTACAAAGTGAAATAAAAATTGGGCCACCCAATTATAGAAAAAAAGCTCCTTGGTAACTAATAAAGAATAAAGAATATTTTTAAATTATTTTTTTTTATTCTTTTACTATTAAGACTCTTTGACATGCTATTTGTTTGGGATACATTTATAACTACATCTGAGACGTATCAACATCTTTAATGCCCCTACTTCTATAATGAATGTTTCCATTCCTACACTTCAAGTCAAGAGCCCCTGGTTAAAAAACCATCAATGCACACTTAGCAGCCTCGTACTTGGAACCAAGCAAACCATCAAAAAAGTTCATCCAAATTAAATCTCCACCCTCCTATGTAATTCCCAAGCCTCTGGGTGCATTTATAACTGTATCTCAGCGTATCAACATCTTTAAACCTGAGATCGTCTCGATCGGCGTGCTTTGAAATAATAAAAGCTGGCTGTTCAAATTCCTACGTAATTCAAAATAAATAGACCTGGCTGTGCCAGGTCTATATGCTCCGAGGGTCTGCCATGACGCAGATCTTGGCAGACCGTGAGGTGGGCCAACACTTGAGTCTTAATTTTTTATTTTTATTAAAAAAATTTTATAAAGAAGTAGAAAACATCTTTTTGATTAAAATGACAAGACGTCCACCTTTTTCTCACATTTAGGGGTGTAAAATTAATTAGTTAATAAAATAATTAATAAATTATTTTATTTAATAATTAAAATATTAAATTAATTAAAAATTATTATAATAATTAAAATTATATTTATTTTAATTAAATTTATTCAAGTGAGAATAAGTAAAAAAAATTAGAATATTAGTTCTAATTTTATACCAGTTTATTTTAAAAAAATAAAAATTATTATTTTTATTCAAATCAAACGTATTTTTAAAAAATAAGAGTAGAATAGAACTTTATTCTAAATTTTGTTTCCGAATCAAATGGGTCTAAAAGTTTTATACCAGTTTAAAATGAATGTGAAATGCCAATTCGTACGTACGGAGCAAGAAGTTTTTTAGATCTGAGAAGCCGAAGAATACTGACTCGCTAAAAAAATCTAAAAAAAATATTTTGTAATTAAAACCCTACACTTTAAAAAGTGATAGGGGTATCTCCAATTAAAGAAAGTGAGCTTTCTAGAATAAAAAAAAAATCTTCTGAAGAGAACGGCAAATATGAAAAAACATCTGGACACGTCGATCGAGACGTCTTCAAGTTACAGGTTATTAAAACTTGCTATTCGTACGTACGGCGTCAATATACTGCAGGAGAGCAGATATACGTTAAAACTTGCTACTCGTACGGCGCCAATACACTGCAGGTTTGCGTTTATCATGCACCACACGAAAAAATTTAAAATTGCTGTCATTTCAGCCAATCAAAAAAGCTCCTTGGATTGATACATTTTAATATAGTTAATAAAAAAATATTCTAATACCACACGTCCTTAAAAAAAAAAAAAAAAAAATTAAAAAAAAAAAAGAAAAAAAAAAAAAAAAAAGAAAACTATTTGTACAAAAATAATTATTTTTGGGTCTATGCAAAGATGGTCCTTGGTTTATGCAGACAACTCTACTCACAATATTTCTATATTGGGTTTTGAAGAGGGTGGAGATTTAATTTGGATGAATTTTTTTGATGAGTTGCTTGGTTCGAAGTACGAGGAGGCTGCTTAATGCATTGATGTTTTCCAACAGAGGCTCTTTGTCACGCCCCGAGTTTAAAAATCAGGTCTGAAATTTTTTTTTTTTTTTTTGAATAAGTCAGAGTTTGCAAAACGGGCGTAACAGACCGCCACACATATAGGGAATCCCCTATCCGAAAGGATAGGGTCTCTCCTATACATACACGGCTAGGCTAATCCAATCATCAATCAGAGAGCAATAAATATCTCAACTGCTACAATACTAATCATCAGGGATAATCCAAACATCATACTATCATCAAACTGAAATAACATAAATGAAAGTCAACTACAGATAATCGGGGATCTCAATCACCGATCTATGTCATCAGGGGGGACAGCTCTATCGCGACAGGCTCACTGGATCGTCCCGACATCTCACCACCCGACAGACCTGCAACAGTCACCCGAGGGTGTGAGACACACCGGAGTGTATCCCAGTGGGCACGACGAGCCGAGAAGTAGCTAATCGTACCTACTGGGTACTAAAATCTGCGGATAGTAAAGATCTATAGGAAAAGCTGGAATAACAATAAGATCTGCTGATGATCGACAATAATCCACAGATAGGCTAACTAATAATAAATAAGTCCACAGATAAACTGAAATAGTCAGGTAATCAAGCATAAGGAAACTGCCGATAATAAATGCTGGAAATAAATCGCTGTATAAAGTCGAGCAGAAAACTGAGTGATCAAATAACGGGTCTGGTAAAAATCAGCGCATACTAATAGATGATGCATCAACAAGGAAACTACCAAACATCCAATCAAAAGCCACCATATTGGTCCACAAGACCTCAGGGATATCTCGCCAAACCTGGCACCAACCTGGCTGACATACTCCGGCACCCTCGGGCACTAACCTGGGAGTCAACACTCCGGCACCCTTGGGCACTAACCTGGGAGTCACGGGTCGTACACTAGACCACTTTACCGGTAAAGAACATCTACACGGGTCATGACTCCGCTGATGTTCGTGAAGTACAGCAGTGCGGGCAAATCATAATGATCAATCTCACGGTCTAGTGACCGGGTAGTCGGCAACATGCCGAGATCCCAACAGGGAATCATCTATCGTGTCGATCAGAATCTATCATGCATATCGGAACATCAAGTAGTATCTATCAATCATGCATATCGGAATATCGAATAGTATCCAACAATCAGGATCAATCAATCATGCATATCGGAATATCAACAATAAATCGGCTGACAGGAATCAACAAGTGCCATCAAATCATGCAGATCTATATACTGAAAAAGCTGATGAACAGATATGTATATGGTATGTCTCATGAAGATCAAGGTCTATCAGAAATATAAAAACTGATAAACAGGTACGTAAGATATGTCTCACGTAGATCAAGATCTATCAGGACTAATCATAGGGCATGTCAATACAATCATCAAGGCTAATCTAGATAAAATCAGCAGGTATATATGATGAGTCTAAAAGAATCAATGTCTATCCAGGGGATCATGTGATATATATGCAGTCATCATAGGTCGTATCGGTATAATTCGCAGGCTGGTCAAAAAAAACAGGTGTCCGACTGGACTAAAGCAACCAGAGGGCCGAATAGATCACGCCCGGACCGAAGCTAACCCACCTGGATGAAGGCAGATCCTCGAACTCCCGCACAGCTACTGGGAGGCTGGTGCTGAACAACTGGGCCCTGAATAAAGAGATCTGGTCAGTAATAAACTCTCACAAACCCATCCCGACGACACGACAGTAACGGATTGCTTATACGGAATAATATCGTCGATTTATCGAACGGAATTCCGATTCCCGATCAACGGGAGTCCTCGGGACTCTAATAAAATGTCCAATGAGTGTGTAATTACTGTCTAAGGACAGCCATTAAGTCCAGTTTACAATTTGATCCATAATGTTCTTTAATTCGCATAAAAACACTACGTTAATCGATTGTTTCGACTCGATCTCGAGATCCGGGAGTCCAAAAGCTGCGCCGTAACTTTCAGCGCGTCCGTTACGACGAGACGAAGCTCGTGCTCACAAGAGTTGGCTGACACGGATCCCGAGGGCAAGTTTGGGCCATGAGGTTCCTTACTAACATAGGCTTAATCGCATTCTTAGTTCTTCGGCTTATCAAACCCAACATCTAACGCGAGCATCGCGTCCAGTGACCCCAAATTAGCTTAGGGCACACTGTCGCGGCTTCGCAAACAGCCCGGAACATTGTTTTGTTCAAACATTTCACATAAAGGTTGGTTTATCTACAACTTCGTATCTAATCGTCAAACGGTAAAACTTTGTATATCAAAGTGGCTCTGAACAGTGCCAGGACACCAGTGCTCACTCTATTTTCAGTCCAGAGTGGCTGGATCAACCAGATCCAAGTTCCTTGCTTTCTAACACTTCGACAATGCACCATACACACATCCACAGAGATCCCATTTGATCTGAAGTGAGCACTGAGCTCAGGGGATGTTTTTGAGCAACTTTCATATTCAATGTAAACCCTAATTCCAACTAAATCTTCTTTGAAGCATTTTATCAAACACCTTGTGGGCATTATACATATACCAATAACTAAGTTGTTCCCGAGCTTGATCCTCTGCAAGTGAGAATTTCTGGGGTTTCTAAGATGGAAGGGAACCTTGCTAAAGTTGGTTAGTGAGTACCTGGGTGGTCGGCCGGCAACCGGGGTCGGCGGCGGCGGCCGGAAATGCAAACTCGGGTTGATTCCATGGTACAACAACAAGGATGGGCCAACTTATTTTTCGGGGGCAATTTGATCAAAACAACTTGATAGACAGCATGCACATAGAGTTAGGAGGTTACCTGAGCAGTTGGCCGGCGACCCAAGACGACGGCGATGGCCGGAGAAGAGGCTCGGCCACGACATGGGTGAAATCTCCGAGAGAAGAAACCCCACGTTCAACCTCCCATGCAAGTGCATGGGGAGTTTCCTACGGACCAAGGGACTCTACCCAGGTTGCCTTCCCACTTGACGGAGCTCCGGCGATCGCCGGAGATCAAGTTCTTCAGAATTTGTGTTTTCCGGCCACCTCTAATGGTGGATTCCGGCCGGCGAGGTCTGGGCCGGCGCAAGATGGACCAAGGTAGTCCTCTCAGTCCCCTGGTGCCTGCTGGGTAGTTTGCCGGCGGCGGCGCCGTACGGCGAGGAACGGCCGCGGTTCAACATTGGCCAGTTCTAGGGCATCCCCGATCTCCGTGGATTCTTCACCGATCAACTCCATATTTTAAGGGTAGCTTGCAGTCACCAAAAGGAAGAGAATGAACGGTTTTGATCTTGGTTTTATCGGTTGCATGAAGTCTGGGATCATCCTCGGCCGCAACACGATAATCCGGCAATAGTTTGCTCCCGCCGGCGGCCGGTGCGGAGAGGCTCCGGGGAGCACGGCAGAGAGGAAGGGGTTCCGTTGGAACAGCGGCTGGGGGAAAGGCTATGGGTTTAGGGTTTGGGGAAACCCTAGCCGAGGATACCTATATATATAAGTATATGTAAATTTCGTTTACACCCCTCAACCCTTGAATCCTAGAAGCTAAGTCCCTCACAGCAGACTTAGTTTCACACTTAGGTCCCTAACTAGGGAGTGGCACGCAGAACGAGGCAAGAACTATAGGGTTTATCGCGCAATTTGTTGTATTTTTCACTGTTTTCACGCTTTTCGAGACAACCGGACTGTCAAACTGAAAATCTGACACCACCACGACGTCCGGCTCGACGAAACCTATCAGGTAGCGATTTTGGTTCGCTAAAATTTTGCTCCACAATTTTTAAATTCCATCTTATACTGTACCGAAACACAGTTATCGCGCGTTTCGAGGCTCTAGGACCGTCAAACAGAAATTCCGTCAGTGCCATTGTGTCCAGAACGACGAAACCGTTCGAAATGACTACCTGGATCACTATATTCGGATTCCGAACAGTGAATTAGTCAACGTTGTATTCGTCGGGGTCCCGAAAACCAGGGTTACTGTTCATCTACAGTAACTCACTTAAGTGCACTGTGCGCAGAGGGCACTGTTACATTGGTCGCGAGATTCGACCACTTCTTCGCTGAATTCTGGAAGATCCGACCGTCAGATCGAAAAGTGCTGAATATGAATCTCGCTCAGTTCGACGAGACGATCGCAACGGTCAACTCGGATTTCCAAGATCATGTCCGGATTGGAAAATAGCCTTTTGTCTCGTAAATCGTGCAACTCGCACACTGGCAATTGACTAAATAAATCAACATAGGTCTTTTGAACCCGAAATCGACTACAATTCTGCTTTTAATCTATTTATTAAAAATAAAATATTTCGAGTTTCTACACTCTTGACTTGAAGTGTAGGAATGGGAGCATTGATTGTAGGAGTAGCGGCATTAATTGTGGGGTGGGAGAGGTCTTAAGTGCTGGTGGAGGCTCCTGGGAGGTGTGTCAGCTGGAGACCACGGTGGATACATCCTATCCATCATGGTTATTAAAAAAATATTTTTAATATATTTTTTTTAAAATAAAGAGATATAATTAATTTGTTATAGAGAAAATTTTCTCACACCACATATTTTAAAAATATTTATATGTTTCTGTAATATCAAAAACTATATATTATTTTCGTATATATTATTTTATATATTATTTTCTAAAGAGAAATATTTTGATATTTTTTTGAAAGTAAACATCACAAAAATAAAAAAATAATTAATTAAAATACTTTTTACTAATTTAGTCATTAATTTAGTTATTAATTTAAAAAAAATTAGAATTACAATTTACGCATTAATTTAAAGAGTTTAAATTAAAAAAAAAAATTAGAATTATAATTTAGACATTAATTTAAAAAGTTTTAGAATTACAGTTTAGTCATTAATTTAAAAAATTTAATTTCAAAAATTTTAAAATTACAACTTAGGCATTAATTTAAAAATTTTAAAAATTACACATTAATTTAAAGAGTTTTAGGATTATAATTTAGGTATTAATTTAAAGAGTTTAAATTAAAAAAAATTAGAATTACAATTTAGGTATTAATTTAAAGTGTTTTAGAATTATAATTTAGTCATATAAGTAAAAATTTTAATTTTAAAAATTTTAGAATTACAATTTAACTATTAATTTAAAGAGTTTATTTTAAAAAGTTTTAAAATTACAATTTAGACATTAATTTAAAGAGTTTAATTTGAAGAGTTTTAGAATTAAAATTTTGGCATTAATTTAAAAAAAATTAGAATTATAATTTATGCATTAGACATTAATTTAAAGAGTTTTAGAATTACAATTTAGACATTAATTTAAAGAGTTTTAGAATTACAATTTAGGAATTAATTTAAAGAGTTTAATATAAAGAGTTTTAGAATTACAATTTTGGCATTAATTTAAATAGTTTTAGAATTACAATTTAGGCATTAATTCAAAAAGTTTTAGAATTAGAATTTAGGTATTAATTTAAAGAGTTTAGCTTAAAATAAAAATATTAATTTAATCATATAAGTAAAAATTACAATTTAACAATTTTGTTTTAGAATTACCTTTTAGTCATATAAGTAAAAATTTTAATTTTAAAAATTTTAGAATTACAATTTAGGATTTAATTTAAAGAGTTTTAGAATTACAATTTATTAATTTAAAGAGTTTATTTTAAAAAAATTTTAAAATTACAATTTAGACATTAATTTAAAGAGTTATATATTTTTTTAAGTTAAACTCTTTAAATTAATAGCTAAATTATAATCCTAAAACTCTTTAAATTAATGTGTAATTCTTAAAATTTTTAAATTAATGCCTAAATTGTAATTTTAAAATTTTTGAAATTAAATTCTTTAAATTAATGACTAAATTGTAAATCTAAAACTTTTTAAATTAATGTCTAAATTATAATTCTAATTTTTTTTAATTTAAACTCTTTAAATTAATACCTAAATTATAATCCAAAAACTCTTTAAATTAATGTGTAATTCTTAACATTTTTAAATTAATGCCTAAATTGTAATTTTAAAATTTTTGAAATTAAATTCTTTAAATTAATGACTAAATTGTAATTCTAAAACTTTTTAAATTAATGTCTAAATTATAATTCTAATTTTTTTTTAATTTAATCTCTTTAAATTAATGCGTAAATTGTAATTCTAATTTTTTTAAATTAATAACTAAATTAATGACTAAATTAGTAAAAAGTATTTTAATTAATTATTTTTTTATTTTTGTGATTTTACTTTCAAAAAAATATCAAAATATTTCTCTTTAGAAAATAATATATAAAATAATATATACGAAAATAATATATAGTTTTTGATATTACAGAAACACATAAATATTTTTAAAATATATGGTGTGAGAAAATTTTCTCTATAACAAATTAATTATATCTTTTTATTTTAAAAAAAATATATTAAAAATATTTTTTAATAACCATGATGGATAGGATGTATCCACCCTGGTCTCCAGCCGACACACCTCCCAGGAGCCTACACCAGCACTTAAGACCTCTCCCACCCCACAATTAATGCCGCTACTCCTACAATCAATGCTCCCATTCCTACACTTCAAGTCAAGAGCCCCTGTTGGAAAACATCAATGCACTAAGCAGCCTCCTCGTACTTCAAACCAAGCAACTCATCAAAAAAGTTCATCCAAATTAAATCTCCACCCTCTTCAAAACCCAATATAGAAATATTGTGAGTAGAGTTGTCTGCATAAACCAAAGACCATCTTTGCATAGACCCAAAAATAATTATTTTTGTACAAATATTTTGTACAAATAGTTTTTTTTTTCTTTTTTTTTTAAGGATGTGTGGTATTAGAATATTTTTTTATTAACTATATTAAAATGTATCAATCCAAGGAGCTTTTTTGATTGGCTGAAATGTCAGCAATTTTAAATTTTTTCGTGTGGTGCATGATGAACGCAAACCTGCAGTGTATTGGCGCCGTACGAGTAGCAAGTTTTAACGTATATCTGCTCTCCTGCAGTATATTGACGCCGTACGTACGAATAGCAAGTTTTAATAACCTGTAACTTGAAGACGTCCGATCGACGTGTCCAGATGTTTTTTCATATTTGCCGTTCTCTTCATAAGATTTTTTTTTTATTCTAGAAAGCTCACTTTCTTTAATTGGAGATACCCCTATCACTTTTTAAAGTGTAGGTTTTTAATTACAAAATATTTTTTTTAGATTTTTTTAGCGAGTCAGTATTCTTCGGCTTCTCAGATCCAAAAAACTTCTTGCTCCGTACGTACGAATTGGCATTTCACATTCATTTTAAACTGGTATAAAACTTTTAGACCCATTTGATTCGTAAACAAAATTTAGAATAAAGTTCTATTCTACTCTTATTTTTTTAAAATACGTTTGATTTGAATAAAAATAATAATTTTTATTTTTTTAAAATAAACTGGTATAAAACTAGAACTAATATTCTAATTTTTTTACTTATTCTCACTTGAATAAATTTAATTAAAATAAATATAATTTTAATTATTATAATAATTTTTAATTAATTTAATATTTTAATTAATATTTTAATTATTAAATAAAATAATTTATTAATTATTTTATTAACTAATTAATTTTACACTCCTAAATGTGGACGTCTTGTCATTTTAATCAAAAAGATGTTTTCTACTTCTTTATAAAATTTTTTTAATAAAAATAAAAAATTAAGACTGCGTTAGCCCACCTCACGGTCTGCCAAGATCTGCGTCATGGCAGACCCTCGGAGCATATTGTAGTATCCGAGAAATTTAAATTTGAATTTGAAGAATTCAAATAGGAAGGTGAATGAGAAAATGCAAAGTTAAACCTAGGTGGCCGTTTACCGGTGTGCAAATTACACAGTTTTTGGAGTACTATTTCTGCCTTTCAGATCCGAGTCTGATCTCGAAAATCTGAAATCACCAGTGCGACCATCTCGTCGAATCGATTGAAAATGGTATAGAAAGATTTTCGATCCGACGGTCAGATCGTCCAGAAATCAGAGAAAAAGCTGGTGGGGCTCACGACTTATGTCGTGAATAGTAACCCCCAGATTTAATTCCCCGCCGAGTAAACGTTGGCCGATTCACTGTGTGGAGTCCGAATCTAACGATCCAGATAGTCGATTTGAATGGCATCAACATTCTGAGCGCAGTGGCGCTGACGAAATTTGTGTTTGACGAGCCTAAAGTATCGTAAAGCGTGTCATATAGTATAAATCTACTGTATTTAATGGATTTCGAATTTTTAGAGGATCGAACTCAAGAAACCAAAATCACTACTCAATAGGTTTCGTCGAGCTGGACGTCATGGTGGTGTTCGTTTTTCCGTTTGACGATCCGGTTGTCTCGAAAAGCGTGAAATACTAGAAAATTTGAAGTATTTTGCGAAAAAACCCAATATTTTATGGGTCAAATTGCACCAAACTTATGGGGGAGGGACTTCTCTGCATTTATCACCTACAGTGAAGACCTTAGTGAGTATAGTGAAGAGTAGACGGACCTAAATGCAAAGAAAGTGGAAAAATACACTAAATGAGACTATACTCTAGTGTTGTGTATTTGGAGGCAGTTGCAACTGCTTGTCCACAATCTCCACTCCTTCCACCACCTCTGCCACGAAGCCAAGTCCCTGGAACCGCTCTTCATCGGATATAGCCGGAGTGAGGAGAGGAGGCCATGGTGCTTGTGAACTTAGAGAAGAAACACAACACACCAAAGAAAAACCTCCTTGCACCCAACCTCTATCATGGTTCCTTCATCTTCCTCAATCTCCTCTGCATATTTCCCGAGCCAGACGCCACCGGCCGCCGTCCCCCATTGTCGGAAAAGCAAGGAACTACCTTGATCTCGGGTTGTGGAAGAAAGGTTGCACCAAGTTTGGTTGGGATTTCTTTCAGAGCATCCAGAGGACCTCTGCAACCTGCAGAAGACTAGCCAAGGTGGTCCCGTCGCCTGCCGTGGCCGCGCGAAGCTGGGAAGGGAAATCCGGCTTCTACCCATCTTCTCCAACTCCGGCGAAGGTGAGACTTCTTCTCCTTTGGTTTTATTGGCCCAAGAACCATGGCAGAGTCTTAATGAGGTCTTGTAGACTTCCCCTGCCAAGTCCCGAACCTCCTTGCACGGCCGTTTGCCGGCGGTGAAGTTGCACCGCCGGAAAACTGGTTTTGCTCCGCCCTTGGCCGCAGTGCATCCGACGGTTTTTGTCGAAAAATAAAATGCTCAGAAGCTTCTTCTAGTCCTGTACAAGCTTCCCATAAAGTTTGGGAAGACTTGGTGTAGTGTGGAGACGGTGGTGCCGTGCCCTAGTTTCGGGTTTGTGAAGGCCCGGCCGAGCTTGTTGCTCCGGCGCCGGCGTCGCTCCCCACCTCCGGCCAAGTGGTCGAGAAGCTTTATGGGACCATTTAGAGTCCACACATGCCTTTTCATGGCAACCATGCAGACCGAGGAGGGATCTACCATTGTTGGCCCGAGCTCGAGCCCAACAATGGCAGCCGGCCGTGCACAGCCTACCGACGGTGATGGCTTGCCCAGACCATCTCTATGTGATCTTAGGAAGCTATTGGTGCTGTCCTTTGCACCTCAAAGCCTTTAGTTACAAAGTTGCCATTGATGAAGCTCAAGCTTGGCCCGAGCTTGCTCCACTGCCGCCGCCGCCGTGTCCTGTCGCCGGGCACGGGTCCAGATGGGTTTGCGGGGATGAGATGCACCTGTTGGTGCTATTGCTTGAGGCCCAGAACCCAGAAATAGCAAAATACCATTTTTGGTCTTTGAAGCTTCATCTTCCTCATTTTCTTATTCTTGTTTCTCGGCAACCCGAGTGAGCATGATGGCCCAAATTGGATGGAAATCTTTCTGCTGCCATGTAGAACAATTCCATCCATGTCGGAAGCCCCCAGATTCCAGCCATGCAAAGATGCAGCTTGGGAATTTGTAAGCTTGTGTATTAACAAAGATGCCCACCAGGTGTTTGTTGAAATGCCTCAAAGAACCCGAATCTTGTTTTGACCACTGTTGTGCATCCAGAAAGACACCAGATAACTCCACTTGATTCCCTGAGCTTGGTGCTCACCTTAAAACCAAAAATGGTTGGATGAATTGAAAGTTCTCAAATGTCAAGCCCAAGTTGAGAGCTTGGTTGCTACCTGCACTGTCCCAGCAGCTTTACAGCTTTGTTAGGGCAAGTTTCTGTGTTCTTACCATCCCCTGAGCTTGATGCTCACCTCAGACCAAATTTGGACTGAAGGGATTGGTGATTCTAGTATGCCAAGCCCTAATAGACACTTGTTGCTTCTTATACTGTTCCAGCAGCTATGGGGCTGCACTAAGGTGAGCCTCTGAGTTTATTCAACCCACTGAGCATGATGCTCAACTTAAATTTGGGTTTGGTCAAGTGTATATATGAGAATTGGCAACTTGAGCCTAATTGCAAAGTATATGTTGACCCGAAGTTGTTCTCGGGTTCCGCGCTGCTCCCAAATGGTGAGCACGGCGTTCAGTATGTCGAGGCCCACCTACAGGTGCCCTCGGTTCAGTTTGGAGATGTGTGGTTGTGAAGTAATTGCAAAAACTTGAGTTTTTGGAGGGTTTTTATGAAATTTTGGGAAACCCTAGGGGTCTAATTGCAATTGTAGCCTCATGGGCTGTTTTGGGCTGTGCGCCCATGATCTCTAAACCCTTCGTTGGAGATCCAACGGCTTTGGTTGAGCGGGAATCGGATTTCCGAAAAATTCCGGCAAAATCCCGGGACTTCAGCGAAGTTTTCCGTATAGCTTGTCCACACACAGTGAGTTAGTGGGATGGGTATAAGAGAGAGTCTATTATTAACTTGTATCTATTATTCAGGTACCAGCAGTCAGCCGCTAGCCAGTGAGCCTCCCAGCGGATTTCAGGATCGCTTGTGTTGAGGTGGGTTTATCTTCAGTCCGGGCTTTATCATTTCGGCCCTACGAGTACCGTGGTATGACGGACCCCTGTTTTGTTGATATCCTTGATCCCACAGATGAGCCTTTCGTTATGCTTATTATTTCCAGCATTGATTGATATATCTGGACATATGTCTTATACTCTATTCTTCACTGCATGTTTAGAATAGTAGTACTAGTTTCAGTACTTGGCATGATTTACATCAGTATCGATATCCCAGTGGGGATTCCCTCGATATCCCAGTGGGGATTCCCTCGGCTTCTCGCCGACTGTCCGGTCTACCGACCGTGGATTGAGATTCAGCATTATGATTGCTATTGAGTTTTTATTTGCGTCTTACTACTTGCTTGCATTCCAACACTTAATCCTTATATCTATATAGCCTTGATTCCACAGGTGAGCTTCCCTTATACATTTTACTTCCAGTATCAGTAGATATATATCTGGACATATGTCATGCCTGATTGGTCATCAGTTCTGTTTATTCAGCATTCCTGTTCTATACTGCATGTTAGAATAGGAGTTCAGTTTCAGTATACAGTTTCTATTATATAGCTTCTGTTATACAGTTTCAGTTATACTGCATCAGTTGAGATTACAGCTTTCATCATCCTGAGTGGGATTTTCCCGGCTTGTAGCCGATGGTTCGGTCGTTGGACCGCGAGCTTGAGCATCAGCATTATGATTGCCAGAGCACTAGCTTTTCATTCACGATCGCAGTGGGTCTGATCCCCCACAATGCGTTCTTTACCGGTAAAGAGGTCATCACATAGACCCGTGAGCCTGGTGAGGTTATGATAACATGTTTAGTGACCAACAGTGGCAATTGCCTGAGGTCCTGCTCTATGGCAGCTTAGCCTGAGATCCTAGTGTCCAACAGTGGCAATAGCCTAAGGACCCAGCGACCAACAGTGGCATGGATTGGGTACTTATTGTTATTCAGAACTTCCAGTTTACAGCTTTGTTTATAGCATGATCATTTCCTGCTTGTCAGTTTTATCAGTTATAGCATGATCATTTCCTACTTGTCAGATTTATCAGTTATAGCATGATCAGTTCCTGCTTGTCAGATTTATCATCGTACTCTTTGTTTACAGCTTTGATATTTATGGTTATCATACTTGCTCTGTTCTATCGCATGATCAGTATTATTGTTCATCGAGATTGACCAGGTTTACACGATTGCCAGTTATAGCATACTCAGCTTTATATGTGATACTAGCTTTATTGCTTAGCACATGATCATGGTACCCTGCTTTTCCTTTTGCTTATTACATAGCATGCTTAGTACAATACAGCATACAGTTATTCAGCTCCTTCTGCTTATTACTCAGCATGATTAGATCAGTATAGTATACAGTTATTCAGCCTTGTGATTATAGCCTATTTTGCTATCCGCTTATTACAGTATCCAATAGGTATGACTTGCTATTTCTCGGCCCGTCGTGCCCACTGGGATACATGTAGAGTGTATCTCACACCCCCTGGGTGACTATTTTTCAGTTCAGTCGGGTGTTGAGAGATTGGGACGATCCAGTGAGCTGTCACGGCAGAGTTGACTTATCGACTACAGATTCCCAGTATTTCACATTCAGTGCCTAGTCTATATTATATTTTTGGAGAGGTGGATTATGTGATGTATGTTGGACATGTACTAGTTACTTTCAGTTGTTGTTTATGTCGCCTCTGATTCAGTATTGTATTTGTATAGCCGAGCATGTACAGGGGAGACTCTATCCCAGTGGACAGAGGGTTTCCTGTGCATGTGGCGGTCTGTCTACGTCACGGGTTTCAATATGTACTCTGATGATTTAAAAAAAAAAAAAAAAAAAAAAATTCTACCGCTGTTTTGAAACTCGGGGCGTGACACATATAAACCTGGCACAGCCAGGTCTATTTATTTTGAATTACATAGGAATTTGAACAGCCAGCTTTTATTATTTCAAAGCACGCCGATCAAGACGATCTCAGGTTTAAAGATGTTGATACGCTGAGATACAGTTATAAATGCACCCAGAGGCTTGGGAATTACATAGGAGGGTGGAGATTTAATTTGGATGAACTTTTTTGATGGTTTGCTTGGTTCCAAGTACGAGGCTGCTAAGTGTGCATTGATGGTTTTTTAACCAGGGGCTCTTGACTTGAAGTGTAGGAATGGGAACATTGATTATAGAAGTAGGAGCATTAAAGATGTTGATACGTCTCAGATGTAGTTATAAATGTACCCCAAACAAATAGCATGTCAAAGAGTCTTAATAGTAAAAGAATAAAAAAAATAATTTAAAAATATTCTTTACTCTTTATTAGTTACCAAGGAGCTTTTTTCTATAATTGGGTGGCCCAATTTTATTTCACTTTGTACTAACGTACGGACTCTATACACTGCATCTGACATCTTGTCCCACACCGCATGTATAAATTGTTAAAAATCTCACCACAACTAAAACCTCATTTCATTTGTGCGCGTATTGGAAACTTTTTCACACTCGTTTTTCTTCTTCGTAACAGCTCCCGGGGCATGGCGCTCCAGCTTCGTAGACTCTTCCTCCCCAGCTTCGGATGACGCTTTTTACTGTGCCTACTTCACTAAGCCATATACAATCTCAGTCGTTTGTTCTTCACTGAGCCTTTTCCTCTCAGTCTCAATTACCCTGATGTCGATTTATGGCGGTACGCTCTTCTTCTGTTTTTTTTCCATCATCCTCTAATTCGCAATGTTATTCTAGATCAGGTAATTATTTTCTATGAGTTTTTTTTGTTCTCTATCTTTTCTATATTTTTAGTTTTTTTTCTTTTGATTTTTAGTTATTCCAAATCAAATACTTATTTTGTATTTTTGAATTTAGTTTATTTTTTTTGCTAACAGTGTCAATTTTAAGTGATTTTCTCTCTTAATTATTTTTGCAAGTCTTTTTTTTTCTATTGTTGTTTTTTAATTTTTTTTTTTTTTTACTAACGATTATGACACTTATAAAAATTAAGTCATATTTTGTTGTATTTAAATTTGTAGCTCAAACTTTTCCTAAAGGAGATGTAGAGAAAGCTCTTGGACTAGTTGAAACTCGAGACATTTCTCAGAAAATGCAAAGCGTCGTTTGGATAATTGACGTTGGTTTTGTTGGAGAAAATACAGGGGAAAATGATAGTATACAAGGGACAGGTTTTTTGTGTTCATCCTGAGGGTTACCTTCTTACTGCTGCACATCTTTTTCCCAATCAAATAACGGATATTCAAGTTCGTAAAATTAATGATGTTTATTTTAGATCATCAAATGATGGGCATGTAATATTGGTTAGAAAATTTGAATCTTTTGATATAGTTGTTCTGAAAGTTGAATTTTCTAAGGAAGGAGACAGAAATGGCTTTAATTATGCCAATTTTAGTGATGGAGTTTTTTTTTCGAGGACAAGAAGTGGTAAATTTAAGTCATATTATGAAATGGGTGTACACTTCTGTTCGTGGGGAGATATGTTATCCTTGTACGAATGATGTAACACTAGATGCCAATGCTAGTGTGCTCAAGGAATTTGATCCGAAAGTAAATCTGTGTACGGGTTGGTACGAGACACCAAAATATCGGATTGCACAAGACGTCATTTTGATCAAACTGAAAAGGATATTAATTTTTTCCATACTGATGTTCCATTAATTCAGATAAATAATCTACATTGCACATCAGGGTCTTCAGGCAGTCTGATTTTTAATTCACTTGAAGAAATAGTTGGAATGATAGTCTTTTCGAAGGTAAACATAGACTTTGCTGTCCCTGTTAGAGTTTTGACTGATCTTTTTAACATTTTGTTGTCCCTGTTAGAGTTTTGACTGATCTTTTTAATATTTCGTTGAAGAATTATACTGAAAATTTAAGTTCGAGAGATAAGGAAAAGGAGAGGAAAGGAAAAGGAAAATATCAGGGGAGGAAAGGAAAAGTAAAACTTTCAGGGTATTTTCATAAATGAAAATCTCAGGTATAATATTTCTCTTTTCTACTATTCTACTTGTCTTAAAGGTTTATATCAAAAAAAAATTATCTGATTAAGTTTATATAATGAAAGAAATCTTTTAACAATTTTCTCAAATTTTACAAGTTTTTAAAATTAGCTAATATTTTTAATCTATTCTACCTGTTGAGTGTTTCTATGCAGGTTGGAGCCAACTTTCAAAAGGAGGACGATAGTAATGGAGTGAAATATTGAGTTGATAGATTTAAAAAAAATTTCAAAATTTTCAAATTCTTCAAATTCTTCAGTAAAGAAATCTTTTAACAAATTTTTCAAATTTTACAGATTTTAAAATTAGCTAATATTTTTAATTTATTCTAGGCTGTTGAGTGTTTCTATGCAGGTTGGAGCCAGCTTTTAAAGGGAGGAGCAATGATGGATAGCAATAGAGTGAAATATTGAGTTGATAATTTATATTTGACTTAGTTATGTGAACTCAAATTTGACAAATTTTTCAAATTTTACAAATTTTTAAAATTAGCTAATATTTTTAATTTATTCTAGGCCGTTGAGTGTTTCTATGCAGGTTGGAGCCAACTTTTAAAGGGAGGAGCAATGATGGATAGCAATGGAGTGAAATATTAAGTTGATAATTTTTATTTGATAATTTTTATTTGATAATTTTTATTTGACTTAGTTATGTGAACTATTTGTTGTTATTTTTATGTTGTACTTTCTTAGTTATGTGAACTATTTGTTGTTATTTTTATGTTGTACTTTTTATTTAATCATGTTATTTACTATATATATATATGTATAGTCGTTAATATATCTGAACAGTAATTTTCATTAAGTTTGGCTATGTAAACTTTGTTTATTTGAATGTATTATGTACAATATTTATGTAGTAATTTTGAAATTGTAATTTTTATTGGATCCAAGTTATTGGAATATGCTTTTTACACCAAATTAACATATTGGCAGCAAATATTAGCTATTAATTTAAAAAGTTTTAGATTTACAATTTAGGCATTAATTTAAAAAGTTTAAATTAAAAAAATTTAGAATTACAATTTAGGCATTAATTTAAAAACTTTAATTTAAAGAGTTTTTAAAATTATAATTTAGTCATTAATTTAAAAAATTTTAGAATTATAATTTATGCATTAATTTAATGAGTTTAAATTAAAAAAATTTAGAATTACAATTTAGACATCAATTTAAAAAGTTTTAGAATGACAATTTAGTCATTAATTTAAAGAGCTTTAGAATTACAATTTAAGCATTAATTTAAATAGTTTTAGAATTACAATTTAAGCATTAATTTAAATAGTTTTAGAATTACACTTTAGACATTAATTTAAAGAGTTTAAATTAAAAAAAAAAATAGAATTATAATTTAGACATTAATTTAAAGAATTTTAAAGTTTTTTTAATTTAAACATTAATTTTATATTATAATTTTAAAAAATTTCAGTGTGCTTAAATATTTGGTTTAATAAAAATATATGGTATAATTCAATTTTATTTTTAGAATAGAAATGTACGGGCTAAGTTAAATCAAATTTAAATAGTAAAATTTAAATTAGAAATTAATAGATTCCTAAATTCTAATTCCTAAAAATAATTTTCTAAATTTAAAATCATTACAATATATTAAATATGAGTCATACTTTTGTATTTTTTTTTAGCTACCGTTCATTTATATCTATTCAACGGCTCAGATTTAATCATTTATACCTGCAATAACAATTCACTTTGAGAGAGGTACCGGTTACCAGGTACACAAAATAGAATATTTTAGTCTTTTGATTCAATAGTAATTAAGTAATTTTATTTATATTTCGAGATTTTTTATTTTTATAAATATTATAAATTTTAAAAATTTAAATTTGGTAAGAGTCTTTATTTTTGAAAAGAATATAGATTTTAAATATTCCAATTTAGTTATTTTCTTAAATGGTAATATTTTGATGGCCATTATTTAATGAGTCAAACTCCTATATTTTTTTTTTTTTTATTACCATCCATTCATACCTCTATACTTTTCTTTTTTTATTACCGTTCATTCATACATATTCAATGATTCAGATTTAATTATTTTTAAAGTGTGATCTGCAATAGCAGATCATTTTGAGGAAGGCACCGATTACCAAGTACCACAAAATAAGGTATTTTGGTCTTTTGATTCAAAGATAATTAAATAATTTTATTTCTATTTTGAAATTTTTATTTTTTTTTGTAAATATTATAAATTTAAAAAATTTGAATTTAGTGAGATTTTTTTTGTAAAAAATTATAAATTTTAAATATTCCAATTTAGTTATCGAATTAAATGATAATATTTTAATGGTCTTTATTTAATATATTGTAAATCATTTTTAGGAATTAGAATTTAGGAATCTATTAATTTCAAATTTAAATTTTAGTATTTAAATTTGAATTAACTTAGCCCGTACAATTCCATAATAAAAATAAATTTGAATTATATCATATTTTTTCTATTAAAACAAATATTTAAGCACATTAAATTTTTTTTAAATTATAATACAAAATTAATGTTTAAATTAAAGAAACTTTAAAATTCTTTAAACAAATTAAACTCTTTAAAGTAATACCTAAATTGTAATTCTAAAATTATTTAAATTAATGACTAAATTGTAATTCTAAAACACTTTAAATTAATGTCTAAATTATAATTTTATTTTTTTTTGAATTAAACTCTTTAAATTAATGAATAAATTGTAATTCTAAAATTCTTTAAATTAATGCCTAAATTATAATTCTAATTTTTTTTAAATTTAAACTCATTAAATTAATACATAAATTATAATTCTAAAACTTTTTAAATTAATGTCTAAATTGTAATTCTAAAACTCTTTAAATTAAACTATTTAAATTAAAGCATAAATTGTAATTATAAAACTCTTTAAATTAAACTCTTTAAATTAATGACTAAATTATAATTATAAAATTTTTTAATTTAAACTCTTTAAATTAATACCTAAATTGTAATTATAATTTTTTAAAAATTAATGCCAAAATTGTAATTTTAATTTTTTTAAAATTAAACTCTTTAAATTAATGACTAAATTGTAATTCTAAAACTTTTTAAATTAATGCCTTTATTGTAATTCTAAAATTTTTAAATTTAAACTATTTAAATTAATGCGCAAATTATAATTCTAATTTTTTAAAATTTAATGCCAAAATTGGAATTGTAAAATTCTTTAAATTAATTATATAACGTTACAAAAGATCATACCGAGAAATTCCGTTATGCAGTATTGCCAAATCCAAATGGCGATCTTCTCCTGTTGCCGCCCTCGCCGAATTGTTGGTTCCATTTTCTGAGTTCAAGCATACTAACAGTGTCGTAGGCGACCGATGCGCTGACCTGAATGAAAAATGAGATCATAAAAACACAAATTGTATACTTAAAAAGGCCTGTTGGCTGTGCAATTGAAGAATGGCTAGTGGACTGCAAACACTCAATACCTTGGCTTTTGCTTGGATAAAGTCATTCAATTTTAAGGGCCTTAGAGAAGGTTTTGGACTAGTTGCACCTCCCTGATCAACAAAGGATAGTTATATTAGGATATCGAAAACATACCAGAAAGCGAAACAAAGAATATTTTCGCATAAAGAGCTGTATAGTTAACAGGAAATAGAATAGAAAGACGTAAATTTATCACCTCCTTTTCTTCTTGCAGAAGTTCTTGAACTAGCTTATACGCAGCAGTAACACACAAGTTCTACACAAAGGAGAGTGCTAAGCGAAGGCATTCATATAAACATGGGTCTGAAGCAATCAGAATGCCATACCTTCAAGTAGCTTCCTGAATATCCTTCAGTTGCATTGGCAAGTTCTTCATATCTAAAACCTTGTTCGAGGTTTTCTTTAGAAAGAATAATCTTTAGGATTTTCGTTCGGTTCTCGGTGTCAGGAAGGTCCACAAATATCCTACGTGTAAAAAAGATATTTAAAGTAAGAGGAAAGAAAGAGGAGAACAATTTATCTGTGTGAAGCTATTCCGATTATACCTTCTAGGCAAGCGGCGTATTACAGCATCATCTAGATCAAAAGGACGATTCGTCGCTGCAAGAACAAGAATCCTTTGGTTTTCCTTTGTCCTAAGCCCATCCCATGCGGCCATAAATTCATTTCGCAATCTTCTTGTTGCTTCATGCTCAAAAGGACCACCTCGAGCACCAAGTAAGCTGTCAACCTTCCATTATAGCAATCAAAGTACTTAAAATCAGAATTATTCCTACAGGACCTGATTAAGAATAAGGTATTGCTAACTATACATTGATATTACTGACATAGAACAAACCCAAGCATAAAATGTTTGCTTCAAAAAGATTGAATTTCTACCTCATCAACAAATATGATAGCAGGGGCTAGTCGACTCGCAAAGGAAAAGAGAGCTCTAGTGAGCTTCTCAGCATCTCCAAACCACTGTTTTAAAAGATAAAGGGCAATAATAAGAAAGGGAACCTTGAGAACAACTAGTAACTAATTTATTTATGTTCTCATCATATTGCTAGCCCTCAAGCATATGGGAGACTGCATATAATTTACCTTAGATGTAACAGTTGAACCAGTTATGCTAATAAAATTTGCACCAGATTCGGTGGCAAGTGCTTTTGCCAGAAGAGTTTTTACTGCTCCAGGAGGCCCAAAGAGCAAAATCCCTTTGCAAGGCTGAGGGAATCGAAAAAGGAAAAATGTTAGCTAATAATCAACTGGAAATGGTGCCATAATAATTTCTACAAACAGTTCTCCTATCAGTAAAGATACACAGAAAGTTAAACACAACAGCATAAAGAAAAATGAGAAATGTAGCATCCCATGTGCAGAAGTTTCAATTGACAGACTTCAGTGTCGACAGTGAACATAACAATGCATTCACCTATCCAGGAGACATTTTCAAATATTAATTGTATTTTATACGACCCCACATATTGTTGAGGGAACTTTGGCGGCTGTTAATCAGTTTTTTATCAGAGATTTCATCCTTCTAGGATATCTAATAGATTGCACCAGTGATTACAATCATACTGCTTGTTATCGAAGCAAGTTGTATAAAAAAAGACCAAGCAACTTATGCAAATATTGAATTCAAGCCCACCAAAGATGTGCGAGACAAAGGCTCACAAGTAAATCTTTACTCGAGTATCAACTCCTGGTGAAAAAAGAGGAAGTGCTTTTTAAATAAGAAGAAAAATTAGAGCTCACAAGTAAATCTTTACTCCAGGTAAAAGAAGAGGAAGTGCTTTTTAAATACGAAGAGAAATTAGCCGGTACTAGGGGGGGAGGGAGAAAAGAAAAGTTTCTATTTTGAATTTAATTATTCACCATTCTCAAAATTTCTGCAAAGGCCATATGATTTTGCTTGATCAGGTCTCAGAACGATATAGATGACAGATAATGATTTCTAGCCCATCCTCGAGCGCACCTATATCATCAAACCTCACTCCTACTTCCTCAGGGGGGAACTACCGCTGAAATGAAGTTGCTCTCAAACTCATCTTTGGCCAGATTCTGCACTAAACACATGCTTTAGAAATCATAATATTCACTTGTGACATAAGATGACTAAAAGAGCTTGATAACTAATTTTAAAGCTAAACTCATAATCTATATACGAAATAAAGAACACTAACCTTCAAATTTTGTGATGTCTTCTTGGAAGTTGACTCCTGTTCTCTTAGCCTTGCGATGACTATGTCCAAGCTACAAGGAGAAAATAGAGGTTTAATTTATAAAAACCAAGCCACTACCAGAGATAATAGAGGTCTAATTTATGAAAACCAAGCCACTATACCAACACAAACATAGTCATCACCTTTCACGAGGAATCACCAGCCTATCACCCTTGAAAGAGGGAAGAATTACGGATGACAGATAATGATTTCTAGCCCATCCAACAACTCTCTCGGCTTCTACAATTATCAAAGTAAAAAGAACACCTTAGAAATGAAATCTATCTGCATGTTTGTAGTTTAACATTTTATTTCACAGTTTCTCACAAAATATAAAAGCGCATAAATCTAAACAAGAACATTAAGGGGAGAACAAAAATTTTCATGAGCACGTCTAAAGAATCAAGGGTTTAAAGTGTTATTTTCATGAGCACGTCTAAAAGAATCAAGGGTTTAAAGTGTTAGATCCATATCAAATGTTCAAAATTATGAAGCTTACTTTGCCTAGTCAAGATCACATCATCAGACTTTACATGCAACAGATCTGTACATGACAGCTCATTTTCTTCCATTACCTACATAACTACACTAGTTTCTACTTTGTTTTCCTACTTAAATTGCTGTTCTTGCAAGGATTTAACAATTTAAAAGTAGTTGAGCTTTCCATCCCTCTTGGAGCAGCAATGTATTACCCTTATAGAAGTTGGTTGCAGATAAAAAATATAGCTTATTTGGCCTGACTAGAGTATAGTATTATTTGATAAAGTGTCATCTAAAAAATGCTATTAGAAGAAGACCAAATTAATAAACTCTCAACAAATTTTCCTGTAGCAAAATAAAAATCACTGCATTGAAGTTTCTGCTTTTGACTCTATAAGGCTACCTGCTGGCATGTACCACATGTGCGAATAGAGCATGTACTGAGGTTAATTCCTACATGAAAACAAATTAACAATGAGATCATGTCACTTTCCTTTTATGGAGAAGGATACTTGATGCAGAACTAGCCCAACCCAATTTGGTTGATCAGTTTAAACCAATTGAATTCATTTTTTTTCTTTAAATCAAATTAGATTAGTTGATCTTATCTTTTAGTTAGTATTTATTTTTAAATTTTTATTATTCAATTAATTTCTAGACATGGGTTTTTAGTTAGTTATTTGGGATAAGATTAAATTCTACGTTGGTTATGTGTATTTAAGGCACGACAGTAGGAAAATTTTACTGTACTAGGAGCTTTGAAGCGAAAGGGAGCTTATGACTAAAGGCCTGAGCTTTGTTACTTTTGACCACTAGATAGTCAATTGTTTCAGAGACCATAAACATTCTTTGTTTTCCCTTTCTTCCTCTTCTGAGACTGAGACGTAGTTTAGATAAAAAATTTAGGTAACTTGGACTCAAATCTAAGGTCTAAATCTGAATTATAAGTGAAACTTGAGCCAAGCTAAATCCCTATAGAAACTTTACTAATTGTTTGTGAGCTTATGACTAAAGGCACGACAGTAGGGAAATATTATCAAAACTTTACATAGATGATTTTACTGTAATAGAAGGATAAAGGTACAATTGTACCTCAACACTCATCAATGTATGAAATCAAGACTTGTAAGAAAATATTCCTTGGTGAGCTGCACGTCACACCATAAAGTTGTAGCAGGCGAACTGGCGATCAATGCGAAACTATATGCACTTTCACTGGAATCGGGAAATAACCCCGAAAAGCCACCCTTAACTATTATAGCCGGGGCATTACCTGGATTAGGAGAAGCAAGAAAACACACCAAGGATGAACTCAACGTCATAATATACTTGAATCAAAATGAATCAAAAGCTTAGTGATAGGATCAAACTGATTTGTCGCATCAACTTATTGTTCAAAACTTGCTTTCTTACGATATATCACTTGATTATTTTGATCAGCAAAGTTAACAATTGTACAATATAACACAAATTGAGGAAAATCTATAGTTATCACCACTTTTCTCGTTAGATGAAATAGAAATGATTAGTAAATAGTTAGGTTAAAACGCTATCCTTCTCTATACCTGCCAACGTAGAGAAGGATTGAAAAACTTTGGGAGTTGCAGTAGAGCAGTTATTATAACAATAATAAAAGAACATGTTTAATGTTAAACACTAAAAACAGTGTTCTTAGTGAAGGCCTCTAATAGGCAGTAGAAACTTGGGGGAGTTGCAGTTATTGTAATAATAATAAAAATAAATGTTTAATTATAGAAAGGAAAATAAAAAACAAAGAGATAGGTATGATTTATAATATGCTTAGTTTTTTTATTTTTATGCTTAGTTTTAGAGAGTATGCACAGTTATTTATCAAATAAATTTTAAATTTTTTTAAAAAATTAATTATATTCAAAAAAAAATTAACGTAATAAAAAAAATTAAGAAAAATAATTTGTATTATGTTGTATTCTAGGTCTGAAGAGGCAGCCTGCTCCCAGACTGTCTACCTTAGTTTATACCATTAATATTGATTCACAATACTATTTTATACTATTAACTTTTTTTGAGAGAATATTTTATACTATTAACTCAATCCGTATATTCCGATCGAAATATATTTCTTACATTCTATTGATTTCATGAATAAAAACTATTTATTAATTACTTGATTTGAATAGTAAAAACAATTCATCTATTTGATAGATAGATATAAGATATGCATCTACTTACGAATGTATTTAGTAGTATTGATAAAATATATATTCAACGTTTATCCTAATTTTGAGTTGTTCTTAATAAATGATCAATTTAAAAAAGAGATAGATACCTGCGTGCCTATCGAGAAAGAACTTACTGTTCGGAGCACCGATACCTGAAATTTAGGTGAGCACGGTGCTGTACAAGTGTAGGGGAATGTCGTGCTCACAGGAGTGGAGTCGCCGGAGGACGTGGTTGGCTGGTGGAGCTACCTTGGCCACCACGGAGCACACGAACAGCAACAAAGGCTGCAGCAATTTGGGGGCTTGCTGGTTGGATCAGGACAGTAGGGAGGAGGTTGGCCGGAGAGGAGGGTTGCCGGGCACGCGTGGCCGGCGGCAATGGCGGCGGCGGTGGCCGGAGCAACTAGCTCGGCCACCAACAAAAGAGAAGCAGCAGCAGTAGCAGTTCGCGATGGCTGCGGGATGGAGAGGGGGGTCGCAGGGTGCTGCAAGGTGTAGGTCGACGGCGGAGGGGCGCCGGGTTCGAGCTCTGACTGGCGGTGGTGGCTCTCGAGCGCGGCGGCCACGGCTGGAGGAGCAGCGACCCAAAGAAGACCGCACCACCGCTTATGGACGGCGCGACCAGGGAGTGGCTGCAGTGTGAAGCGCCATTGGGTGAGGGTGGTGCTGGCGTTGTGGTGTGGCGGCGGCGCGGGGCTGTGGCCGCGGCTTCAACTCGAGTGGGAGAGAGAGGTCTGAGAGAGAGACCTTGAGAAAGATATAGAGGGATTGAGAGAGAGATTTGAGAGAAGATAAAAGAGACTTGAGGTGGCGGCGGGTACAATGTTGGGGAGCTCGTGGGGAACAGGGAAGTAAAAAAGAAAAAAAGATTAGGTTTCTATCTAAATGTATTTTTCTTTTTCGTTACATATCGCTTGTAACAATTATACGCAAGCCCGCAACATCTATCCATCTATCTATCTATACCAATACATTAAAGGGGAAGCCTAAACCGAATGGAGGCTTCCCCGCATTTGCACGTTATGTCGCGGTTACTTTTCCGTATGGTTGAGTAGACAACTCAACTTTTTTTCTCTGCTCAACTCCCTCTATCTCACCAACTCCCTCACCAACTCCCTCTATTTCTCCCTCTTCTCTCAGGTGTTGTTTGGAAAGGGGATAAAGGGGAATATTCCCCCTTTATCCCCAAACAGATTTGGGATATCCCCGTTTGGGGATATCCCCCAAACGGGGATATCCCTTGGTTTGGGGTGGGGATATCCCACCCCAAACCCTACCCCCCCTCGGGTTTTGTAAAACCCCTTCCCAAGACTGTCAGAGCCTTGGGAAGGGATATATGTTTTTTTTTTTTGTTTTTTTTTTTTTTTTTTTTTTTTTTAACCTTTCTTTATTTTTTTTTGAACTTTTTTTTAATTAAAATATTTAAATTTTAAAAAATATTTAAATTATAAATTTATAATTTTATAAATTTTAATTTTTTATATTTTATAAATTTATATATATTTATATTTTATTAAAATTATAAATATATTTATATTTTATTAAATTATATATATTTATAAATTTATAATTTTAAAAAATAATATTAATTTTAAAATTATAAAATTTATATAAATTTTTATAATTTTTTAAAAATTTATATAAATTTAAAAATTAAAATTTTTACTCCTACTTAAAATATTTAAATTTTAATTAGAATATTTAAATTTTACTTAATTTTTTTAATTAGAATATTTAAATTTTAAAAAATATTTAAATTATAAATTTATAAATAATTTAAAATTAATTTTTTATATTTTATAAATTTATATATATTTATATTTTATTAAATTTATAAATATATTTATATTTTATTATATTATATATATTTATAAATTTATAATTTTAAAAAATAATATTAATTTTAAAATTGTAAAATTTATATAATTTTTTTATAATTTTTGTAAAATTTATATAAATTTAAAAATTAAAATTTTTACTCCTACTTAAAATATTCTAATACATTTTTTAATTATCAAATTTATAATATACAAAAAAATAAAGGTCACATCGTCATTAATTATAAAAGTCAACTTTATACCTCTTATTTCTCATCCCCAATCCAAACACTACTTTTCTTATACCAGATTTAAACCAGGTTTATCCCTCATTCCCAACCAAACACAATTTAGATTTAAACCAGCTTTATCCCTTACTTTATATCTATACCTGGTATAACTCATTCTGGCTTATCCCCAATCCAAACGGTACCTGAGGCTATCCCCGCCAAGGAGGCTGTCCTGCTCCTATCGCCGCGGAGGCTGATGTTGCTGTTGCGGAACCACTCCGCTTCCGTACCCTTCTCCCCGCTCCCTCTCTGCTCTGAGGGGGGTTTCGCACCTGCCTCCCACTCACTCCCCGGCTCCCACCCACTCCGCGGCATGGCGACTCCTCAGCCCGCGGAGTTGCCGCCGCGGCAGGTTTCGCACCTGCCTCCCACCCACTCCCCGCCATGGAAGGTCTGCTCAGTCCTTTCTCCCACCCACTCCGCGGCATGGCGACTCCTCGGAGGACAAGCGTTTGTGCTGGAATATTGCACGTGCATTATCTGGATGGTCTACAATGTATGCAACCATTTTGTGCGTAGCCGACGGGCGTGCATTATCTGGATGGCCTACAATGTATTCAACCATTTGTGCGTTGCCGATATACTCCGTACTAATCTGAGCCTTATACTATTCCCCCCCCCCCCCTCTCCTTTGTTTCTGTATATTTATTCTTGGTTTTCTGCTTTGGTTTTATTTGATTTTCCTGCCTTGGTTTTCTGCCTTCAAAAAACTGTATTGATCATTTAAGATGCTGTCGTCTTAGATGCAAATTTGAGTTGCACAGCATGTTCAATTTGAGTCAAACTGTTGGAGTTAACATTTTACTACCTTATGTTTTTCTCTGTATCCTTTTTGGTTTTTTCTTTGATAGGTAGCTTATCATAGTATATACAGAGGTTTCTATTTAATATCCCTCCATTGTGTCAGTATATTTTTCCATTCTTTGTTTTGTTAAGAGATAAGATGGTTCTTTGCATTAATTATTGGATTGCATTTCATTAGTATTTATTAGTCCTTAACTGAACAGCTTTTTGTCTATATGCTGTCATCTTAGATGCAAATTTGAGTCACCCTGCATATTCAATTTATGTCAAACTGTTGGAGATAACATTTTACTAACTTATGTTTCTCTCTGTATCCTTTTTGTACCATTATTTATTGCATTAATGGGGTAGAAGGGGCTGCTCTTTCATATCCAACCTCTGCTGAATATCTTGGCCGTGGCATTGACTTGATGCATAATTGTTAGTTCTTTTCTCTATGTCTCTTTTCTTACTTACAAGTTAGTGAAATTGTTTACAGAAATTATTTGTTGGAGAACAAAGTTGATAACAATTTGTATTTTTATTTCAGCACAAAAGTACTCCTTTACATTTGATAAAGTCTTTGATCAAGATGCTTCACAAGAGGAATATTTCTCTTATGAAATATGGTGCTGCCCTGCCTATGATGGATTTATAAATGTGAGTTGCTTATGGTTAAAATGCTCATCTATTTACACGCCCTTTTTTCTTAATATGTCTTTAATTTTGTTTTTGTTCTGTGTTTTGAAATTGCAGTGAGAATGCTCCGAGAGGAGTTGCAGCTACTTCAGGAGCTTGGCTCATGTGTTGGAGAGGTTGTAGAGGTTATGGGAAAATCATTAATTTGTATCTATAATCATGCCTTATGTAGGTAGTTGATATTGGGAGATTCAGTATGAGCTATTTCGGATAATGATATAGGATATTTCCCTGTAAGTTGCTAATTGCTACTTTTATGATTGTACTGTCAATAGATGTTGCATTTTCCAGATGTGTGCAATTCACAGTACATTAAAGCTTTCTCTTAACTGTTAATCCCTATATCCGAAGCTGTGTTGGGTTCTGCAAATTTTGCTCATCGCTATTAGACTAATTAGTTTATGCTACGTGACGAACCAATGTAATATGTAGCTGTTTAATATTGCTGGTGAATCATCAATTTGGCAGATAAGTCCTGTTCTATTTGGAAGGAAACAAAGTAGGTTAACCCCTCTCTATCAGTAGGGGGAGTCACTCTTTTGGCTTTTCTATCTGATCTTTTGAATTGTATTCTGGATTGTATACAGATACTCGATGAAGTAGGCGGCGTCACTTAATGCAGCTAACATTCCTGTGCTGCTGGACCATCTGAGGAAGAGGCATGCCCGAATAGTTGTTCCAGAATTGCTGCGCTGAGGCTTCCTTGCTTTAAAGGAGGTGTTTTAATCCAAGTTCTCTCTACATCCAGCTGGGGACACTCCCTCAGCCTCAACGAGCAGTTGGAGAATGATAAGGTCCCGAACTGCTTAATTCCCTCAGAATTTTCACAGCATTTGTTGTGCTTTTGGTGCTATTTTTTACTGTCCTATTGACGAGCTACTTCCTCAAGGTATCGATGTTTTCTGTTTAGTCTAAAATCTACTTTTCAACTGCTTGACGATCATGATATGCTGCGCGGGTTAATAACGAACTCACTAACAATTACTTAGTCTATTTTGGGTTTTCTGAAACTGTTTATTCCTTTTCTATAAAATTTATATCCCTTAAATTTATATCCGAACCAAACGGGACCTTACATGTCAATCCTAAGATTTTAGGGTACAACTCTTAGCATTAAGTATGTACCAATCAATGTAGGTAGGAGGACTTCAAGAGGATCAAATATATGCAATGTCACGAACACACACACACAAAATACCCATGAAAGTATGTATTTATGATCTAATGTCATGTTAGTCACGCAACAATAGAGCAACTTTACTATTACACCAAGACTTGCTCTGTTTATGAATTTTACCACGCATTGAAAAATAGATCTAGAGAAGCTCAACTACGATACATGCTTGACAGTATAGCTACAGAATCCAATATACAACAGTTTTGTTCTCCAGATATTTGAGAGTTTGTGTCGTCATTGAAGAGCCAACTTAATGGTAAGTTTAATGTTGTAATAAACACGCTGATTATCATGCATTAGGAGCTGACAAATAAAAATTTAGCCAAAATCTCTAGGCCCGGATTCGCATCCATTGACCTGAAAAAGTCAAATAATTAGAATTTACTTGATTCATTGAATTTGTGGGGGTGTAAACCAACTATTGTAGAACTCTTTAAAGTTGATATGATCACTTGGAATTATTTAATATTTGACTTCAATTTTGGTTCAAAGAAATGATCTGCTCGGATTCTTAGCATTGGGAGGTTGACCAATCATCTGATTCCTTCAGCAGAAGGCAATCTTCTTGTGATCCGGAAAATCGCGAATCTCAAGGAGATTCACTGGATTTCTCATGTTTATTGTACAGGTAACTGATCCAAATGAAATCTCCCTATATATATATATATGACTAGTAGTGAAAACCAAGTTACCAAAGCTGTGGGAGGAGATGCCTGGGAATTGGTTTTGAAGCCAAGTTGGTGGATTTAAAATGGACTTAGCCAACTACAATTGCCCACAATGTGTTTTCTGATTTGGTAAATCTCTAAAACTGTTTATTCCTTTTCTTTCAGTAAAGCTAAGTATCAAGTCTTTTAAGGTGCCTGAACTTTTTATCGAGAACCCTGAAACTGCTACTGTTGGATCATTAAAGGTATTGGGCTCGAACATTTCTGGTTTCTTATTTTCTTTTAAGCTTCATAACTATGAGATCTAACAATAAATCACCGTTGACTTAATTCAGTTAGTACTCCCCTCATTCATCGGCTTCTTCTTCTTCTTCTTCTTCTTGAATGTGAATTTCAGGCAGATGCTGTGACAAATTAAGAATGGTACCTTTTCTCTTCTCATGACAAAATCTTTGACTGTTGCATGTTAGAGTGATGTAGAAGACTCAGTCCTCATTCAGGTGGCAAGTTGACCAATGATAGAAGGTTTGTCCTCCTTAATTTCTCAGATTATCTATGTAGGTGTTATGTGCTTTGTTCCTCCATGCATGTAGGAAAGGAATGTTCCCTGAGAATATAGTTTAATCCTATTCCTCTTAATATAGAACAATTAATCCTATTTAAATGTAAAGAGTCATCACTCTTAGGAAAGCAACAATATATAATTTCTTCTTGAACTTAAAAAGGAAGAAGAAGAAGATGAAGAAGAAGAAGAAGAAGAAAGAAGAAAGAACTTAAAAGAAGAAAGTGGTAGTACTGTTTCTTTCCTAAATTAATTTTAAGTTGGCAATACAGTCTGTGAGAATTAAAAATGAAAAAGTGTATCAGTTGGAGCATAACAAAGGGATTTTATGACTGTTCAATGACCTGTAATGTTGATCTATGAGCAACATATATATGACTTAAAAGAACTCAAAAATATGAAAAATCAGCAGTCATCAAGCAACCCTACTAGGTTTAAAGTTTAAACTGAATGAAATATATTGATCATGTCAATCCAACTCGGGAATATTCCGGTACAAAGTGAAATCTCCGTATCGACAAAGAAACTCTGCTTGCAAATATATATATATATATATATATATATATATATATATATATATATATATATATATATATATATATATATATATATATATATTGGTGTGCTCTGCTTTTAGAGGTTACTTTGTTGTCGGGTTGTTCACATGTCTCTAGAAGTCTGCATTGGAGCTGGATAATGCGACATCAAAAACCAATGCTCTTGAGGTTTCACTTGATGCTTTTTATGTTTCGTACTAATGCTCTTTCTGTTTGACATTAATCTGAATCCTGTCGATGCATATGCAGGAGGCCTGTTCATCACAAAGAGACATAATAAAGACCCTGCAACTTCAATTTGCAGTTGCGAATGAGAAGCTGAAGGTTGTTTTTTTTTTCTTCTATGCTTTCAATTATCTACCGGGACGAAAGGCAAGTTTTCAACTATTGCTCTTCTATTCTAAAATGAGTAGAGGAGTATCTTGCTTTGCAGTGAAAGGTTCTTTAAATTCTTTCTCTTACAGTATGATCAGAATTGAACGTCTTAGAGAATATAACACTTCAATAAAGAAAAAAAAGAGACTACAATCTTTCTGCAACTTGGGAGACTGAAGGTTTTCTTTGATAGGTTGTGCTGCGCTCTCATCCCTTTCTTTTAACTGAAAAAAATAATGCACTTTACGTGTATTTGTTGAGAGACTTCCTCCACCTTTTTTTGCAGCGCCATCATGATTTTATCTGTTTCTGAGCTTCCCTATATAGCATATTTAGAATTATTAAGTGTTTACAATTTGAGAAGACACTTACATCTTTGGGCTTCTTTTTTTTTTTTTTTTTTTTGAGTGCAATTGTGCGAAAATATCCTTTGTTTTTTAATAATCTTCTATGCAGATTATTTGCTTCCGTGAGAGTTAACCTTTATTTTCTTTCTTGAAAGGTGAGCTGAGTCTTTTTTTTCCCTTTTTTTTTTTTTTGGTGACTTACTTATTCTTTCTGAATCTTCTATGCAGATTGTTTGCTTCTGTGAGAGTTAACCTTTATTTTCTTTCTTGAAAGGTGAGCTGAGACTTTTTTCTCCCATTTTTTTTTTTGGTGACTTACTTATTCTTTCTGAATCTTCTTTTCCTATTGAAATATCTATATAATTGTTGTTGCATATAATAGTTGTGGAAGGAGCTGTTGTAGTAAACCCATGCAAGTGTAGTGTTTTTGAACTAATTGATGCTGATGAAGCCGGGATCCAGCAGCTAATGCATAGCCTGTGAATGAAGGATGTAAACAACCTGTGAAGTGAAGAGATTATTGGGAATTGATGATCCCATGGTCTCAAGGTGATTTGTAATATCTTAGATCAATTTAATTTTATAATTTTGACTTTTCTGTTCTGTTTGTTGACCTGATCAGTGAGATCAGATCATAATGATCTCAAAAAAGTCACTTTTATTTTTTTAGTATTTGAACAATTTTAAAACCCTATTTTTTTAGATCAGTGAGCAGGAAATTCATCTTGAGTTGTTAGTATTTAAATTGATCCACATAAGGTTGAGAACTAGAGAGATCAGCAACTTTTGTCTATGTTAATATTGAGATGAAAAAGAGACATTACATGTGATGTTTCTATCACTAACTAATATTTCTATACCTTTAACTCTTTCATTTGCAGTGTGATGTTTGGATTCGACGCTTCGCGCAAGCAGGAGGATTGTGCAGAAAAAGCTTGCCCTAAGAAAAGGTAATTTACTGATTATATCATTTCTGACATGCTCTATATTTTTATTTGAAATGGTGAATGTCACCGGGTAATACGAGTCTGGAGAATGATGAAAATAATGTAGATTGCTGACTCATAGACATCTTTAGGTTACCGTTTTTTTTTTTTTTTTTTTTTTTTTTTTTTTTTTTTTTTTTGATTAAACAGGGATATACCTTATTTGAACAGTACAGGACAGGACAGGGGAAAAAAAAGAGAAAAGATCCACCACTACTCCAATTACACGAAGTGAGCCCACTCCCGAGCCACAAAAATGAACATATTGCTAGAACAAAACTAGTGGACACACTATTACACGCACAAAAGGAAGAAGCAGAGTTGTCACCGTTTTGAATAACAGATGCAGAGCATTCCTCAAATGATACAAATCAGTGAATTGAAAGACCCCTAAAGGGTCGAATATGCATTTGAGGGAATTTGCTCTTTTTTTGCCTGGGTTTAAGTGAAGCAAGCACAAATGAATATTGCATATGGGACTCTGGCAAAAAAAAAAAAAAATTGTCGAACTTGGAAATTTGAAAAAATATTGCTGAAAAAAAAGGTTCTTATTAGTTATGGTAGTTTGCGAAAACAGAATCTGCCGATTAGTTTGCTCTGTCTTTTCTTCTATTATATTGTGTACTTCAAGCTTGCTAAGTATGTAGCCTGCCATGTAACTTAATTGGGAAAAGGATTTCTGATCTTTTCAGCACTTTGGCATTCTCTTTAACATTTATTCTGATTAATTGGTTTCATTTCAACGTCCACATTCCTGTGTGAGTTCCTTTGTAAGTTCCTTTCTAACAGTTCCAAATTATACTTTTAATGATTTATGATGCGCTTTTCTTGAGCAGAAATTTGACACAGCGGCAGCGCATGGTAATTGAAGAGTTTGCGAAAGAGGAGCAAGCAGATTCAGAGAAGGGTGACACGGCCGCCGGAGCATCGGGATAGTTAATCATGTGAGATCTACGCAGCTTATAGTAGCATAAGAAGGGAGAATTCCTCATTCAACAAACCTATATTATTTCGAGTATAAGCGTCGCCGATATCCTCAACACTAATCTAAGCCTTATACTATTTTTTTTTTTTTTCTCCTTTGCTTCTATATATTTAGTCTTGATTTTTGCTGTGATTTTATTTGATTCTTGCAAGCGTGGAGCGCCGCATCGAGGAGCTCTTCCCCAAGGTCGACGTGGCGCCCGCGGACGGGGCCGTCATCGCGGAGGAGCTCACGGAGTGGAACCTCACCCAGGCGCAGCGCGAGGTGATGCATCGGATGCTGCGAGATTTAGAGCTCCATGACAAGAACCGCGACGGGTTCATCTCCTTCGCCGAGTACGAGCCCCCCAGTTGGGCCCATTCATTCCACGGTCAGTGTTAGATCCCCTTAGATTAATTAAAATTTCCCCCTTTTTTATTGTAAATTTGATTTATGGGCAGAAAATAGCACAGCAAACAATGGGATGGGTTGGTGGAAAGAGGACCACTTTAATGCTTCTGATGTGGATGGTGATGGTCTTCTTAATCTAACAGAGTTCAATGAGTATGGGTTCTGCTCTTATTTGCCAATTCTTACTTTAATTTTTTTATTTTGACCTCTCCCATTGACTCTTTACATGTTCCTCCAGCTTCTTACATCCAGCAGACAGTGGAAATCCAGGGATTATACCTGGTTGTGATAGTTTTTTCATTTTGTGGGTATTGAGAGAGGTTGAAGAGCTATTGAGAGCTATTGAGAGCTGTTGAATGATGCAGGATGGAGAGTTGTGGAATGGCCACCGTTGCTAGATTTGTATGATAGAACTTCTTCCGACATATATTCATGTTGGGGTTGATTTATGACAAGGTGATGGTATAATCGTATTACTAAGAAAAATCTACATATATAGGTGGGTTCAGGAATTGATGAGCAGGAGGATGTCATTATCTTTTTATAAATCAACCCCAATATGGATGTTTGATTATAGAACTTCTCATACCGCTTTGCAATGAAGTGGGCATAATCGTATTACTAAGAAAAATCTACATATATGTTGCTAAATTACCTTCAGCAATCGAAGAACCACGCAGAAAACGTTTTAGGTAATTTTGTTGTATGAACATCTTTTTGACCAAGCTTTTCATAAAGAAATTTTCTATTTTTTCTTAACTTTTCATCTGTTAACATTGCAGGCTCTCAGAAGATAAGGAGGCATCCACCAGCAACAAATAATTAGGCTTTTTCTATGAATAACAATTAACTAGACTACTTTACGTTTTAATTATGCATATTTTGAGGTTAAATTTGAGGTGATGCTATTTGTTAGTAAACAACTGTTATATGTATTAATTGTATTTTTGTGCCTTTTTTTTTTCCCTAACTTATAAATTTGAAAACTTTATAATATATTAAATAATTTATTATTCATTGCTTGATAATTATTAATTATAAATATTAATTTATTCGGCCGCCGCGAAGCGCGGGCTTTTTAACTAGTTGCACATAAACCCTCCACTCCCAACACAATGCAATTTGCACCAAAACTCCCAACACAATGCAATTTGCACCAAAACCTTTCTCGTAGAAAAATTTTACTTTTGGCACGCCAGATCGAGAAACAGACTTCACCACGATGTTTACCACGATCAGACCGTTCAGATAGGGATTTTGTTTCGTCGGATTTTGGAGTCTGTGACGCCCCAATAGTCCTATATCGGATGCGAATAGAATTATGATTGGATATATAAGAAACATGGACATTAATAATAATAAATGGGTTTAAGCATTTTGAACTGTGGTTTGAGTCCAACGAGTTATTATTATGGGCCGGATCGTTAACATAACCGGATTACAAGACAGCAATTAGATAAAAATGTATCCTAAAATAAAATTAACAGTGGGCCAAATGTGATAAGATTATTAAGTTATTAATATAAGTTATTAATATTGAATTTGAAAACTTCTCCATTCAGATTAAGAAGCGGGCCCCCAATTCCACTCTACAACAAAAAAAAAATTATGAGTTCTCTAAAATTTTTTTATTAAAGCTTTGAAATTTTTTTATTAAATAAATTTGAATTTTTTAGCAACAATATTAAATTTAAATAAAAATATTTAAATAAAAATATTTTGATCATTTACTTACGGTTAAAATATAAAGACGCCCCCTAAAATTTAACCTGTTTTACTCATCTCAACTTACAAATTGCTCAATAGCCCAATACAGTTACAAAGTAAATAAGCTATTCTGACACATAATGAAATTAGAAGGGAAATCAAAGATATATAAATATATCAAACTTCTCATGTAGATCAAGAGTCTATGCCAGCTTAAAATGGACATGGACATGCAGTACTGTCATGACATAAGATCAACCAAAAATGTACTACAGTATCGGAAACCTATAAGATAGACCAAAATGTTCAGATATTGAAGTGTACTTAAATTAGGAACATAATAAAGAAAAATACTACTAAAAATTCATAAATTGGACCAAAATGACAATGAGGTAAACCCAATGACTTAATAGTTGTAATACTCTTATGAGTAGTGATCCTTCAGACTACTTCAATTGAGCTAGGATGGCGTGATCTGGATCAGATGATCTAGATCCGCAACCGCTCAATAAGGAAGGGTTTGGATCACCACAATGAAGAAGAGATTTAGATCTTGAGCTCGTCCTGAGGCGCACATGCAATGATGACAATACTCTGAGTTTGATGGCGTCGATGATGGGCGAGGTTCCTCCAACAAATGTTGCTACAGGTAATCCTTGTTCTTCAGATGAATCCGGGGTGCTGATCCTTTGATTGAGAGAGATTGGGAGTTTGTGGGGATTGAGGAAGAAGAAGAAGAAGTTGAGATCTGAGGGGGGAACTAGAGAGAGAAAGTAGGGAGAAAAGAGGTTTGTAGAGGATTGAAATTGTATAATTCTCGTTAACCGTTTTCAGTTACAACTGTATCTATTTATAGTAGTATGCTGGGGACTAAAATGCAATTACTGAAACTAGCTATACTATTTTGCTATTAAGTCTTTCTCCCTCATTCGGATTGGGCCGAATCCCGCCTGGGCTTGGGCTTGAGAAGGAAAAGGCGTAGAGGGTCGGGTTGGCTTGTTGTTGAACCCGGACCCGACAACTCCTTCATTGTGTGTAGTAGCTGGCAACCCTTACCGCACCTTCTAACCCCTTCCACAAGCTTCTGAACTCTTCTAGGGTTATCCGATTCCTCCCCAACTCTCCTGCTTCCCCTCCATGGCGCAGCCCTGTTGTTCCTTGCTCCGAAGCCCAGTAGACGAAGGCGACACTCCTTCCATGACTGAAGCTTCTCTTACCCACCATGCTGCAACCGAAGAATAACTTGAACGAGCCCTGGAGTGTAGCACGTGAAGGTACCCCATCTTCTTCCTCCTTAGCTTCCCGCCTCGACAAGGGAGAGCTTGCTGACTGAAGTTCCCCGTGGACGGAGATGATCGCTGCTGAGTTGGCTGAAGCTAAGTAGCCCAACGTTGTTAGATCCCCTGTTCTCTAATGTGTACATGTTTATGTATTGATATATATATTTTTATTTTTCTTAGTACATATATGTATATATGTATGAAGTTTATTACAATCCCTCCCTCTTAAAATGATTCCTGTCCTCAGGAATCGAAAGATGGAAATCTTTGCATGAGACTCTCATAGTCCTCCCAGGTAGCCGAATCTGCGGAAGTACCCAACCATTTCACTAATACTTCGGTTACGGCCCTGTTACCAAACTTCTTTGCCCTGCGGCTCAATATCTTCTCTGGTTCCAACAACATGGGCTCTTCAAGCCCGCTTACTGGCAACACTGTAGTTACCTCCTCGGAAGGAGAAATGCAAGGTTTGAGCAAAGAAACATGAAACACTGGATGTACTAAGGCTCCTTCAGGTAACCTGAGTTTGTAAGCCACCCTTCCCTTCCTCTCAATGATTTCATATGGTCCATAATACCGAGATGCCAATTTCGGGTTCATCTTTGTTCTCACTGATAACTGGCGGTAAGCTTGTAACTTCAGGTATACCCATTCTCCTACCTTAAACTCCTTCTCCCTTCTACCTTTGTCTGCCTGCTGCTTAATACGATTTTGGGCTACCAGTAGCCTCTCTCTTAACTCCCGAGTTAGAGCTTCTCTCTCCCTGACCAACTCCCGTACTTCTGGATTGGTAGTTGAATTTACAGTGGCCACCGAAGTTTCTGGAGGGTTCACCCCATATAACGCCATGAATGGTGTAGTGCCTAAAGAGGTGTGGTAGTTGGTATTATACCACCATTCGGCTAAGGGAAGATACTTATTCCATTTGTTGGGATGTTGGGAGCACATACACCTCAAGTATGTCTCTAGGCAACGGTTCACTCTCTCTGTTTGGCCATCCGTTTCAGGATGATAAGAAGTGCTCATCTTCAGCTGTGTACCCATCAGCTTAAACAATTCTGTCCAGAATTGACTAGTGAATATTTTGTCCCTGTCCGACACTATGCTCCTAGGACAACCATGTAATCTGAAAATAGAATTCATGAAAACTCTTGCTATATCCACTGCAGTAAAGGGATGTTTGAGAGAAATAAAGTGGCTATACATTGTCAACCTATCCACCACCACCATTATAGTGTCCATTTTATCAGATAAGGGTAAAGACTCCACAAAATCCATGCTTATGTCTTCCCATATTTGATTAGGGATAGGTAGCGGTTGGAGCAAACCTTGATAACCCCTGGTATCAGGCTTGTTTTGAGCACAAACATCGCATTCCTGAATAAACTGCTCCAACTGTTTCTTCATTCCTTTCCAGTAGAAATGATTCTTCATCCTCAGATAAGTATGTAACACTCCCGAATGACCACCTGTAGCAGTCCCATGAAACTGCTGTATTAAGGGCTTTTTTTGAAATTGACCCTATAAAAATTTAAATTTTTGAAAATGGCCCTGCAAAATTTGTATTTGCAAAAATGGCCCTCTTCCTGCCACGTCAGCGCGCCACGTCAGCCGGAGCCGCCACGGTGGGTGAAGTAAAGAAGGCGCTGAAGCGGTCAGCGCCTTTAACATTAAGTTAAAGGCGCTGAATGGCTCAGCGCCTTTACTGTTTTGCACTAAAGGCGCTGACTGGCTCAGCGCCTTCAGTGTAAATCACTAAAGACGCTTACCCACTCAGCGCCTTCAGCATACACACACGGCGTCGAGGACTTAGGCATTTTTCGCCGCGAAAAATGCCTAAGTCCTCAGTGTAAGCGGAAAATGGCTTCTCTGTGAAGACGCTGAGTGGGTAAGCGTCTTTAGTGATTTACACTGAAGGCGCTGAGCCAGTCAGCGCCTTCAGTGCAAAACAGTAAAGGCGCTGAGCCATTCAGCGCTTTAACTTAATGTTAAAGGCGCTGACCGCTTCAGCATCTTTAACTTAATGTGAAAGGCGCTGATCGCTTCAGCGCCTTTAACTTAATATTAAAGGCGCTGACCGCTTCAGCGCCTTCTTTACTTCAAGCCAGCATGGCGGTCCCGGCTGACGTGGCGCGCTGACGTGGCAGGAAGAGGGCCATTTTTGCAAATACAAATTTTACGGGGCCATTTTCAAAAATTTAAATTTTTATAGGGTCAATTTCAAAAAAAGCCCTTCGGAATAATCAGGGATAAAAAAAAAATAGTGTTTGGTTTGTAAAGCTCTTATTTTTAAGAATAACTGAAATTGTGTTTGGTTCATTTATTGGAATAAGCGAGAATAGTAAAAAAATAAAAGTAATTATAATTTTAAAATAATAATATTTTATTTAATTAATTAATATAAAATATTAATTAAATAATAATTAATATTTGTATAAATTAAAGTTTATATTTTAGTAAATAATACCGTTTAATTTTTTTTAAAATTAAAGTTAAAAAATTTAAAATTTGTATAAATTTTAAAATTTGTATAAATTTTATAATTTATTAAATTTATAAATTTATTAAAAATTAAAGTTACAAATTTAAAAAGTTATAAAATTTAAAAATTTAAATTTTAATTATTTTAAAAAATGTGTAAAAGATGATGCAAAAATTTTAATTTTTAAATTTTTATAAATTAAAAAAATTTTATAAAAAAATTAAAAATTTATATATACAAAATTTGTATAAATTTTAAAATTTTAAAATTTTAAATTTTTAGATTTATAAAAAATTAAGGTTAAAAATTTTAAAATTTATAAAATAAAAAAATTTAAATTTAAAATTTTATAAATTTTAATTTAAATTTAAAAAAAATTAAAAAAAATGGAAATAAAATTGTTTTCATTTGAAAACAACATTATTCCCAGGGAAATTGTTATCCCCTCCTTAAAAGGCTATTCCAGAATAGCCCGTTAAGGGAGGAATAACAAATCCCTCCAATTTTTTTTTTTTTTTTGGAGGATAAATGAAGGATAAAGGAGTTATCCCCCTTTATCCCCCAGCCAAACATAGAGACTAGCACGAGAGGACAGGATAAAAACATATTAACTGCAGAATCATGAAAAACGCCCAAAGGAATGTATAGAAGAAGACAGCATTTGGCCATGCTTCCAAATCAATTTAAGTCATTGTTGAGGAATTTTTCTTCTTCTTTGTACAGCGGTAGCCTTACATGTCACCGGGCGGCCGTGTTCATTATCAACCCCGAGTGAGCATCACCTTCATTTCGGGATTCTTACAGAATAAATTGGAGAAATACAAGAAAATAGAGCTGCTCAGTTCAAGTAGCCATATCTTCTGTGGTCTCTCGTAAAGAAGGGGTGTCGAAGAGCTTCTCGTGCTTTCATACGCTCGTTAGGATCGTACCGGAGAAGCCCTTGAAGAAGATCGATTAGATCCCCGGCGGAATGATCCACATGCTGCATTACCAAGTTCTGCAAGAAAAGCCCAATTTAATGAATTCTCACAATATGAACTAGCACAACTCTGACCTAGACAGTAACAATTAAATATAGGGAAAACAGAGGTACTTACTCATATACAGCTCTCCGAAAATTATTCATTTGCATACATAAGTTAAAATCCAAATTTTCAGAGTGCCCTTCTAAGTCTCAATTTGTTATGTACTTATGAAAATCCCTTCTGTTTCGGGGGTATACAAGAAAATTTTAAATTTTACAGGGACAAATATGATTTTGGAGGTCTATATATATATATATATATATATATATATATATATATATATATATATATATGTAAGATACTAGAGGCAGAAAGAAGAGGGATTTCTAGTGTAATATTTACTTGGAGACGAGGCAACTTCCAAACTGCTCGCATGCTTTCCCTTGAAGTCGCCCCTTCAGGCCAGTCCAATCGCATACCTCGCCTGAAATATTTCTCAGCGCGCCGGCTGCCACAAGAACGCGAAGGAGCAAGGGAGATTTACATCTAAGATGATAGGTAGCCTTTTCCAAGTATTTAAGTATGCAGTATTTACATGTGATCATGTTATGAAACAGTTGAAAAGGGTTTCAGTTCATACTCAGCTCTAGAGACCATGTGCTGGGGAAGCGGACCGAGAACCTTCTCCATCATAGCTAGATGCTCTAGATTTTCATGGGTTTGAAAAAGTGCTTCACCCTGTTTTTGGCCCAACCGACAATCAGTTGTAGTAAAACACATTAAATGCATCGATTAGATAAAGATGGTGAAAAGTTCGGAATCTGTTGGACATGATTTTGTCAGGTCCTCTAGCAACATACTGGTTGAGCCAGCATTTCTATTGAAACAAGTAGAAAAGGAAAAACGGACAAACATGACCTAATTCTCTCATTGTCAGTACAAATCACCAAAACAAACCCTAGAAGGACAACAAAACAACTGAGGAAACTACAAGGCTACCACAGCTTCATCGTCTTCTGCTACAGGGAATAAGTTGTCAGTGTTTCAAAAAAAATGGGATTAGTTGCTAGTCAACAATTCATCAGTTAGCACTTGAGACACGAGAGATTTTGAAGATAATGGACAACTGCCGAAGAAGCAGCCAAAATGACCATGCAAATGTTGAGAATGCACGCTAAAAATCCCAAGGGACCAGATAAAATGGCGTGACAACAAGGAGATAGAAATCAGAAAAATCAGAATATGACCAGTAAAGATGAACTCACCGAACAAAGCTCGACAAGAATGCAACCCACACTCCATAAATCACAAGGGTAATTCCACCCGAGTCCTAAGAAAGAGAACCAAAAAAAAAGAGAAAAAAAGGGATAATTATTATAAGTAAATGAAAGCACATACAAAACAGAGTAGAACAAATCTTCAGCAAGGAAACATATTCTTTTACCAAGAATGACTTCTGGTGCACGATAATGCCGAGTTGAAACAACATAACTATGATCTTGGTGCTCAAATGTTGTACTTCCAAAGTCTATTAACTTAATAGCACTAGACTTTGGAAGGTTCTTAAAAAATGATCCACCCTTAGCAGATCGTGACAAAACCTTCAAAATGAAAAAAAACGGAGTTAAAGGGAACTAAAGATACTCCTCTCTGTGGAAAAGTACAAAATGAGTCAATATTCCTAATAAAAGGAAAGAACCAGGTAGAGAAGTTGTCGTAAATCTATAGAGCATAGAGATATCGTCACTAATTAGATTGAAAGAAAAAAATTAACTAGAAAACAACCATTACCTTATAATCAGGGACCCTAATACAATCCGAGGAGACAAGAAGAATGTTTTCTGGCTTCAGATCAGTGTGAATAAGCCGCAAATCATGCATAACTGCAACAAACAAAGAGTAAGGATCATTTAAGGCAAGGAAAACAGGAAAAGTTCGTGCCCCTCGGTTATAATATCCATAGATCTCTGTCGCATGACTAGAGAAAAAAAAAAAACAAAATGGAATAACTAAAATATTTTCCCATAAAAGCATGTTTAATGAGTATCCCTCATGATATTGACTTCTCTGACTGCTGAAAAAAAGAGAGGTGAAAAAGCATTAACCCCATACATGCAACAGACTCCAAAATTTGTCTGCCAAGTTCCCTGACTAGGTCAATAGGAAAAGAGCGGTAGCTATTCTTTCGGAGAAAATCATACAAACTCGGTCCAAGCTTCTCGAATACCTGTTGGAACAATAAAGTCCAAATAAATTTCTAGAGAATCAGAACATAGAATGATGCAAATTATAACAGATACACATACTTACAATACAAATATGATTACGATAGTCAAACCAATTCCGTATTTGCACACAACTGCAGAAATAGAACCACTTATACAAGTTCATCTTGAACTCCTAAATGTTTATTAGTACAATATGAAGGAGAGTTGGCTTACCGAGTGCCGGTGAAATCATGCTTTGCAAGTTTGTGGAGCACATCGATTTCAATTGTGGCAGCTTCCCGGTATTTTTGAAGTGAACGCACAATTTTGATAGCCACTGTTTCTTTAGTTTCGAGGTCCCAACATTCCACGACTTGTCCAAAAGTTCCTGCAGCATATACGATGCACAATATACTGTGAATATAAATAAATAGTAACCCAAGTCCATACATAACACGCTTCAAATTCACAAGGTCTTGACTTCATAATTTTCTCCAGAATCTCTGGCGCAACCTTAAGCTGGATAGGTAAGGCAATTGACAAAACAACCGAGAACTATGACGAGAAACAAGCAGAGCAGCAAACTAACCTTCACCCATCTTGCTGAGTATCCTATCTGCAAAGACAACAAACAAGATATTATTGACGGGAAGCTGTCAATTAATATGTAGTCAGTCACAGGGTAAACAGAAAAGACCACATGAAAGGAGTTAATTTAAATTACACCAGCTTAAGAATTAAAACAATAGTTTCTGCAGGGCCACGAACAAGGTGAATGTAATAAAACACAATTGCAACAGCAGTAATTTTAGAACAACAATTAACTCCGGAAATAAGTGATGTAATTGCATACTTGGCATTGTAAACCATCTAAATTCCCAAATCTCAAAAGCCTAAAGTTAGCTAAGTAGGGGACCTTATAACCAGCGGCTCCGCCTACCGAACATCAAAAGACCGACAGCAGTATGAATATACATATAGAAAAGAAGGATTCAAGGATTGTCACATACATCTTGGTGTTAGATTCTCGCCGATGGCAAAAACATAGTGGCCGTCCTTGTCATCCGGTCTCCATGGAGGAGATAGGTTTCGGGGCACCCCAGTGTAATAAACCGCAGGCATAAAATGGTTGGTTATGGTCCCATTAGCAATTTCCTGACCACAATATATCATCGGCAGGGCCTACATATACAAGAAGAACCCGTGCATATCTTCATAAGCATCACAAACAACGACCCAAAATTGTTAGTAATATGAAGAAATCAAATAAATGAACTTCTATCAACCATAAAATCCAATATTAAGCAGCAAATTTATTGGAAATTTCACAAAGATCACCTTTTTTTTTTTTTTTTTTTTTTTTTCGTTTTTTTAGCAGGAAAAGATCACCTAAGTGCGAATTCTTAGTTTTCCAAGCACGAAAAAGAGTAAAAGAAAAACTCCCTGTAATTTATACTTCCAAATTATATTGAAACAAAAATGGCCTCATGGCACCACAATCAGATCAAAAATACAAACCACAACCTAACAGTGAAAAGGGATCTACGTCACATGCCTATTCTATCAATTCATCATGTAAATAGAGCAGAAGGAGGAAATTTGGCCGGATCATGCAATTTACTGCATCTCAAATCGTTCATTTACAACACAAACCAACGAATTCCACTAAAAAAAACAATCAATTGCGACGGATCATGAGGGGAAACCAACTCAAGAGGAAGGGGAAAGCACCTTGGGAGGGGGAAGCTGAGGGGGCACATCCCAATTGAGCCGGGGCCTCTTCCTGGGGCGCTTGTCGACCGCCGGGTGCGCGAAATCGGAGATCCACTGGGTCTCCATCTCCAAATTGAACCCCCAATTCGATCAATTCGGGGTCGAATTGGAGACTAGCGTCGAGATCGAGAGGTAAAAATGGGGGAAATTTGGGTCGGTGGGTGCGGCGAAACCCTCGTCGTCGTCACCGAGCTTCGAAACCCTAGTCCCACGATCGAAGCTAACTATAGTTAATGCCACACCCCTCGACCCAAAGGAGCCTCTTAACCATAGTCCGAGGGAAACCGTTTCTCCCCTCGGATGCGAACGCGTTTCCCCTGTTGGGCATTTTTCCATTTCGATTTTAAAGTTGAAAATGTATAGAGAACCCCTCAACTATACATCTTTCTGAAAAAGACCTCCCAATAATTTTACTAGTTATCTTACAAATACATAAATGCCGAGTCTTCACATTTCGACGTGTCGTCTTTTCGCTGGGTCTCGCTTTATACCATTTTGCCTTCCTTTTGTTTTTTCGTTTGTGTCCTTTTGAATTACGAGTGCGATCGGTTGTTTCGATCTCTCTGAATTTCCCTCTACCTCCGATCTCTCTCCTCAAGCTCCTTGAGCTCTCTCTCTCCCTCGATCTCTCTGAGTTCTGTCTCTCCCTCGATCTCCCTGAGTTCTCTTCTTTACAAATACATGAATGTCGACTCTTCAAATTGCGACATGTCGTTTTCTCGCTGAGTCTCGCTTTGTGCCTTTTTGCTTTTCTTTTATTATTTCGTTTGTGTTCTTTTGGGTTACAGGTGCGACCGGTTGTCTCGATCCCCCTGAGTTCCCCTCTACTTTTGATCTCTCTCCTCGATCTCCTTGAGCTCTCTCTCTCTCGCCTCGATCTCCCTGAGTTCTCTTCTTATAAATACATGAATGCTGACTCTTCAAATTGTGACGCGTCGTCCTCACTGAATCTCACTTTGTGCCATTTTGTCTTCCTTTTTATTTTTTCGTTGGTGCCCTTTTGAGTTACGGATACGACTGGTTATCTCAATTTCTCTGAGTTTCCCTCTACTTCTAATCTCTCTCCTCGATCTCCCTGAATTCTCTCTTTTCCTCGATCTCCCTGAATTCTCTGTCCCCTCGATCTCCCTGAGTTCTCTCTCCAGGATGTGACTATTGTAGTTGCGACCGGTTTCCCTCCTTCTTCGCTCTCTATCTCTCATCTCTGTTTCTCTCTCCTATATCTCTTTTCGATCTCTCTCTGAGACAGATATCTCTCTCTTCGTGTTTTGTGAGTATGATGGCGACGCAACTTTTGTCGGTTGCCGGATCTACGGGTGATCTCTTAATTAATATTTGAGGCTATATACTCTATCTTAGTTATTTTTTAATAGATGCAATTTTTTATTATTAGGAGACAATTATAATTATTAAAACTTTGGTGGACTTGATAATTTTTTTTTTACTTGGATTATTAATAAAAAAAAAGTTGAGGAGATATGAGAATGACGTATAGTTGAGGGGGTCTTTATAGATTTTATCACTCAAATACATATCAATGGATAATTTAATATATATATATATATATATATATATATATATATATATATATATATATATATATATAATGTGGGGGGATAATTTAATTTAATTTATTTTATTTGAAGGGGATGGTTTTAATAACTGGACCACCGAATTTAAGGGGTTGGTTTGGACTAAAAAGGAGAGTGGGTGCAGATTCCCGTAGACCCGGTGCACATGAAATTTCCACCCATTGTAGCATGGAGTGTGGACCGTTCATTTAATTTATTTTTTATGGTATTAATCTCCATTATTATTATTATTATTATTATAATAATAGAATGTGATGTGATCTGATGGTCCCCTAAGTTTGTGGTTGAGATGAACCCGTGTCAAACTGGTCAGCCTGAATCGACGGTCTGGATGTGAGCAAAAATATTTGCTAGACTTTACAATCTATATCTTAAAATTAGTTTTTTTTTATTTAAAAAATTATAAATAAAACGGATAGATATCTGTTAAATTATGAACAGTTTGAATTGATGCTTCACATATATCCAAATATATTTTTATAATCTATTTATTTTTAAAAATTCTAAATATAATTTTTTTTTTTTTTTAGTGTGGTCATCTGTTGGCTATTTATTTATTGGTTAAATAGGTTTAACTTCCTACCTCATGACAATAGGTCCAGAAGACTAATAAGTTGAGTTGGGTGAGCCCAATAAGTTGAGTGGGGCTGCGGTCCACAATAGACCTAACGCCAAGAGGCCCAACAATAGACCCAACGTCCAGATGGGTTGAGTCCGGTCGAGACCCGTGGGCGTTGTGTCTGTACGCTTTAAGTGAATTGGTTGCGTATTTCTAACAGCTTGAGTTTTGGGGATTAATGGTTAGCGCCAACGATCCGACAAGTGGTTTCAGAGCCAGTGGCACGGGTTCGATTCCCACCCGGTGCAGGTGTTGGGAGGCCTCGTGACAATAGGCTCAGGCGACTAATAAGTTGAGTGGGACTGCAGTCCACAATAGACCTAACGGCAAGAGGCCCAACAATAGACCCATTGTCCAGGTGGGTTGAGTCCGGTCGAGACCCGTGGGCGCTGTGTCTGTACGCTTTAAGTGAATTAGTTGCGTATTTCTAACGGCTTGAGCTTTTGGGATTAATGATTAGCGCCAACAATCCGACAGTCATCTCTACCTAGATGTAAACTAGTTTTACATATAATTTATGACTTTATACTATTTATTGTATATTATAATATTTTAAATAGTAAATTATATTATTATTTTCTAAAAATATTGTATATGTATTTTGTATTTGAAAAGTATAGGAGCAAAAAGAAAAGAAAAAAAAAATTATTTTATTCACAAGCAGAGGGATTTAGGTAGAAAGAAAAAAGAGAGAATATTTTGCCCTTGTATGCATGTTCATATGACTGGTAGATATAATAACTCATTCGTGGTTTACTCAATTCGTTTGCCAGGTGTAAGTATTTGCCCACTGAATCTGCAAAGAATTTGCTGTTATCAAAAGCTAGTCAAACCAAAGAATCATATTTATTTTTTGAATATTGAGATTTATCCTAAGATTTATGCACTTTAAATTTTAAACTTTATTATCCATCACTAATTTATTTCAAGCTGCTACAAAATCTGTCTATACTCAACATTTTTTTTTTAGTAAAATGATCTTTTCCTGTTTCAATTACACTGAAAAAAGGGGATCATTTTACAGAAGATAAAATGGTTATTTTACATGAAAACTTTATATTTGTTTCTTTTGGGTAGTAGCAAAAATGCAATAGAAAAATCCATGAAGCAGCTAAAGCTAAAGTCGGCGATTGATATGTTTCGCTGCCGACACTAGACGAGCTCAGGAAGTAATCGGCAAATCAGTGTTCTCTACCACCGACTACTGAGTGTTTATTATGTCAAAAATCGGCAGAGAAAGCAATTTCCCCACCGAATTCTTCCCAATAGAGTTAAAGCCTGCAACCTGGTCCGTTTCACCGCAGGATTCTCAGTTATCAATGTAGCAGTAACATCACATTGCGACACTCCACGAAATTTGCGGAAAAGCAAGCACAATTCCTGTGCGATGGCGTCCACCAGTGGACGGCGGATTGCTTGTAATCTAAACATCTAATTTATTTCTCTCTGGCCAAAGCAAATCAAGAAGTAAACAATGATAACAAGAATAGAGAAGTCCGTTGCCGAAACATTCAATCAAATAGAACTTGTATTGAAATAAAATTTTAAAAAGGGGAATATCTTATTTTCGTATAAATGTATGTATAACAAGAAAAGAATACAACAGTTTAACATGCCTCATGCCTCTTGAACTATGCAGCCACACTTGTTTCAAAATCATCTGAACTTTCTCTTACTCTTTCGGAGTGTTAAAAAAAATAATAATAAAGAAAAAAAAACTATTCATGGAATTCCTCATTTAAATCTGGGTTTGTGAACCTGGGCGAGATTTCCGGGAGATCCGAACCGTACACATGGCCCATCTTTGTCCTCTTGGTTTCGAGGTATCTCTGGTTCTCTTCTGTTACAGGGGATATAACAGGGACTCTTCCTACCACAGCAAGGCCGTAGCCTTTGAGCCCGATAAACTTTGCGGGATTATTCGTCATTAAGCGCATCGTTCGCACACCGATGTCTCTCAGGATCTGCCAAAGATGATGTAGTTAAGCTAAAAGTGTAAGAAAGGATTTATGCGGAATTGTGTTTGAGTTTACACTTATTTCAATCTGGTCTCCAAATTTTCCATTCTGAAATAAGTTTCAGAATTTTGCAATAAAGCAGTTGAAAGACGCGCTACATGTGAAGTTAATTTGTTAAGAAGAAATTCTTTACCAAATGGTTTCAATTCTAAAGTAGAATGTAGTTCAATAGTGTGTGTAAAGTTGAAAAGCAAGAGGCATTTGCTTGAATAATTGTACCTACCTGGGCACCAATTCCATACTCGCGAGCATCGACAGCCAATCCGAGTTCGATATTAGCTTCAACAGTGTCGTGACCTTGGTCTTGTAAATTGTACGCGCGGAGCTTCTGCCCCAATCCAATGCCTCTTCCTTCATGGCCGCGAAGATAGACTAGAACCCCTCTTCCTGCCTTCTCAATCAGCTGCATCGCAAGATCCAGTTGATTGCCACAGTCGCACCGAGCCGACCCTAGGATATCCCCGGTTAAACATTCAGAATGAACTCTTACGAGAACATCTTGTCCATTGCCGATATCACCCTAAAAAAGTTAGAGGAATCATATTTTGATCTTGCATATGCAGTTCTAGAACATAATGAATTACTAGAAAAAAGGAAAAAGAAAAAGCAAAAAAAATAAAATAGAGACAAAGCCAGAGTAGTTTCTGATAATGTAATAGAAACCTTAATACTAATTAGGCTATCGGCGAAGATATTAAAGAAGATGCAGAACATAGAAGAAAACTTCATACCTTCACAACAACAATATGTTCTGTTCCATCTAACCTGGATCGATAACAATAAGCATGGAAAACGCCCCATTTAGTGGGCAAACGTGAGACAGCAATTTTTTCCACCAGTTTCTTCCTCTTCCTTCTGTACCTGAATTACGGGAGTTGAGTAACAATAAGTTTTTTGTACAATTTAAATCACACGCATTCATAGTTTTTGAAGTCTTTAATGAAAAAGAAAACAAAATTCTCATTTCATTTTTCTACAGAGTTTTTTTTATATAGTTCCTTTTATTTTTTTGTGAATATCGTTTTCAGATAAATACAATTGAGCTCGTCCAAACATGCAGTTAGATATAAACATTTATCCTCATAAATCTCAAGCAGGTTACCTTCACTACATGTTTTTCTTTTATTTCCTTTCCGTTTATTGACGTGTAACTACAGCAGTGAAGCTAGGATAATACTGCAAAGAACCAATTAATAGAACAAAAGTTGCAAAAGCCACACATCACCTGACAAAGTACTAACCGTATCAGATCAGCAATTGAGATAATTGGCAAACTATATTCCGCAGCCAATTCTTTCAGTGCAGCCAAATTTGCAATTGAGCCGTCCTTGGGGTCAACAATGGTCGAAAGAACTGAAACAGGTCGCAGCCCAGCCAATGTAACCAAATCCACTGATGCCTCGGTATGACCAGCTCTCTTTAATACGCCTCCATTTCTATACTTAAGAGGGAAAACATGGCCTGGTCTCCTGAGATCTCTGGGCTTAGAATCTGGAGAAGATAGAGTAAGGATTGTCTTTGCCCTATCCGCAGCTGATACACCAGTATAAGTGCCCACTCTGGCGTCCTAAAATTGGTAATATAAAGGCTCGTGAATAACTGATTTTAATACCAGAAAGACTGACAAAGTACATGGCTTTCATGGGCAGTATGCACCCCAATAGCGACAATCATGCAATGCAAACAAAAAAGCCGGTTCTTACCACTGTTACTGTAGAAGCTGCAGCTGAGAGGTCCTCAATTTCTGCGATTGGGGACATCATAGGAATCATCAACCTCTGAAGGTCTTCTTCCATCATACCCACAGAGACAATCCCTGAGCCATGTCTGATCATGAATGCGATAGCCTGAGGGTTTACTAAAGTCGCTGCCATAATAAGATCCCCTTCATTATCACCATTTTCATCATCTACAGCGATCACAAACTAGAGAAAAATGAACTGTTAAAGAATAATAATACGTCAAATACGTTCATGCAGAGAGAACAACACAAACTTAGGAAAACAACAAAAACCAAAGCAATAATTATTGACGTTAAGAATGAATTCTATCTAAAAACATAAATCAAAGCAACAACTTCAGCTAATCAAGCTAGATAATCCAAGGATTAAGCTATATAATTAGATGGATGGCCAGTTGGTATCTATTGGCTAAAGAATACTCAATTTATAGGAATGAACCGTTGATTTCTTAGATAAATTAGCAAGAAAAACATTAGCCTTTATTCAAACAATCAACTTTAAAGTGGAGAAGAAACAGCAAAGACGGAACAAATAGAAAAAAATTATTAAGTAATATAGTTACATTTCCGTCATGTAAAGCACTGATGGCCTCATCAATCGACGAGAAACCTTCTGAAGGGCAGTCAGGATCACCCTCTGCATCACTAACAAAGAAATCTATGGTTTCTTGCGTAATTTCAGCACTCACGGTACTAAACGAAGTGCCTGGTGCACTAAACCCTCCAAAAACAGACCCATTATCTTTCTCCTTCAAAGAGTTTTCCTGAAAATACTCCGACCCACCTAGCCCTTCTCCAATAGCATAACATTTTAACCTTAAGCAATTCCTTCTAATTAATCCATATCCTATACTGTGGAATCCAGCAAAGCATCGGTGAAAGCTGAATCAATTCAAAAGTTAAGCATTCATTAAGAAAAGAAAAAGTTCCAAACAAGATAAGTGAAAAATTTGAGAAAAGAGAGGCCCTTTTTCACCTCGAGCTGATAATAGAATGAGGTAACAATTTGGAGCTAAGAAGCAAGCAATCCATCCACAGAGAGAGAGAGAGAGAGAGAGAGAGAGAGAGAGAGTCAGAAGTTACATAGCTCTACAAAATGATTGTCTTACATTATCTCTTTCTTTGCCACCTTTTTCAGCCAATTTCTTGGACTTATCTGCCCATGTGGATAACAAAAGCACTTCAAAGAGACGGAAGAACACTGACCACGTATTCTGGATGCAGTAAGAAAATAAATCCAACCACAAAGAAATAGACGTAGATGTGCATCAATCGCCTTGGGATTTAACCTCTCTAATGCAAGTACGGCAAATTAATATTTTCCATATCCTTAGTGTTGCAAAGGACACCCATATAGCAAGAAACATACATACTTTCCGCTTTCGACTTCTCCCCTCCTTTCCCCGCCCTCACCCCCCCACCCCTGTGGGAGAAATTTTTTTTCCCTCTACATGACTCGGGAAATTAATTTGATCTGCAAAGAGTGCAAATAAATATCTTGGCACCGACGAAGAATCACTACCAGCTAGAGATTCACCCAAGCCTATCTCAAGTTCATTACTTCATTGGCATGAAGATACCAATAAGAACTGGTGGTCAAAGGTGTTAACTCTGAAACGGTAATACAAAGCAGATGCAATGAAATGTGAAGAAATTTATCGTCAAGTACCTTAGCACATTTCAAAATGCCAAGTATTCAAGATTGTATCCTCCTTTTGATAATGTAGACAAGTTTCCAGTGTGGTATAAATCTCATCACTTTGAGGGTGCCTGCAATCTGCATTAAAGAATACATGGACCTTGTTTTGAATCTCTATCCAGCTGCACCCAGGAATCCTCTTCATCCTCTTCTCCTTTATTTCCCTTCTCACTATAGATACATTATCCCAGCTACCTGCAGCTGAGTATGTATTAGATAGAAGAACATATGATGATATGTCCTTAGGATCCAATATTTGGATACAACGGGCAACAGCCTCAGCTAGATCTTTCTTCCCATGTATCTGAGACCCGCCAATTAACGATTTCCAAAACCCAATTCCTGGTTCGAAAGGTAGATCCTGAAGAAACTTCTGAGCCTCATTAAACCGCCCGGCACGAGAAAGGAGATCAACTATACATGCATAATGTTCTGCTCTTAAAATCTCAGGTTGTTCAATCTTAGCCAATTTAAAGAAGGCGTAGCCATCATCCGCCAAACCTGAATGGTTGCAACCGAACAATAGACCAAGAAGTGTGATCCCATTGGGTTTCAAACCCAAATCCCTCATCTTTTTGTAAAATTCCAATGCCTCTTCCCCTCTCCCGTTCTGCGCAAGGCCACAAACCACCGCGTTCCATGAAACAATGTTCTTTTCACTATGCTTGTTGAATGCTAAGACACTATCCTCCAAACTACCGCATTTTGCATAGAAGCTAATAAGAGAATTGCCCACATAAACATCGAGCTTATTACCCACGAATTTAATGGCGGAAGCGTGAAAGCTTTTGCCCATGCCAAGAGCCGCTATATTGGCAGCTGCAGTGAAAACACATGGGAAGGTAGATTTATTAGGCAGAACACTTTCTCTACACATCTCTACAAAGAGATTCACGGCGTCTTCATTGAGACCCACTTGGCTGCACCCACCAATCATCGCATTCCACGAGACCACATTTCTCTCTGGAATGTCCCGAAAGAGAACAAGTGCGTTGTCGAACTTCTCATTCTTCAAATACCCACTGATCAATGCAGTGTAAGTAACAACATTCGGTTCTGGGGTGTCATCAAATGCAAGTTGGGCTTCTTGAATTGCGCCCAATTTGGCATAGTGATCGACAAGAGAACTTGCGGCAAAGACATTAGAATGGAAACCCAGCTTAATAACACAAGAGTGGATCTGTTTCCCGATGTTGGAATCTCGGAGAGCGGTGGCGGAGTGAATTGTCGTGCCGAAGGTGAATTCATTGGGCTTAAGATTACTAGAAAGAATGCGAGAGAAAAGGGAAACGGAATCGCCATGGCGATTGTGGTGGGCAAAGGTGGTGATAATGGCGGTTGCGGAGACCAAGTCCCAGTTGGGTATTTCATCAAACAGTTGGTGGGCGAGAGTGAATGAGCCGCAATTGCAATAGGATTGAACAAGTTGGGAACTCTGGAAAGGGAGGGTTCCGGATTTGAGGAGGAGGGAATGGGATTTTTGGATGTGGAGGAGAGGGAGAGAGGAAAAGGAGGGAGCTTTTTGTGGATGGCAAAGGATTAGGTTTCGGAGGGAGTTGCCGAGCTTGTGCCTTGTAAAAACTGAGGGGATCATGTGTTATGGAAGTGGGGTAACGATGTTCAATATGCATTTCCTTTTATGGCATTAAGAATTTATTTTATTAAATTAATATCAGTGTTTCATTAAACAACTCTATTTAATAGCACTTTTCTGAAACTCCCAAAGAGGTGGTCATTTGTGCAACAAGAGAAAATTGCAACTGTGCTTTTTAGAAACAGGAACCTTCCAATTGTATGATGACTTAGATTATTCAGCAAAAGAAGGGACCACACATAGAGACTTGATCCAACAATAAAAGAAGCATTGATATGTAGAAAGCTCATGTAGAAGAACCCATCCTCAGCAGATGATGTATAAAAACAAATTTCCTGAAAATGCTATGTTCTGATTATTCATTGCAAGGACTTGACAAAACTTCCTTATAGAATAATGAGTTTTACAAACAAACATCAAACAAGTTGCCATGAAAGAGACAAAAAAGCAAATAATATTCATCAGCTTTCTGATCCAGAGATTTGGCTGTCTTTAGGAGAAGCCCATTGTTGGCTAGCTCGTGATTTCGTCCACGGATCAAGAGGGACTCTTTGAGGTGGCTGAGGTGTCGGAGGTTTAGCCTCTCGGAGTTCGTTCTCCCTGTCCACAAATCTGTAAACAATATCCACAAATTCACAGTTGTAAACAGTAGAGGACTGATAAGAATAAACCTAAAGTAGGCAATAGGAGAAACAAAAACAAACACAACAGAGCAATTGACATCAATTGTAACTATCTATGGGCTAAAAATATCAGCATACTTGTATTATGTTGATTAGGTTGTCAGTTGGAACACTTTTACTTACATGAATCATAATATTTGTTATTACGGCATAATTTTCAAGTCCGACTTCTAATAATCTTCACAATCTTGTGTGAAATAAAAGACAGCATACTCTGTTTTTTCATCTTAATTATCTATATGATATATGACCCCAACGACCATCATAAAACACTCTGTCCAAAGTATCTGATTAGCATTCTAGCTTCGAGGAGTCTTGGAGTTATGTCTGCTTATAAATTATATTCTGGAAATTTTCAGTTTCTTCAAATGAGATATTCAGCACCTGTTAACAAAGTATCCTCTACTGTCACACCGATGTTCCTATGTAGACAAGACTCGAGTATTAATGCAAAACTCAGGTTCTTGTGTCTCTAAATGATGCTATAACAGTTACTCACAAGAGGACATAGATTAGTAAATCAAAGGCAGAGAATCCACAAGTTCTGTAGTCATCCAAATGTACTTTCAAAAAAGAAGGTAAAAGAAAGGAGAAGGTAGATAAAGCAAGAATCCAAACTTCTAACAGTACAAGTAAGCAAGAGAATAGTTGAAGGGGCAAGGCACATAATTGTTCTTCCTTCCTTCTACCATAAAGCATGTCTCTAAGATATATGGCATACATTAAGTTCATCGAAAATCAATCTACTCGAAGCTTTTAAAATTAAAGAATAATCAAGACAACGAAATTTACTCAATATATGCCATAGGGGCAGCATCTCCCATCCTTATCCGAGTGCGCAGTAATCTTGTGTAGCCGCCTGCTCGATCTCTGGTAGATGTAAAATAAATCAGCAAGGTGGCTTACAATTATAACTGCAACCAAAAGTTTAAAAGTAACAATATTACTTCATACAAAATTACTATGGATATAGCAAAGCTTCAGTTACTTGTAACGATAGGCCAGTTCTGTGAATAACTTATGAAGAACATCATCTCCACGAACAAAAGCAGCAGCCCGCCTTGCTGCATCAAGTGTGCCCTGGAAACAATGAAAGTATGAAACTCATTTATCAAGCATATGTATGAGCATTGGAAACAGATCTGATTTGTTAAAAGTGTTAGCTACATAATGTCGTGCCAATTTTTGAATATGAGTACTCAGACAATGAAATAAACGACAAAATTGTTCCTTAAGGAAGAAAGAACTTATGTCTAGTCACTATTTGCCATAGAGGTTTCAGATAAACGACAACGAACTCGATTACATATCTTTAAGTTTCTACGTTGCACCAAAATACAAAGAAATCCTTAGTCAGCAACGGAGCCATTAGGAAAATTAATGAGAAAGGAAAAGAAATTCCTAACTCAGAAGATGAAGAATTTCTATATAACAAACATTTGGATTGATTCAAAGTACAAGTATGCAGTTCTCATAAGAAAGAACAGAACAGAAACTAATATGCAGTCACACAACCTTCTAATTTAGCAAAGAATTAAGCCGAAATCAAGTTGAGATAGATTATTATTCAGCAAACTACAATGCTAACAACACATAAAAAATAAAAAAAGAAGCAAGAGACAGTACGAACCTCTTTACCCAGCTGCACCATGTTATCCGCAAGCCTGCGAACTTCCTTCGCCTAACATCACAAACAAATAGATCAGATGCTAAGTAAAAATTCTCCAAACTAAAATTGGGGTTAGTAATCAGCGATCAGCGACATGTGAAGCCGTAAATTGGAACGCCCACCAAATGCTCGACGAAAGGTCGCAAAGAACAACAAAGAGAGACGCAACTAAGTACCTTAGCGACGGTGGTTTCAATCCGTTCGTGCTTCACCAACTGCGAAACCATCGTCCTGAACCGCGAAATCGAACAACAAAGCAACAACAACACAAAGATCACAAACAAAACCCAGAAAACGGAGACGAGAAACGGGGAGCTAAATCATGATCGGTGGCTGAGGAAGGGGGGAGCGAAGCACCTGAGCATGGAGACTCGGTGGGCCGCGTGGCGCCCGAGCTTACGAAACTTGGTCATGGCGGAGGCGGCGGCGGCGGTGGAGGAGGAGGGAGTGGTTTGGCTTCGGAGCTGGGGTTCTCGCTCGAAATGATTCGGGTCGCGCTTTGTCCTATCGCACGTGCGTCTCACACGAGCGAAACTAGGGAAGCGTCCGAAACCCGAATTCGACCATATGCGGATGCGGACGACCCCAAGAAATTCGGGTCGAGTTCAGATTACATCAGGTTCCAAGACCGGATCCAATAAGTTGCCCATTTTTTTTTAATTATTATTATTATTATTATTATTATTATTATTGTTATTTGTTTAAGCTTGTCCGTAGACCTCGCCTGATTCCTAAATCCCTCTAGGACTCGAGTGCCCCATTTAATTTGATAAACGGGCAAACGGGTAGTGGGCATGATTCTGGGCCAATCCTCCTTTCATGGTTCCTTGTTAGACTCTGGCAGCAGCCAAGATACTTCATTGGGAAGGCTCCAACTCAATAATTCAGAATTTTTGCTAGCCTATCATTCACACTTACTAGTATAGAATAATTTTAATTTGTCTTTATTAACTTTAAACCCACTCAAACAAGCCTTACAAGAATTTAAGGTTCCTCAAATATCTCTTCCTAACTTCGCAAAAGAAAAACGAAGCTTCGCAAAAGAAAAACGTATCGTCTGCATATTGAATTAGCATGATCCGACAATCATCCGAAGTCCCTACACCCCTAATAAAGTTCTTGTTGACTGCTTTCTCCGTCATCTCGTGCTAAGCTCTCGGCTACCAGCAGGAACAGGTAAGGAGAAAACATATCCTCCTGTCTCACGCCTCTCCAATTAGTCTCTTCGCCACTCACCATTACCGCCATTTTGACGTTTTCGACGCACTGCCGGATCCACCCACACCATTTATCACTAAAGCCTCACCATCTTTGCGCAGGAATGATCAATTAATTCTGTCGTACGTATTCTTGAAGTCCACATTCCGACCCCTAATGTTTATTCCTGCTTCCCCACCCCCACAATTTCTGAAGCTGTTATGACTAGTTTTTATGCAGAGCGATGATTAACTTACACTTCAACATCTATTTTTATTTGGAAATATGGAGAAATAATAAAAGTTAGGAAATTAACTGAAAAATGCAATTCGAATCTCGTTTGATTTCAGCGTTAGAAAAATGTCCTTTTAATTTCAATAGACAATTCACACTTTATTCTTCGCCCTTTAGCATTTACTTGCTCAGAAGGGAAAAGGGCATTTTTAATATAAAATGTGACACCACATATGGGGATCTCTTTGGTCCAGCTGAATCTGCCACAGAACTGCTGATTGAAGAAGCATCAGCAATTTTTGAAATAGTATCCCTCCAACAGTCTCCCATCGTAGCAAAAGTAAAGGAATCAGGCAACTCTAGCCGCCTGCGCCTTTTCGGCAAGCAGATTAATATTTCTGAAAAGAATAAGACCAGCTCTTCAAAGCATCTTCTTTCTCTGTTGCCTCCCCAGCTTCGACCGCCGTTGCTTAAATAGATGCAGGTATAGCTTCAACCACAAAATCGGATAGCACACCAGCAAGGCCTGGTGCAGCAAATGAAATTAATTGTTAGTAACAAACTACCGAAAAGTGTAAGAGGCATATTAGATCAGTAATTTGACTCCATATACCACAAGAAAGGAGTAATAGCTTATTGAGAATTTATTGAACAAGTTTGAATAGAGGTTCCTCTCCTTTACAAATGGAAGTGCTTCATACATTAGCCACACTGCATGAAAAGGACAAATTTTTTTTGAAAGATCAGTAGTTGGAGAGAAAAGCAAAACAGAAGTATAAATTAAGGCTGCATGAAGCTTTTGGGCTCACTTTCTCCTGGAGCCACTCCAATAGGGTACAAGAAAATAAAGGCAGTGTACCTGGAGGAGAGAGGATAACCTTTGCCATAAGAATATGTAGTTGTATAAATTCAGAGGAAATGGTACGCCAATAAACACTCTAATGGAAAAATATACGGCAATTGAGACAAAGAATGAAAGACATCATGTAAATGAGAATAAGAAGCCAATACTTGGGTAACAGTCACAAGGGACAAATGTATAGATAAACTTATTAAGATACTTTCAAACTCCTTTTATTGCTCTCGTTGGAAATTAGATTAGCAAACTCAAGCGGATGGATACTGAGTAGAAAAAGTAAAAATAAGAATATTAGAAGCCACAAAACCTCTGTGACCAGCAACAAATCTCAGCTGAAAACTATACTAACTAGAGAATGCTAGCTTAGACTTGTACACTGACGCAAGGATACGCAAGGATAAGCCCACAATAATCAGTGCTCTACAGGATTCACTGAAGTGTCAAATATGTGCAAATGCTAAACAAATTCTGCAAAGAAATCATCATTTTAATCAATTTAAACATAAAGTCCGAGTATTTAGTTGTCCAACAGATTCAACATTCACCACCCTCACACAATGTGGAGTTAAGAAAGATAGTGCAGACCTATTAAAAACAGGAGTGCAGGTGGACTGCACTAGAACAGGCAAGTGAAGCAACACCATAATTTACAATATCTCAATTTCTAAATGAATAACTAAGAAGGTTGTCCACTTGTATAGAATCTCGATTTTACCTGAGGTAGGTGAGCCACGGAGGACAAATTCTTATGCAGCTCAGAGCATAATGGGAGTACCTTATTACCTGTAACATGAAAAGAAGAGAAAGAATTTGTAAAATATATCTGAGGTAACAAAGAAATGAAGAACAACCCCCGTGATCACTCTGCACGCCAAAGACTTTCATTGTCATAGTCTTTGATTGAGCCACTAAGTCGTCCGATTGATGGGCAGCAAATGTTTAAAACAAGCTATACAATGTGAGATGAAATAAGAAGTGTTTCTTTTCAAGGGATAAGAAACAAAATAGAAGCCACTGATACGTTAAAATGAAATGTTTTCGCGTGACATCAACATTAGTTGTTGGACCCTCAATTTGTTGATCATATACCCATGTCAATGAGTAAGAGATAAACAGATGAGATAGGAAGGCCCTTTGGCCACCCGCATAAGAGAATGATTAGTCTTCACTCAGTCTGATCTGTCATCCTTTGAAATAATTGCCATTTTATTTATGGAATTTATCCTAAATTTTTAACAAGTGTCCCAGATGCAGCAAAATAATAGTTGCCAAAAAACACTTTCCAGTTGATCAATCAAAACTAGTTAAGATAATATACTGGTTCTAACTGGGAAAACAACACAACTAACAAAAATCAAAAGCATTATGCCATACCTCAGACATGCACCATGCCATGAAAGTTATAAAAACTGATGGATGACTCTGAACCTGCTATTTAGAGATATAAATTACGTCTCATGATATAGTAAAACGAGAAATACAAATGATTACAATAATCAGAAAGCAGTCACAAAAAGGTTAATTGCCATAGATCTCAATTATCATCTAGATAAATTTCAAGCAAATGTGAACACTGAGTGATCAAAAAAAGGTCTGATAATGGTGATCCATTTTTCAAGGCCGAAAAGTATTTAAACCTCCATCGACTTGGTGGACTTCACTTTGTGACACTTTAATATTCAAACCTGCGTACTATTCTCCTCTAGTACAGTTTCTCATCATTTTGCCTCCTTCCATCAGTGTTTCTTCAACGATACATATCACTTTGCTTACTAGACAATGAAGTGAAATGTAGATTTTATACCTGAAAATACCGATAATTACAAAGTGTTTCCTGCATTGAGTTGCCTAGCTTGTATTCAATTGTATGTGCTAAATATATATTGCATCATTACAAATGAAGACAAGTTTTCAAATTTTTTCAAAAGATCACCTCCGGAATCCGGCGAACAATAGCAAGCAAGAAGTGAGTCCGCCCTACCCATTGCATCAGAGAAACCAGAACTCCGGCAGGAACCAGGCCTAAATGAAACAATTTGGAATTAAATAGACAATAAAAAACAATAAAAACTATAAAAACAAGAAATTTGTCCAACGAAAAGTCGAAAAAGTAAAAGAATAACTCACCTACAGCCGCATGTATTGATTCCAGGATGGAAACTGCCTGCAGCAGACCTGCCGAAAGGAAAAAATAATAAAGACTGCCAACAAAAAAAAAAAAAAAAAAATGTATGACGATCCTCCATTCTCAACAATCTCATTTCGAAACAGGCCCTCGACTTATTTTTTTCTTAGTTTATATCCCCTGGATTTTGATTGATTAAAGTAACACAAATTCAATGATGATTCCATAATATCTAACAACTATAACTGTTTTTTTAGCACAGGAAACTACTAATTCTACAACGAACTAACAGTTATAGTTAACAAAGCTGGCTCAAACAACTAAAATCAAAGAAAAGCATAAGCATAAGCATTTGGAGGGTGTTAACAACAACAAATTATTAAATAAAGCAGATGCTTTTACTTCAAACTGGCCAAAGAGTTAAGGGGGGCTCTAAACACAATAGAGGAATCGATCGAACTCGGAATTCGACTCACAGATGAGCTCTCCAGCGGAGGCGTAGGCGCCATGGAAGGAGCTCGCGGCGAAGAGGCTCCCCAAAACCCTAGCGAGTGCGATCGACCTGAAAGATCGGTAATGATGGGAATTAGGGCACAGCGAGCGAGAGAGAGAGAGAGAGAGAGAGAGAGAGAGAGAGAGAGAGAGAGAGAGAGAGGGAACCATCCGAGGGCTTGGAGGGAGTTGTAGCAAAGGAGATAGAGCTGCGGAGGACGAAGCATTCTCGTGACCGTGGTGGAGACGTGTCGAGGGGCCGCGTTTCTCCTTTTATAATGAAGGGAATTATGGAGCGGGTTGGTACTTGGTACTACCCGCTAACCGTTTAACCATAAAAATAAATAGTAAAAAAATATTTAAATTTTCCTTCAATCGAATTTTTATTTTAATCTAAATTATAGGGAATATTTTTTTTCCTAATTACAATCACTAGAAATTTATCTCTTTTGCTTGATAATATTTCCACGTGAGACATAAACATTATTAAGTTATTCCGACCATCTATTACTCTTCTTTATCCATTACACTCTAATTTTTTAAAAAGATACTTTCAAAAAATTATGTATCATTTATTACAGTTTATAAAACTTTTAAACTCTATCTTAATGTGGAAATAAGTTATCAAAAATATAATTATAACTAAGATGTTTGATTTTTATTTCCTCAGAAAAATTAATAAGATAATATATTTTATTTATAAGGTAATTTATTTTGTTTCGAAAAGAATAAATAAATATTTAATTTTAAATATTTGATATCACTTCTTATTTATAAATTTTGTAAATAATTTTTTAAAAATATACCAAATAAGATATAATTTAAATAAAATATTCAAGAATTTAAACAAATTTCAATGTTGCAATTACAATTCCTGTCATTTCCCATAAATTGATCGACCATGGCCACGACCAAAGTACAAAAGTACTTGTATCACTTTTATCATACTCCAAATTCATGCAGAGAAAGAAACAGCAAAATAATTACAAATTATTTACGAAATAAATAAATAAATGTTTAAAACAAATCAAAAAACCCAAATTCCCAATCCAAAAAAAAAAAAAAAAAAAAAAACTACATAAACAGTTTAAGCAAGCGACGCTCCGACCCTCTCCCGTTCCCGCCGCCACAGATCTCCGACGCGTTCTTCTCCTCGTCCTCCAACGGGGGGAGTTGGTTCAAATCGAACCCCTCGTCGCCCCGCCTCGCGCCCATGGCCGCCGCCTCCTCCTCCATCGCCGCCCCCCTGTGGCGCCGCATGTGGCCCCCGAGCGCCTGGCCCATCGAAAACCCTAGCCCGCATATGGAGCACTCGTGCTTCTGCGTCGTCGTCGTCGTCGTCGTCGTCGTCGTCTTCTTCCTCGTCGAGGCCGGGTCGTCGAGGGATCTGGCGCGAGTGTGGCTCGTGCTGTGGCCGCCGAGGGCCTGGAACGAGTCGAACACGCGGCTGCACGTCTTGCACACGAAGGCCCCGTCCGCGCCCCCCCTCGTCGTGTTCCTCCTCCTCCGAATCGCCTCATCGATCGCCCTCGTTTGGGTCGACGAGAGCGAGATCAACAGGTTCGCCACCTTCTCCGTCTCCGTCTCCATCTCCATCTCCATCTAACTCCCACGCTTTACGCGATCTCTAATAGCACGACGATGTAGCGTGTAGGTAGGGTGTTCGACGAAATGCTCGTGTATAATAAGTTTAATATATAAGCGAGCAGAGGCGGCGTATGATCGCTAGGGCGGAAGACACACGCTCACCTCGACGTAGAGCCCAAGTTAACGCACGCTTTGAATCGGTGCACTGTAGATACCTGTTTGACCCGCAGTTTTAGAAACACTTAACTTAACCCATTAAATATATTTTGGCCCAAATAATAATGATAATAGAAGTCAATTTTAATTAGATATATACAGTGTTGAGAAGTATAATTTAAAGCTAACTTTAAAATGGCAAACTATTTTTTAAAAAATTTAGAAACTTGGTTTTGAATCCAATCAGAGAATAATAAAAAATATATTATTCATATATTCATCTGAGTTTATATAACGTTTATTTCACTTTAATCCTTACCCTGAAGAAAATATTATTTGCATCGTAAATTTACTAATTACAATAGAATTATTACGTTGCACATATTATTATATATAATAATATATATATTTTTTTAAAAAAAGAAAAAGTTTTTTAGATGATAAAATTAGAGTCCACACACACACGTCAACCACTTCAATCACATGATGATATATTTATAGAAGAGATGAGCAGCTCAGCGGCATGAGCTTCTCTCTGCAGCAGCCCACATCTGGCGCCGCCACCAGTCGCGGGGTAACAGGTGACAAGTACGTTCTAATTGGACATTAATTGGAGTGTCACTTTTCCAAAATGAATAAATAAATAAATGAAAACCTCTAAATAATTGAAAACATTGTAAGTGGTTTTCCAATTGACCAATTTTGTGGCCAATTCATCCATCTGCCACCTTTGTGTCACATGTAATAAATATCCCATAAAAACTTTGTCATTAAACCACGTAGACTTTGGGGGTTAAAAACTCTACAAAATGGGAGGTTAGTTTTGGTTTTGAATTAGAAGAGTTTTTAACCCCCAAAGTCTATCATTTCATTAATTAGAAAAATAAATTAAATTATAAATTAAGATAATAAAGTTTAAAAAAAAAAAAAAAAAAAAAAATAGGCAGAAAAAAGAATTCAGTCTCCGCTATCCGGAGTTCTAAGGAGCGTTTTAAATTTTTAAATTCTTTTTTATTATGTTCCGGTCAGATTTTAAATTCTCAATTTTGTTTTTTATTACGTTCCAGCCAGATGACCCACCATGTTGCTATGATTCACGCTAATTCATTCATCTATATAAATTCTCTTTTAGATCTATTTTTATCTCAAAAATTAAGTATCGATCTGTAATTAATTAAAAATAATTTATTCGCTAATTGCTCTGCTAGCAGAGATATGATCACTACAATCAACAAATAGATGATCTTTTTGTTATAAGTCGGGTTTGGAAATGAGATTTTCAATTTCATCGAGTCTCAAGAGGGTTTGCGTTGTTTTGCTTAGTGGTTATATATACGTGATATTAGCATTAAAAAAAAAAAAAAAAAGAAGAAAAGAGTATCGGTAGGGGTGTCGAAAATACTACTTTATAGACTGGTGAGTGGTGACACGTTAATGTAAAATATTTTAAATTTGCTTGCATACATAATTCAATCCTAAACATTTTATGAAAGATAATCGAAACGGCCCATAAGATTATATGATAAGTTCCTTCTTTCATCTAGTACAATTAAACACATAATAAAAAAATTTCCTAAATGAAAAAAAAACAATAACAAAAAAAATATATAAAAGCTAAGAAGCATTCAATTTCATAACTGTATATCAGCAATACTATTGGTATATTTTATTTGGAGTGTAAATTTTATATTATATGTATTTTAGAATGAATATTTATTCACTCATCATTTATGATGATTAAAATTTATTTTATCCTAAAATATTTTGTAAAATATATAAATAGAGTATACAAAGAGTATTTACCCATACATATATACATCGAATACTCCTTACCTTCACCCATCCGTCTCTCCTCTCTCTCTCTCTCTCTCTCTCTGCATGCTCTTCACTTCGACCATCCCCCACCTCCACTTTCTCTCATCTCTCTCTCTCTCTCTCTCTCTCTCTCTCTCTCTCTCTCTCTCTCTCTCTCTCTCTCAGTTCTTCTTCTTCTTCTTCTTCTTCTTCTTCTTCTTCTGCTTGTTGTTGATGGTGGTGGTGGTGGGTTTGTTCGTGAGCTTCGGATCGATGGAGTTGGAGGTGTTATATGTAGGGTAGTGGTGGTGGAGGAGCTCGTCGATCATGGGCCCCGTTCGAGGGTTCAAGAAGAGGAAGAGAGCCAACAAAAAGGACGACGCCTCCGCCTCCGCGTCCGCCGCCGCCATGCGCGCGGGCACGGAGAGCGGCGATTGGTGGGACGGCTTCTCTCGTAGGATCTCAGGTTCCTTCCTCTTCTCATTTTCATGGCCTCTTGTTCAAAATGTTGCTCTCTTTTTTTCTTTGTTCTTGTTTGGGATTAATGATCGTGTTTTGGTCATGCTCTATGGATGTGTGATTTTGGTAAATAATTTAGTAGAACATACTTGATATTTAACGAGTCTGCAACATGTTTTAGCTGCAAATTTGAGTAACGACGCGCGCACGTTTCAGTTGCTCGTTCATCGATAATTCGTGATGGATGTATGGTTATATATGTCCTGTGCTAAGATTGCAAAATGCAGGTTGTTGGTAAACAGCAAAGCAGTTTTATTTATACTCTAGGGTTTGTAAGATCACTGAGTTGAATGCTTAGTTACTAGATCGATTCTAGCTCTGATCTCTACTCCTCATAAGTGATCACAATCAATACCTGCTTTACTCTGAGCACCCGCTTGATTGCGATTTGATTGACTAAAGATGTGTGTCGCTTGAGAGGCTTCGTGCCTCCGATGAATATAGCTCTAAGGTTTGCGGCATGGTGTCTGATTTATGTTGCGCTTTGTATATCCGGCTCTCCGACGGAGATTCCTTTCGTCGTACATAGCGGTTAAGAGTCGTTGTTAATGGCCATAATGCAAGTCTCGACCGCGCTTGTGACGATTTGCCAAAATCATATAAAGAAACATAACCAGAAAATTCGTATTTAGCTTGAGTAATCACTATTAGATATTGGAACAAATAAATTGCTCATTTTGGTTAGAACAGTTTTCTTGCTCTTGAAGGTAAATATAAATGTATTAACATCAATTCAAGTACTAGCTGTGAGTAAATCTTTTGACTGATGATTGTAGGCAACGCCCGTTCTTTAGCTATCGTCCCTATTAGTTTATGCAGATGATCCTCTGTTTGGGCTGTGTCGAGGAGACAAGAGAAAAGATGAAGAAAGAAATGGTTTTTCACTCACCTGACTTTCTTCATGCATTGTCATACTGTAGCTCTGAAATTTGATTTTGATCTGAGTCTTCAAATCGTTTGGTTGTCGATCTTTATGATTTTTCAAAGTAATTTCTTCTATAGATAGGTGATGCTATTCATTACTTCGTGCTGATACTGAGGCGTAATCCTAAATTGCTCATCCTACTACTCAACATAAGGCCGAATTTGTAATGAATCTATTGAATAGAAATATACTCCGTGGACCATGTTTTCTTCCTATCACACATTGAACAGGATTCTCTAGATTCTACAGATTTGCCTTGTGCTTTCTTTTGATAAGGCAGAGTAGCCTCTTTTCGAAACTACCAAAATGCAACTTTTTGGTGGCACATTATGATGCTGACATATTTTGCTCCACATATAGGGGTGCAAAAGAAATGCTATCGTTCTCTTATTCATATTTCTAATGTTTTGCAGCTTTATTACGATCTCTACTTCCTCGCAACGTTGTTCCTGTCTATTTTACATAATTGAAAGGTGAGAGGTGCATAATAGTATACAAGTTAAACAGGAAAGATGATCTTATTTTAACTTGTTCAGTCGAAATTCACTGCATTCTGTAGTGCAAAGACGAAGATTCTAAAAATTTTCTAGTGTCAGAGGATTCCATGCTTTCTTTACAATGATTAATGATTGCAAAATCTACCTAGTTTAATGTGGCTGATATCTCGTAATAGCACATTCATATATATTACCGTACTTGGTGAGGTTTGATGCATGTTGTTGGCTTTCTAGAATGACAAAAAAGCTGTCCCTTTTTCCCCCTTCTTTGTGCAACTTCTTTTACATAATTTCTTTTGTTTTGTTTTCTACTCTTTACACGGTCCCACATTTGTATCTAATATGGTAATAGCATTCATCTGTAATTCAAGGATTAATAAAAGCTCTTTTATTTCGTACTTCACAGGACCCTTGTCTTTGTCCAAGGACCTGCACAAATTTGAGTCCGTGTTCAGGATCTCGAGAAATACCTTCAACTACATATGCTTATTGGTGAAAGATCACCTGTTGGCGAAGACATGCAAAAACTTTAGCTTTAGCAATGGGAAATCCCTAACAGTGGACGACCAAGTTGCGATTGCCCTAAGAAGGCTGAGCTCTGGTGAGTCCCTACAGAATGTCGGCCTATCATTTGGGTTGAGCCAGTCGATCGTCGCTCAGGTGACCTGGAGGTTTGTGGAGGCGATGGAGCAGTGTGGACTCAACCACCTTAACTGGCCCAATTCTCAAGAGATGGAAATTATAAAATCAAAATTCAAAGAAATCCAAGGTCTTCCCAATTGTTGCGGCGCCATAGACACCACACATATAGTGATGACCCTCACGTCAGCTGAACCCAACAGTAGAGTATGGCTCGACAGCGAGGAAAACTACAGTATGGTTTTGCAGGCCATTGTCGACCCGGAAATGAGGTTCAGAGACATAATCACAGGATGGCCTGGGAGCTTAAATGAGTCAACTGTTTTAAAAAGCTCGGGGTTTTTCAAGCTATGCGAGAAAGGGTTAAGGTTGAATGGAAAGGCAATGGACCTTTTAGAAGGATCAGAATTGCGGGAGTACATCGTAGGAGATGCTGGATATCCCCTTCTTCCTTGGCTTATTACTCCCTATCGAGGGAATGATATTTCGGGAATAAAAGAAGAGTTCAATAGACGGCATCGCAGGACGAGAATGGTAGCGCAGAGGGCCCTCGTGAGGTTTAAGGATATGTGGAGGATCCTCCAGGGGGTGATGTGGAGGCCTGATAAGCATAGGTTGCCGAGAATTATTCTGGTTTGCTGTTTACTGCATAATATTGTCATAGACTTGAAAGACGAAGTGACGGACGAAATGCCGTTGTGCCATAATCACGATGTGAGGTACAGGCAACAATTCTGCGATGATGCGGAAGAGGAGGGTGGGCTCATGTTGAGAGACAATTTATGTCAATATTTGAATGGCAGATTGCCACCTTGAATGGACTCGGATGCGTTTTACGCAATTCTCATTTGGGTTCTTGAGAGGATAGATTGAATTGGAATGTCTAAACTTGGCGAAACCGAATGTCTTTGTCAGACAGGTTTTTGAGGGGTGAGTTAGAATTTGAATGTTAAATTTGGTGAACTCGAATAGGCGAAGATATTTTTTTGTTTTCTTCTGTCTTTTTTCCGAGGAGAGATCAGTGTCCAAAATATAAGGCCAAGTTCCTACTTGTTCTTGGAACGACGATGACAGTTATTTGCTTCCTTCGCAGGAGGAATGTCCAGAATTGGGTCGAGATTTTGTAATGTGTTGCCTCTTGAGTTCAGTTTCTGACAAAGGGAAATTGTATGGAAAGAAATATTTTTTAGGCAGTTCTTGTGTCAGGAACATGGTAAGAAGAAGAAGAAGAAAGAAACTCTAATTATTTAATGAAATACATTTAATTAGAGATTAACCATCACCTACAGAAACTTCTGTAACTACAGATTACATAATACATTTAATTTCACAAGAGCTTTCACGCAAGCAAAGCAAAAGAAAGTCTGTACCAACTAGTTCTTTTATTCCCCCAGAACAGGAAAAAAAAAGAGAGTAAAAAAAGAAGAGAAAATCTTTAACTTGCCAGACAACTGGTTTTGCCTACAAAATCCCCCCTAGAAAACTGCAAATCCATCTCAGACAGTCCACAATAGGCATCACAGTGCAAACATTCCGCAGAGCACAACCCGCAGCGCCGCGCATGGTGCACACATCATTTAAGAAGAGATCTCGCAAAGTGTTCTCGAGCCGTGGCTAGGGCCTGAGATATAGTCTGCATAGAGAAGGTAAATGTAGTTGTGAAAGCTTGAGCAACAAAGTTACTACATTTTGTAAACATTGAAAAGTTCCGAGCGAAACGAATATCACGATACCTGCTCAGAAAAGGATGTAGCTCCATCAAGGCTGTGGGATGCGACTTTTTCCGCTATAACACTTGCTTCGGTTTCTAGAACAATCCTGCAAGAACATATGGGCAAATTAACTATAACCTCCTGCTAAAACATCTCTTAGTTCGGACCTTTTTAGCCCAGCTAGAGCTTCTATTAATAGCAAGACCATATGAGCAAATTAACTATAACCTCCTGCTACGACATCTCTTAGTTCGGCCCTTTTTAGCCCAGCTAGAGCTTCTATAAATTACTATTTAAGCGGAGCTGCATCGGAGAAGCATAAGTAATTCAAATCTCTCACACAACTTCAGAAAAATTAGAAGCTTCAATGCTCCGGCATTTGTGGCCCAAAAACTCATTTTAGCTTCTCACCTGATAACAAAAAAGTTATAAACTTTTTGTTTGCTCCTGTCATCTCATCTGCTTCCCGCTATAAGGAAGCTATTCACATCCAAACCAAATGGAAACTTTAAAACATCATTGATTCTTTTGTACAGAAAACTCCCAAAATGTTACCAGCTGCGGCAATTTCAATATCAAGTTGTTGAAATCAATTTAATAAACCAACAAGAAGCAAAAGGGACTACCCTCTATCAACAATTTCATCGAGGCATAAAAAGATCAGATCCAGGTTCTCAAGTGCTGTCCTTTTGTCTACATTATTTCTGAAACAACCGGAATCAAGTTAGCAACAGAAGCATAAATAGACAACACGAGTCTTCAAAAATACATGGATCGAACAACTGGAAAAAAGTAGGCGTATTCTGTTATAATCTAACACAACCTGAGAAGAAGGTCAACAGCATCAGAGAATCCCTGAAGAACTGTTGCTAAAATAAGCTCATTCTCGTTGTCTCCTCCCGTGACAAAAAACTGCAGATCCTGAATGAACTTGTAGACTACAATGTATCCATCAAACATCACTACTTCCGCTGTATATGAGGAAACAAGAGGGCTTAGTAGAGAAAAAAAAAAATGATACTCAGTTGAGTTAAGATGTATGGACATGAACAGAACACACTCCAGAAATAGGAATACAACTTGATTATAACAAAATTTATTAAGCAGAATCATTCAACATGTGCAGTATGTGAAACCCCAGAGCAAATGATTGAAACTCAATTACTCAGTGTGCAGTAAATAGGAACAAACATGTGAGGGATGCATAAAAAATGTAGGTTATAATTAAGGACTTCATCAAGAGTCACCTTCTGTTCGAGCATTTGTTTTCTCAGTCTTGGTAAAGACAGACTTCTCAAATGCTAATTTTGCAGCATGCGATGGCCAGTCATCTGTGTAGTACTTGACAGCTACACGCTTCCCTTCTGAGTCGAGGAGTAGAACGTTTTTAACTGAAGGACAAGACTCCTGGATGCACATGAAGGTTATGCAGATATAGAATGAAAGAAAAACTATGTGAATAGTTAGTCGAGGAAATAAAAGAGGACTTCTGCCGACAGTTTATTTACTGTGCTGACTTACATTGAAGTTTTGAATGATTACCTGTTTAGCTTGACTTTTCTGAATCATCTATATGTCTTAATTTGAATGCGTACGCATCAATTATTGTAAAATAAAGGATTAACCAGCGAGTCTTTCTTAGATTTTGCTCTTGCTTCCTCTCAAAACATCTTTTAAATGTTAGAAAAATGGCAGTCTATACTGATGTACTCAAATCCAAAATATACCAGGCTCAAGAAGTAAACTATATGAGTTTGGCTTTCTACAATTTTGTTGAATAGATGAGAACTTGAGGAATCACAAAAAAATTACAAGTACCAAGAAAGAAAAAGCGACAGTACAACAAAGATAGTCATATTAACTATTTTTTGCACCAGATGCATCATGATCATCCAACCTCTTTTGTACTGTGGATACTCAAACATGGCGTAATATATTTGATCACACAATTACATCACCACTTTTGTACCACAAACTACACCAGCAAACTTGATGATGCCTTATTACGCATTAAAATTACCTCAACCAATTTAATTTGGATTCAAAGGCTCACAAACCCTAACTTCAATTTTGAAGGTTGTTCAGAAACCAAATTGGAGATTACATATTCAAATGGGGCATCAATTAAGCATCAAAGGGATAAATATCATGGGTTTAATAGTTCATTAAAGTATTCAAGCAGCAACATGCTACAAATCACACCTTAAAAACAATACTCCACTATCGATTTCCATACACTCTCTTACAATGATTCACTTATATAACAAGGTAGCAAACAATAATTGTATCGCAATAAGATCACTATTCCCAAACCCTAATCAGAACATTCGAGTTCTAATTCAGGATCAACTACTACAAATTTGAAGCTCTAAAACAGGTTTTGACTTCGATTTAATCGAAAAAAATAGTAGAAAAAGAAGAAAATAACAGATCGAAGAGATCGAAGGCGATGAGTTACCATTTGCAAAGAGTAGGAGACGATCCCCAGGCCACCGATTCCTCCAAAAAAGCATACGAGAGAGCCGAAGACGAAGACGAAGACGAACACGACGACGAAGCGAGGGACGGGAACGAAATAAAACGAAATTGGAAGGGTAATATTAAAAAAAATGTTTTTGGGCCGGCCCATAACTGTAGCCCAAAAGACCACTTGAAAACCAATGGGCCCAAAAGGCCCATTTTAAAATGGGCCATATTTTAGGAGAGAATTTTAAGCCAGTTGTCATTTGTGACATTTACTATGACGTCATATTTGACGTCACCTTGCAGGGTTTTTTTTTTTTTTTTTTGTGGTGGAATGTTGATCTAGAGAGTCAACAGAGAAACGAAGCTTCACAGTGGAAACTAGCTAGAAAGTGCTTTTTTGTTTTACAACGCCTTAATTGAATAAGCTAAATATATAATACTTGGTCGAAAGAGGTAGGCTTACAATGAAGCTCTTTCCCTCTTTCACACTGAACATACAAAAACATACGGTAGGTGAGCTTCTTCTAGAAGACTACATACTGTAGAAGGTTCAGTGCGATCACCACGCAACTTGACTAGATAAAATACAACATAGTAGTAGTCATGCTCACTACTGAGACAGTAAAACTCGATTAGGTCGAATAGTTTTGTTATATCAGATTCAAAGCGCGTGTTCATCTTCGTCTGCTGTTTATTTCTGGTTATTATTTTTTAACTTCTGTGCCTTCGGTAATGATTCTTGTGAGAACTAGAATCGATAAAAATTAAGATTTAGAGAGAAACTCGTGGAAGAAATTTAAGTTGACCGTAGAAATTTAATATGAAATCTAGTCTTGGTAACTAATTTTCATTTGGGGTTCCTTGTTGGCTTGGAAAACAATTTAGTGGTGTTTGTGAGTTTCATGCATGCAAAGAGTTCTTCTAGGGAAGCATGCATGCTCTTCATTCGATCACTATCAAATTAATTTTATAAATTATTATAATTTAAATTATTTAGATATTGTAGATTAGATTTAGACTTGGTGGGTGACTGTAAAAAAATTGCGCCACATGTCGGAAAAAAAATATTATATAAAAATATACGATTGATTTATATTTGTATTATCAAGTACCATATATCATCGTAATTTATGGTTTGCATTTAAAAGTTAGAAACTCTAAATTTGAATTTTCAAAACCCTGATGTGTAGACTACGTCGAAGGCAATAAGGGCATGTGTGATTTATGATGGAAAGATTTATGATCAGGAGAATAAAAATGAAAAGTAAAAGTGAATTATATTAAAATAAAATAAAAATAATAAATATTTAAAAATTATTTAGTTCGTTGTGGAGTGAAAATTTAAATGATCGATTGAAGCGCTAAGAATTTTGAGAGTTGATTTTTATCTAAGAAAAAAAAATGATCATAGAAGAGGCGGGGTAGGTATTTGTAATAAAATTTTAAGCAACTTATTTTAAAATGAAAAATTCTACTTGTAGACCATCCTTTGTGGGGTGTGTTGAAAAAATTTATCTTTTTAAATTAATTTTTTAAATAATTTAAAATTAATTTAAATTCGAAATATTATATAACAAAGTTTAGATGAAGTCTATGAATGTCGAGGCGTGCGTGAGCACTGTCCTAGAAGCGAGATTGCCCCTCCACGTACGAGGCTCCGGCAATCACCTCTAGCAATACAACGACCACTGTCCACCCCGTCGGCAACGACTCCGAAATGGTGCGTAGCGAACCCAACGGCTTTCGAAAATCCAGCAAAAAAGGAAAAATCTCAGTATGGTTGTACTCTGTAAATTAGAGGAGAGAAAAATATAGCTCAGCTCAGGGTGAATAGCCAAATTCTCTTGCTCTTTATATAGAGTCCAAAGTGAGATAGCATATTAACTCACCAGAGGACAAGGTCTCTCTTGAGCAGCCCACAAGCTACTTCCCAAGAAAGACTCTTGGGTAATCGTCCGAGATGGCACTTCTCAAGATCGGCTAAGAAAAAATTCAAATGTCAAAACATAAGTTTCAAATCACCAAATCCAAATAAAATCAAACAGAGTGTACATCTCATAATTCATCCATCTAATGAATAGAAGGGTGGTCAGAGATTACTTAAAGTGATTTTTAAAATACACTTTGTCTTTAGCATATAAAATGTACATCTTTTTACAATGTAGATGTAGCTAGGATTGCTCCTTATTTTATTAACGCGTCATCATTCATCTAAATCAAATCAAGCTATACACAGAAGATAAGGTTGATGAAAAAATTTAAATTTTCTTGAGAACTTTTCTTCTCCACTGCTGTCTCTTTCATGTTTCTTTCATGTTATGTGGGATGAGTAAATATATGTGTGCAAGAAAAAGCCTATCTTTTGACTTTCTCACCAAGTGTTCCTGGAAAGTTAATTTCCTTAACAGCTTCCTCCAGAAGCAGAAACTTAAATTCAATACAGTATTTTATTTTAATTTCATTCTCAAAATATTTATTGTAACTTTTGCTACAAGAAAAAAAATAATTTTCTTTTTTAAAAAAATTGTCGACTACTGTACAATTAACCATACTAATTATGTCACTCCTGACGTTATGTACAATATTACTTAAAAAAAAAAAAAAAAAAAACCCTTGTGAGCATCATAATTATAATGATATATGTTAATTTATTTGATTTCTCTTTTTGTTTTAAAAGTTTTTAATTTAAGCTGAGCACTTTCGATGAACAGTACATCACATTTTTGTTTAATTTCCAGAGTGATAGGCTGGGGTTGACTTAGCAGATTTAATTTCCTAATTAGTTTAATTTAATTTTATCATTGTCCAAAGTCAAAAATTAGTGGGAAATATTAATTATATGCTACAAACAAAAATCAAAGGCATATATATTTATATATTCATATATTTATATAAACTCCTCTATGAAGTAACTAGAGTGTGCTTGAGATTAAAGAAATGAAATCGTCATCAATAGCGCAAATACATTAATTCGTTTGCGATTAGTATATATATTGATCAACTTAGATTGCGTGAAACAATTATTTTTCTTTAAAAAAAATTAAATTGCCAGCGAATAATGTTTCAATATTTTACAATTAAATATTTGATTAATCACGATCATGTTGATCAACTTCTTAATCACTAGTTTTGCAGTGGATGGGAACTATATATATATATATATATATGTGCAATATGTTATTCCTCAAAATGTCAACTAATGCATGTGGAGTTTTATTAATTTTAATTATAGAAGCATCTGTTCTATCTTAGTCTACACTAATTCTTTATTCAACACTTGTGCAGTATATTTAGTGGAATTTAATTAGATAATCAATTTGGCAATCCACCTGAACAACAATTTCAAATTCAAAAAAGGTGTGCAAGGAGAATTATACAAAGAAACCTACTAGAACTTGTGACTCTATTAATTAATTAAAGAACAGATGTGAACCAACCAAGTGTTTTTTTTTTTAAGAAATGTGAACCAACCAAGTGTCTAAAACGTGTGTAGTGGACATTGATCTCTCTCTCATCTCTCTCTCTCTCTCTCTCTCTCTCTCTCTCTCTCTCTCTCTCTCTCTCTCTCTCTCTCTCTCTCTCTCTCTCTCTAGAATAGCTGAACAAGTAGAAATAACAAGAATGTGGCTTCTTAGAAAATTGGGTTGACATTTCCACTTTAGGTGTTAGAGTAAATTAAAAGGCAAGTGACAACATTCTTGATAATGATCTTAATTAATACTATTCTTAATAATTATCCAGTTAATTAAGAGCTAATAAATTTGGAAAATATATTTGTTGTTGCTGGAAAATGTTGCTGCATATCCACTGTACGTGTGAATGCGACTTGGCGTGTGCGCCGCTTAATAATTAGGATGATATATTGCAGTATTTAAGAACAGTACTTCTCTAGCTAATAGTCTGAGTTCATTAAATTTTGTTTGGAAACAATAATAGTCACACTTCATTAAATTTGAAAATTATAGTTTAGTTCCGTGCATGAGCTAAGCTCTATACACAGCAAAGAATTATTGTTAACAAAGTAAAAGGATTAAGATTGATCAGCGCTCTTTCGTACGTATATATGTTTACCAATCATATTCACGAAACCTAGCTCCTTCTCTACATGTGTCATTGTTGAAGAATACGTTAAGTATAATTAGAGCTGCTCTCATCAACTATCCAACACAACTAAACAAGAGGCTAGATTCACACTCAAGTAATTAGTGTATGACGTCCCACTTTTCAGAAAGTCATCCATTCTAGAACTACTTTAGCTCTAGCACGCTTAACTAAGTGTATGTTATAGCCGGGTTAAGAGATTTAGTCATATTATATCATTTATATATATGACTAATCCAAATTTCGGGAGTATCACATTCTTCCCCCCTTTAAGCCCTGACGTCCACATCAAGCTCAAGCACACTCACAAGCACCAGGCGATGTGAGACTCGACTCGTCTCGCTAGCCTTAGCCAACCTTGTGGGGAGCTGCACTCCACCCACAACGGTCATTAGGCGGGAATCCTCGCTCTACCCGCTATATAATCCTGACTCAGCCGAAACTCATCTCACATTTCCGGCTGGTGAATGTCGTTGATACCAACTATGACGCCCCACTTCCCAGGAGGTCACCCATCCTAGAACTACTCTAGCTCTAGCATGCTTAACTCTCATAATCTCTTGAATTTTGCTATCATCCAAAATATTATAGCTGGATTAAAAAATTTAGTCTTATTATATTATTTATATATAAAATTAATTTAAATCGGGGTGTCACAAGTGTGGCTCCTAGAAATTAACATGGTCCTTACACTTGGAAGTAGCTCATGTGTTACCCTCAATTGATCTGATGTGTCCCCTGCAGCTGCAGCTTATAATGTTTCGGAATAGAGTTCCATTGAAATTTTGTACTCTAGTGATTTAATGGCCAACCCATGCCACCTATTTCATACACTGATCAATACTATATATATATATATATATATATATATATATATATATATATATATATATATATATATATATATACACCTAACTTATAAATGTAGAATTTATATTCTAGCCTCTCGAAGGCTCAGATTTATTTAGTTATCTTATTCATCTTTTTTAATATTATGAATTTGAAAATAAAATATTTATATTTTAAAATTACGGGCTGTAAGATTTATACCTTATATTATTTGTGTGTCACATTTTTTTTTTGTTTTACAACTGTACTTCTTCTACAATTGACCTGCTAATAAATTATTTTTTTTTATAACTAGACTTGTAAAATTTATATATATAAAATTAGTTTTGTCTCTGCCACGTAAGTGTCGTATAGGCGAAAGTGTTTAAGTTGAACACGATTAACAATTTATCGTATTTTAAATACGGTCAATAGTTTACCGTGTCTTCGATTTCCTTTCTCCTCTTATCATTTTCTTTCCGTCCATCATAATTTCTAAAAATATTTTAAATATAATTTTTCGTTTCCATTTTGTCTCCTCCTTTTTTTTTCTTTTATTTTCGTCCATCAAATTTTCAAAAATTATCCAATTTGCCTCATTCTTTTTTTCTTCTCTTTTTTCATCAAATTTTCAAAAATTGATTCAAATATAAATTTTTTATTTCCGTTTTGCTTACTTCTCTTCTTCTTCTTCTTTTTTCCTTCTTTTTTCGTTCATCAAATTTTAAAAATTACTTAAAACATGATAAATAATTCTGTCAAATTTTAAAATTTAGATAAATAATTTGACACGATAAATAATTATCCGTGTCTAAACACAACTATTCATCGTACCGTATTTGAATACTAAAATTTATTTATCATATTCAAACACGGCGAATAATTTATCGTGTTAAACTTGAACACCACACTAATTCTGTCACACGGCGAATAGTTTATCGTGTTAAACTGGAACACCACACTGATTCTGTCGCTCGTGTGACGCTTACATGATAGATATAAAATTATTTTTATAATTTTAAATTTTACAGAATTATTTATATATATATAAAAAAATAATTTAGGTGGCTGTACGCCCAAAAAAAAAAAAAAAAAAAAAAAAAAAAAACCAAGCCCTTCCCGACCAAACAAGTGCAATTAATTCTCCGCAGCTGTGGCGGCACCTAAGCCACATATGTGTCGCAACAAGATTAGACCCCATCACTTTTGAGTCGTAAGTTTCAGTGGCATTTGTCAATGAATGTGTCACAAGCATCAATTTTTATTTTATTTTTTATTTTTTATTTTTGATAATATGTATGTGAGGCACCTTGAACATATATACTTATAGCATGGTTCAGATTCGCTGTATATATATATATATATATATGTTTAATTCACCAAAGTACGTACCAACTTTATTATAATCACATGTACTATTTTACATGAAATGTGAACAGATAACAAGTCAAAATATCGACCAAATTTACTTAAAATTCTAATCAAAGTAACAAATTAAGTTGGGATCAAATTAAAGAAAGAAAACAAGCGTACAATAACAACATTTTTGGTGGATTTGAGAAGTTCTGTGGATATTGAGTTTTCCTTGACATATTGATCAACTCTAATTCTACTATAATAGTTGAGTATTTATTCTATTTTATTCCTAGCTAATAAACTCTTTACTTATAATTCAAAAGTAAACAAATAATATTAGTAGTGATCAGCTAAAAAATACAACTCACGTGAACGTACGTAGTAAAACATAGACTACGGAGCCCACACGTTTAATTTCCCTTGCACTACTTAGTCCCAGGTCCTTGTTTCCTACTTAGTTAATGAACGCCCAATAGTAATAAAAAAACAGCTACAACAACCCTGTGTTGACTCAGATTTTATTCCCAGTTTTCAAACTCTAAGACTCGATCAGCACACCAAAATTAATGTTGATAAGTAACAGCAGCTACAAAAGAAAAAAAGAAAAACAAAAAGTCGCAAATCTAGAAGAAGAGAAACTCCAAAAATTGTTGCATCCTCATCGTCACAAAAAGCTAATTGCTTACGTGCCAACAAGTTATGGTGTCCACTTGACACATTATTAGTAGTCTCTTCCCTATAAATATTCGTTACTTAGTAAGTTATTTATTCATCACATTCCAGTTGAGCAACTTTTGTGTATATCTCGATTGATACTTCATTTTTGTTGTTGAGGTATGAAGAGGTTACAATTCGGAGAGGAAACGGTCGAGTTGGAACGCACCAACATGGCACAAATATTGATGCTCCTCTCCAGCAGCGGCGGCCGCGGCGGCGGCGGTGAGGAGATCGAGTATGGCCAGTTTTCCGTGAGCCGGTCGTCGCCGGCCCGCGTGTTCGAGTGCAAGACGTGCAACCGTCAGTTCCCATCCTTTCAGGCCCTCGGCGGCCACCGCGCCAGCCACAAACGACCGAGGCTGGCGGGCGTGGACACTAGTAATAATAATAGTAGTAGTAGTTATGGACATGCAGAAATGAAGGCCAAGCCGAGGGCCCACGAGTGCGCGATATGCGGGCTGGAGTTCGCGGTGGGGCAGGCGCTCGGCGGGCACATGCGGCGCCACCGAGTTGTCGCGGAAAGCGGCACGGCCGCAGCTGCGGCGGGGGGCGAAAACAAGGGGGAGGAGAGGAGAGGGAAGAGGATGCTGTGGTTGGACTTGAACCTGACCCCGTCGGAGAATGAATTGAAGTGCCGGAACACTACTGATCATATTGTTGGGCTCGCACTGGGGAACGTGCATAAGTTTCCTATGGTGGTGGATTGCTCCTTTTAATCTTTATTAATCCACCATATGAATTCACAAGTCATCATATGCATCACATAGTTTGTTTCTTTCTTTCTTTTATTGTTTTTTTTTTTTTTTTTTTTTTTTTTTTTGGATAGGTATTATATATAATTTTGGTCCTGTTTTTGTGGTCATGGATAATTAGGAGTGAGGGTCGTATCTCTTGGGGGGGGTATACTTGTATTTATTTGGCTTTATTGATGTACATAATTGTGAATTGATGGTTCATTTTTTGCATTTCACGGCATATATATATATAGATATGGTGTTAAGTTACTACCTAATGAACTCCTGATTAGAAATGGTTCTGAATACTGAGACAGAGAAAAACACCAAAGATAAATTACATAACTAAGTTAGTTAAGAATTTGACGACTAAAAGAATGAATAAAGTGGATAAAAAGCTATCATTTGTTTCAAAAATTTTGTTTGTAGTCTAATATAATTTATCGTACAAAAGTTGATCATTATTCAACATAAAATAGTTGATTGTTATTCTGAGGATGGCGTGTGTTCATACTCTGCTGGTGCATTTTGACGAGCATCTCAAGTTCCAAGTGTCTGAACTAGTCTTGTAGTAAAAAGGGTCTAGAAGCAAGTTTCAAACCAAGAAAAAAAAACACAGAAGAAAAGTTCAATTCACCTACTGGAAGATATTTGCTCGATCACCCCACAACCAACCACTAAACTATGCGTAATCTCTATTCACCGGATCTCACAATTATGTTTCAAGAATGTTTTTTTTGAGAGAAGGTAGCATGCTACCGCTTCATTCAAGTTAAATTGAACTAAGCAACAGAATGAGGCAGCTAGGCCTCAGGAAAAAAAAAAAAAAAAAAAAAAAAAAAAAAAAAAAATTAGCAAAAAGAATCCCACGACGCTCGCAGGGAACGGACAGAGCCAAGCAATTGCAACCCATTGATACTCTTGTTAGCGAAGATCCTATTGTTTCTCTCCAGCCAGATCGACCACCAAGATGCTACAATGATTGATCTTTCTTTCCTCCCGAGGTTTCCCCCGATCCGATCGAAGCGCTCCCACAGCTCCCCCACCGTGCTGCAGGCGTAGAGTAGCCGTTTGTGGGTGAGCTGGGCGCCCAACAGAAGCCTACTAACTTCGCAATCGACCAGCAGATGATCCACAGTCTCAGTGGTAAGTCCGCAGTAAACGCACTGGTCGTCCCCGGCCCAGGCTAAAAAGCCGAGGTTGTCTTTTGTCCGGATCCTACCTTTCAGAGCCAACCACATGAAAATCTTAACTTTCAGCGGTGCTTTGGTGACCCATAGCTTAACGAAGGTGTCGACCTTAACTCCGCCGTCCTGCAGGAAATCGTAGGTCGACTTAACAGAGAAGGTTTCCGTAGGGTCCCACCTCCATCGAAGCGCGTCCTTCTCCCGGCCTAGAACTATGGAAGATAAAACCTCCTTCAGTGCCCGAATGGTGGCACAGGATTGTTGGCGCCTGCGGGGAATCCCCGCGAGTAAACGGCTCCACTTCCACCCTCCCCTGCCGCGACACTCCGCGATTGAGCTGTTCTTAACCGAAATATCCCTGAAAATTTCCGGAAACTGATGGCAGAGGGGGGTCATACCGCCCCACTTGTCCCTCCACAGGTCGATGCACTTCCCGTCCCCCAACGTATAATGGGCACCGCAATTGAAAATCTCTCTGACGCTCAAAACACTTTTCCACCAGTAGGAAAAAGGGGAAAAAGAAGCTCCTTCCCGGAGGGGCCTTCTTCTGGTATAGTAAAGGTGCTTAATAAGCTGCCCCCAAGGGTTGGTACCATCGCTCAGCAGTTTCCACCACCACTTCGAAAGTAGGGCTGAATTCATGTTGCGCAGATCGAGAATTCCTAACCCCCCGTTCTTCCGGCTACGGCAAACTGTCCGCCAGCCAACTAGGCAGTTTCCTCCCCTCACCGAACTCTCCCCTTTCCAGAAGAAGGCTCGACGAAGAGCTTCCATCCGGCTGATAGCCCACTTCGGGGCGCGGAAGATCGAAAGAGCATAAAGAGGCAGGCTAGAGAGAGTGGAATTAACAAGGGTTAACCTGCCCCCTTGAGAGAGCAACTTCGCCTGCCACCCTTCTATCCTGAGCCTGAACTTGTTAATGGCCTCCCACCAGTCGTTCTTCGATAACCGTTTGTTGGAGAGAGGTAGGCCCAAGTATTTAATGGGGGGGTTCCCCAGATTACAACCGATTAGGTCAGCCAGCCTCCTTCCCCGACTGGGTCGGCCACCGAAGTACAGTAGTTCAGATTTGTTCCAGTTTATCTTGAGGCCTGAAGACCATTCGAACAGTTGCCACAAAAATTTTAGGTGACGGACATCAGAACGCCTGGCCTTGGTAAAGAAAATGGAATCGTCTGCGAACTGAATGAGTGCCACCTGGCAACCCGCCCCTGGCCCCATCCCCGAGAACAGGTTGTTAGCCACAGCCCGATCCGTCATACGCGCCAACCCTTCAGCCACGAGAAGAAAAAGAAGGGGAGAGAGCGGGTCCCCTTGTCGTAAGCCCCGTCTTGATTTAATCCATTTCATCGGTGACCCATTGACTAGCACCGCGACCTTTGCATTGGCAATACACTGCTCTATCCACCCACACCACCGTGAGTCAGCGCCCATCCAGCGCATAACTTTGAACAGGAACCCCCAGTTCACCCTATCGAATGCCTTCTCGAAGTCCACTTTGACGGCTACACATTCAGCTTTGACTTTGGACCCCCAGCTAACGAGCTCACTTGCCGTTACGAACGAGTTGAGTATCGACCTGCCCTTCAGAAAAGCCCCCTGACAGGGAGAGATTAGGCCGTCCATCACGCCAGCGAGTCTGTTCGCTAGGACCTTGGAGATAATCTTCTGAATGCCGTTGATCAGGCTGATTGGCCTGAAATCCCCGGCAGACTTCGCTCCCTCTTTCTTTGGGATCAGGGTAATGTAGGAGTAGTCAATCGGCCCGGTGTTGAGCTTCCCCGCATAAAGATCATCGAAGATCCGATAAATGTCATCCTGAATGATCCCCCAGAACTTCTGATAGAACTTGAGGTTAAACCCGTCTGGCCCCGGCGCCTTATCGCCACCAAGTTGGAAAACCGCGGACTTGATCTCTACTCTGCTAAAGGGGGCCGTTAGAGCTTCCGAATCTAAGAGTGGGGTGCTCTCGAAGAGACCACTCCAGTCACCCGTAAGCTCAGAGTTGAGTCCGGACGGAGCGAACGCCTTTTTGAACTTGTTGTAGAAATAGTCCCTCTTCACATTTTCGTTGCTGCTCCTGAGGCCGTCTTCCTCGACCACTTCGATAAAGTTTCTTCGTCTGCGCCCATTGGCCACAGCATGGAAGAATTTGGTGTTGCCGTCCCCGCTTTTGAGCCGGTGCTGTTTGGCCCTAGACTTCCAGAGGGCCTCTTCCTCGGCCGCGGTGGCTTCCAGCTGTAGTTTTAAGCTACGTCGGTGATCGAGAAGCGATGCAGAGAGACAGGATGATTCCTCAAGGAGATCCAGGGATTGAATTTCCTTAGCTAGATCCGACTTTGCTTTAGAGACGCTGTGGAAGTAAATCGAGCTCCATTCTTTGAACCTAACCCTGCAGTGCCTGAGTTTCGCATTGAAGGAGAGAATACTCGATTGATTGTTTTGATTCCCGGGTGCTTCCGCCCACCATGTCGGCATCCGAGAGTTGAAGTCCTCCCGAAGCAGCCAGGCATCTTCAAATCTGAACCTCCTAGGGGGGAGGTTCCCACCGGTCGAAAGGCGTAGCGGAGTGTGGTCCGATGTAACCCTGGGGAGACCTACCACCTTACTGAGGGGGAAGGTTTGATCCCACTCCACCGATACAAGGAAGCGGTCAAGCTTTGCCAGAGAAGGAGATTCCTGCAAGTTGGACCAAGTGAATTGTTGATTGCCAAGGGGAAGATCGATCAGTTCCAACTTGTTCAGTAGATCCGAGAACATGGTCATAAGTTTGCGGCTCCAACGATTACCAGACCTCTCTTGCTGACACTTGGTGAGATTAAAGTCCCCGCAAAGCACCCACAGGCCTCTACAGTCCCCCTGTAGTTCGTCCAGTTCCTTACAGAATTCCTCCTTACCCTCCCACGAAGGTGGGCCGTACACATTCGTAAGAAAGAAAGAGGTGCCGCTCGAGAAATGCTTCAGCTTAACGGTCAGAGAGAAGCGGCGGGTCAGCACATCGGAACAAGAGAACTCGCGAGAACTCCAGCAGGTGATGAGCCCGCCCGATGCGCCATCGGATTGCAAGATTTGGCATTTATCCACGTGGGGGCAAGCAAACGATCGAAGAAAGGATTGAGACACCGAAGAAACTTTGGATTCTTGCAAACAAAGCACCGCCTTCCCAGACGAGGAAAGCCCACCCTTAACTAGACGCCTTTTACAGGGGTCATTCAGACCCCGGACATTCCAAGTACAGATACTTAACATTACAAAGGAAAACCCGCTCTTGCAACAAATGCGCCGGGGAAGGCCTCCTACGCGGCACCGAGAAAAGCCACAAGATCCTCTTCTTCCGCGGGTAGCAGGATCACCCCGCAATTTGCGCTCTTCCTCCAGATCTTAGAACCTGTCGCCCCCTCCGCCCGCCTCGGCTCCGCCTGACCCCGTGCCGGTTTCCTTCCCTTGGCCCAAAGCTCAGAGTCCCCGACACGAACGCCTTCCCGAAGCCGAGACTTGCGCGCCATTGCTCGCACAGTAGCCGGAACCACCTCCTTGTTCGCCAGTCTCGGACACCTTCTGGTGCCACCCGAAGCCGACTTAGCCGATGTAACCCCACCTGCTTCAGCTGCTGGAACACCACCCGCAGTTGCCCCTCCCACGGACCTCCCAGGACCCACGGCACCCGTCACCGGCAGACCCAGCGTCCAGCCGATACAACCTTCCGCACCAGACCCTCCGATCTCGGGTGAAGATCGGGGAAGTCCGGAGGCCAGCTTGATTGGGGCGGGACCAGGAGATGTCGGGCCTGGAGGTAGTGGGCCAGGGAGTAAGAGGCTCGGAGAAGTCGGGTCGGGCCCGGGTAAAGCGGAGCCAAGCAAAGTGGGTGCGGGGCCCGCAGGCCGAAGAGTCGGCCCGCAACCACACTCGTCCCGGCCCTTAGTAGCCGCTAGTGGCCCAGAGGAAAAGGATTCCCCAAGCCCGGTCTCCCAGCCCAGGCCCAAGTCCAGCAGCCCCACTCCCTGACCAACTGGCCCCCATTCCATCAAGTCGTCCATGCGACCATCCAAGGACCCACACTCAACCGCGTCAACCCCCAACCACATCATGAAAGACAGCTTACTTGAGAACACCCCCGACGATTGCACTGGCCCTGCATCGCTGAGAATACCCGCCTCGGGGCTGCAGAGTACTCCCGCGGGCCCGTCCTTGGTTCGAACGCCCTCCCCAATCGTGCAACGCCCACCACCCCAAGAAGGCAGGACAGAAGAAGAGCAACGAGAGAGGAAGGGGGGGCCTAGGGGAAACCAATCCGAGGCGACCCTCGGGCACCCTCCCACGAAGCCGCAGAAGAGACGGGGTGGGAAAACCAAGGAAAAGCTCGAAATGTGAACACCGCGAGGTTCGAGGTTGAGAACCCTCAGCAGCCCCACGTCGTTCCGTCGCACCTCGAACACCGGGAATACAGCCCCAGGACCGCCGCAAGCACGCACCACGAGGCCCAAGTGCTCCGGCTTGTCGCGCCTGGCCGGAGCGACGCCGCCGAGCCCGGGCGACGCGGGTGTCGCTCGCCTCCACCTGTCCCTGATTTCAGATGAGTTCCAAGAGTCGCTGGGATCAGACGCTTGCCGGCCACCCACTACGCTGTCGTCTTGGACGTCGTCGCTTTGGAGGGTCCACCGAGCGAGTTGACGCCCCATCGGGTCGGTCTGGCCCCCGCCTTCATTGGGGTCTCCGCCCACGAACGGGAACCCCTGGTCGTCACCTCCAAAGGGTGCGGAGCTCACAAGAACCACGCGGACATTGACCAGATGGTCCCCCAAAGTAAGACGAAGGTTTTCGGGTACGTCGGCCGGATCCTCCACAGCCACCAAGCACTTGAAGAAGTTGATGTTCAGCAAGTGACGACTATCCTCGTCGGCGTGCAGAAATCTCCCAAAGCCATTGACCACCGCCGCCACCTTGCCCTCGGTCCAGCATTCGAACGGAAGGCCCTCCAGTTTAAGCCATACTTTAAATCTCAATCTGGACCTCACCGCGTCTCTAAGAGGGTTCCAGGCGAAGCAACGGATGCGGCAGTGGGTGAGCCGAAGCCCATCCCGCCTGATCAGGTCCTCCGGCGCCACCCATTGCGGAAGAAAGATGACGAAGTCCTGCGCCCTGAACTTAGCCACAAGAAAGTCATTGGAGAAGCCGCCAAAGCGCCCCGCCATGTCGTTAGCAATTGTGCCCTGCGGGTAGTGGCCGAGATTGGCCGGTCCGCAAATGACGGCTATGACAGCGCGTCGGTTTTGGTTCTGCCTGGTATGGAATCCCTCCGAGAGTGGCACGAACGTTTTCAAGGCTTGAGGGCGAAAGCGCGCAGCCCCTTGCATCTTCCGGAGGCGCTTCGAACGAGCAACTCGACAGTTGCGGGCGAGATGACCACTTCCGAAGCACTTGAGGCACTTCACCGGATCTCGACAGTGTCGTGCCCAGTGGTCGCTTGCCAGACACCGGAAGCAGTAGTTGGCTCTCCGTCTAGGTGTGAACCTCTCAGGAGGACTCCTGGTGGTAGGCGAGGGCTTGGGGCAGGGACGAAGAGGTGCCAAAAGCGCTTCTTTATAGGTTCTTGGTCTCGTCCTGCAAACACTCCGAGGGGCCCCATCCTTGTGCTGGTGGATCACGGGCCCCTTACCTACCTCGGACCGGATGGGACAAGAGCTAGATGAGGGCTGTCCTTTGAGATCCGCCCACGAAACGTGCCGCGGCACCTTTTCCTTCTTCCCCAAACTCAGCAAACAAGACCGAGTGTTAAGGTCTTTGGCCGAAGAGTGCCCAAGAGCTCTTCCCCCCCTGTGTAACTCCTCCACGGGAACGCCAGGACGAGATGAGGGAACCCCCGCAGGAGGCAAATCCGTGACCGATTCCCTGGGCGCCCCTCGTGAGTGATGGGACTTGACCTCCCCAGCCCGCCTCGAGGCACAAGCACCTCCGTCGCCGCCAAGCGGGCACTTACCAAGTCGCCTTATCTCCGGTGGTTGGGCAGGCGCTAGGTGCCTGACCCCACTCTCGCACGAAGACGCTCTTCCCTTGACACGCGCACTCCTACAATCTCTCGCTCTCTCTCTCTCTCTCTCGCTCTCCCTCTCTCTCTCATAGTAGATGCCAAGAATCGATCTTTAGTTATGTTTCAAGAATGTTACTAGAGTAACTGCATGAACCTGCTAAAGTTTTTACTGCACAAGTTGCACAAAATGTGCTGTAGGCCCCCAAACTTTTGCCGTATTCCAATTTATACCATACTGTTTTACCTAAACAATTGGTTCATGAACTTATCTAATTCCTTACAAAACCATCCCGGACTTAAATTGCAGTCTCTGATTGATCCCTGACGTAAAATGGGTGCCCAGAAAATTGTCATCTGTTAGTTTATATTCAAAGCTGCTGACAAAGTTGGATGGAAAATGGGTTTGGCGACCCTAACCCATACAATTCAGCAAAAGGTTATGGACCAAATTACAATTCAGCAAGTTTGGGGGACTACCTATACAATTTAGCCTTGGCGAAACTCGACATAGATTTCCTAAGAGACAGATGTCTTTGTTCACACAATCAACATGAAATGGAATTGAAATGCAAAAGAGCTTGGCCAACGATATCCCAAAATAAAAAAGCTTTCGAGTCAAAGAATTCAGGAAATACATTACAAAGTAAAGAGAAGTTGTTGCAAAGAATGAAATGACAACAATACAAAGCACCACCGTATCATCGAATTATCTTCGCACAAATATGCTTCTATAAAAACCAAATTAGATCCGAATAAAGTCAATGAGCATTCATCCTCAGGAAGTACCGCAGCAAGATGACCTCAAAGCTGCAGCACTCTCAGCAGCGGACTGGTCCGGTTTGTTAATCTTAATCGTCCGATCCTGCAAGCGCAATGAGTTTTTGAGATCCACCCACCAGAGAGTAGGTTGCATTTCATTAGAGAAGGGGTTGAACTCATAAAGAGCCACTATCTTTCCATAATTGGACTTTGACCTGCTAACCTTAATTTTGTGCAAATTAACAAAATAACTATGTACCCATGCAATTTGTTCCATGTAGTTTTGATTTGGTTCCAAAAGATTCACCAACTAGATTATGCTGTGGTTAGCCTTTTGTACCGAATCATATTGTGTGAGCTAAATTTAGCTTTTTGCACCAGAGCAAACATGCAAAAATTAGATAAAAGCGGGCCCTTTGCACCAAATCAACCTGAGTTAGTAAAATTGCAATGGGAAACAAGTTAGTGGTTTCTCTAACCAAATTAAAGTTAGCAGGTCAAACTGCAGTCAGGCAAATGCTAGTCGATTTTTCTGAATTTATCATTTAACAAAAGACTAGACTGCAGGAATCCCATATAAAAATCCTTTTTTTGCACGTTCGCTTTGTGACACCTATGCTTTAAACTGCGATATTTCGTCACTTAACTCATAAAGAAAATGCAGGTTTTAAATTTCAGCATGCAAGTGTACAAATAACTATATTAGGGTATTCCCCTGTATATCTGCCCGGAAAACGATTTCTACCTCAGGTTTTGAATCAGTCTCAGCAAGTCTCTGCTTGATATCTCTACCAATCGAAAAAAATACCTGCTCCACATTTAAGTTTGTTTTTGCACTCTGCAGTAGATGAGACATACATTCAGAATAGCAGGTAAGATTCTTCAGAAGGTCTTAATAGAAGTGGGGGATTCTAACAATGTATAACTCACAGTTTCAAAGAACTTAATGCCATATTCATCGGCAAGTGCTTGCCCCTTTGCAGTAGGAACAGCCTATATCAAAGAAATTTAAACTTAAAATAAGGTACCGAAGAGAGTCCAAAAAACTGGTGGGGCCAAAAGAAATTAAAGTGTAAATTGCACCAGGGGTTCCAAACCTTTTTTGAGGTTCTAATTAAACCAGCAAACTTTCAATTGCTACAATTAGGTCTTTCCCCTTGGCATTCCATTGTAGTCCAACCCTTCTCATTAATTCCAAACGATTGGATGCACGTGTCCACGTGAGCACCACGTAAACCACCTTCTAAGTAAAATCGATCCCAACATGCACATGAGAAAGTTTGACAGTTGCTAATGTAGCAGTAGCTTGGCACCGGCAATGACATTTCCATCCAATTAAATGGAATAGAAATGGTAAACTTACAACAGAATGCAGGGGAGCCAGTTACAACAATTAGAAGGTCGGGGACTAAACCAAAACATCACTAAAAGGTAAAGGTTGAGGACCTCTTCTTCAATTTACCCAGAAATTAAATCTTCAGAGCAACATGTCTACAAAAATACAAGTCTGGTAAAGCATACCCTTTTGCTTTCATCCATGTCAGCCTTGTTGCCCACCAAAATCTTGTTCACATTATCAGAAGCATGCTGTTCAATGTTCCTGATCCAGTTTCTTATGTCTAGACATTGCAGGAACCAGAATAAGGATAAGCAACAGGAATAGGTCCAAGTTTTAAATTATCAAGAGAATCAGTGAGAAGAAGGTACTGTTAAATGATGACTCGTCGGTGACATCATAAACGAGCAAAATACCCATGGCTCCTCGGTAGTATGCTGTGTTGATTATTTAATTTAGTCAGAAAACTTTATCTGATGAATCCATTTTTGCTGCCAATTAGTCGGCATGGAAGAAAGTAACAAGCCTACCAGTTGTAATAGTCCGGAAGCGCTCCTGACCAGCTGTGTCCCAAATTTGCAGTTTGATCCGCTTACCATCCAGCTCAATTGTTCTTATCTTAAAGTCAATACTGTGGAGAGGTCACTCATGTGAGATAAACCAACAGAATTCTGATCACTTAATAATGCAGGATAGAAGGGAAAGAGAAAAAAGTAAACAAGCTCAACATATGGATACTGGTCTCCATCACAAAGACAGAACTTACCCAATTGTGGTAATGAAGCTGGTGGTGAAGGATCCATCCGAGAATCGCAAGAGGAGGCAACTCTTACCAACACCTACAGGGCCAAATCTCCACGTCAAATGTTTTAAATTGGGTTAAAGCATAGATAAATTCCCAACCAATCTGACCAGTTTGAATGGCTTTACAATGAATATCACTCACTAAATAGTAAATATGAAGTATTTGTTAGAAATCAAAGAAGACAATCACGGAAGAAATATCATTAGCGATCAATGATAATTTTTGTGAAAAATGACTACTTATTGAGCAAGATTTCACAATCCATTGAACGAAACAGCAATCCTTTCTACTCTGCGAAACAAATATAGTCCTTTCTGTTGCTGCAGTCCAAACAAACAAGTATAGCCCAACAGTCCACAGTTCCCAATATTGCAGATCAAAACTATACATAGATTATATATAAAGGGATTGAGATATCATAAGTTAGTGAATTTCTAAGTAACCAGCGGTAACCAGCGGAGCAGAGATTAAGAGAGGGTTAAGGTCTGTATCCTTTAGAATGACTTGCACCATCCAATCAAGTAACCGCTACAATGCAAAAATTGAATGATGAGTTTCTATCATATTTTCCAACAATCAGTCGAAAAATTATCACTACCATGTGCTGTCTATACAAGAAGTAGACCGCCCGCACCCAAACACAAAATCAAAATTAACTCCTTTTTCCGGAGATGCAGCAGCAAAATGGTGCTTGTTTTCATCAGTATCATCGCATTTCATTATTTACTTTTGTATGTATGAACATCCGGAAATGATCACACCAACATCCTCTAAGATCTAAATTTGATTTAAACACACAGCCTGATTCAATACCTCCTCAAAGATGGAAGTCCATTTCAATCATCAAACTAAGTGTAACTTAAGATCTCTAAGACGCACTGCCAATGATCTCTATCCTCAACCAGTTCAACCACATCAAACATCAATAACAATAAGAACAAATCAACAACCATTTCGACGATGCATCACAATAACCGAATAGAAATCGCAGAGAAATGGAAACATGAAGCCACAAACAACAACAAGATCCAATCATAGACTACAAGATCAAAATCTTACCACTATCACCGATCAGGAGAAGCTTTATGAGGTAATCGTAATCCGCCCTAGCCCTAGCTGGTGGCGCAGCCATGGACGAAGACCACAAAAAAATTACCCAAAAAAAGATCCGATCGTAGGGAATCGAGAAACCCTAATCCCTAAATCTAAAACAAACAGATCAAAAATGAGCACAAAACGAGGATTAAATCGAGGGGAAAAAAAGAGAGGTGAAATAGGTACCAGATTCCCATTAGATCGAAGGAAACAAGGGATCTAATCGCGATGGATCGAGGGATTAGGGTTCGAGAAGAATTTTACGCGATCGACTTGTTCGTAATTTGAACACGACCTCGTCGATTTGCTCCTTCAATGCTCCTCTCTCGGAATAAGGAGTAAATATTTCCTGAACCGGGTTCAAAACCAAACTTCATACACCATATTTCTTTTAATTTAGTAAATACATTCTATTAGCATAAGTTGACCCGGCATGCTATCAATAGCAAGACCCGATTGTTATTTTTTTTTTTTTTTAAATAATGTAGCTTTGATGATCGGCATTGTTAAATATGATTTAAATAACTAAAAATATTTAAAAATTAAATTTTAAATCTTTTTGACATTATTGATCTAATGATCAAAAATTATAATATTTATAATTTTAATAATAGATATTAATTTTTTACTCGTTTAACGGTGTAAACAGATCTAAATTAATTAAATTTTTATTAAATTTTTTTTAAAATTATTTAAAATAATATCTATACTCGATGTTGATTACAAGGTTCTATCATCATTTTTTTGAAGAATATTTATTTTCAATCATTTATTTTTATATCTACTTGATGGATAAAATAAAAATATTAAAAAAATATAAAATTTAAATTTTAGATAATCTAAATGGTTTAGATCATATCTAACGGTGGCGATCATCATTTTGAAAACTCCATCATAAAAAATAATGCCTAGTTCTTAATAATATTAAGATTATAATTTTGGTTTTGAGTTGATGCCTAATTGTTAATAAACTTTTAAAGTTAATATATTTTAAAATAAACCTTACTCAAACTATTTATTTATTTATTTATTTAAAGCATTAATTATTAAAAACATTAGTTGTGGCGCATGAATAGTACGGATACACCAGGTTCAGGAAAAAAAATTCCTAGAAAATAAGGGATGGTCTACGGTGTAACGGTTATGTATGAGTGTTGTGAGGCTGACAAGTGGGGCCCGAAACCAGACAGCGTCGGCATATGCTCACAACCATGGTATTTTGGCGTTACACCGGAGAGTTCTCTTTTGGTGGGGCCCGTTGGGATCATGCTGAGCTGCCACGTAGGAAATGGACTGGTAACAACTGTTTGGGACCCACGAAAAGTGACCAGAAAAGATAACCACACCAAATTTAGGGAATGTGGGGGGGTTAATTTAATTCAAGAGGGATTCAAAAATATTTTTATATTTATTTTAAAAAATTATTTTTTAAATATATTTTGGAAAATGCTAGATGTACACCCCAAATGGGGTGTACATCTTACACCCACCCCATCCTAGGGGTGGGTGAATTTTACTCGTCACATCGAGTGACGAGTGGATGAATACCCACCCTAGGATGGGTGGGTGTAGGATGTACACTCTATTTGGAGGTGTACATCTAGCACTCCTCATATATTTTTTATAAAATTTATATTTTTAAAAATATTAAAAATAAGGATATATATATAAAAAACTGAATCTTATTATTAAGAGTATATTTGAAATACTTAGCGTATAAAAAATTTCACATCAATAGCACAAAAAAAAAAAAAAAAAAAAAGTTGGCATCATTCCTATTACAACAAATTTGTTAATTCAAACAAAACTTGCTTATCTCCTGACAAAAAAAATCACAATCAAAACCAAACAAGCCATTGTGTCCTCACTAACTCATATTACAATTATACTCCACAATTGTAATTATAAGTAAATGTTAATTCGGTGTTTAGTTTGATACGTTTGATTTCAACTGTTGCAATTGAAATTATATGAGAAATTTTAAATATAGCAGTTAGAAATATATTCAAATCGACTACAGTTCTAATTTGAAAAAAGAGTTTATTGCTCTAATTATTTTTTAAATATATATATATATTTTTTTGAGATAATCTTATCTTTATATATATAAAATAATAAATATATATATATATAAATATATATATATACTTCTCAACTGTATGAACCAAATAATTTATTTATGCATATATTTTCTAACTAAATTGTATAATTAAATACATCCTATCAAATGGGGCTAAAGAACACAATGGCACAAGCAGCATGTTATTCATTTTGCTTATTTTTTTTAAAAAAAAATAAATTAATTATAAATATAAAATAATTAAATTTTGAATTTAAAATTTCAGATACGGTAAGGGCCCGTTTGGTATTGTAATTATTTGAGGGATAAGGAAGATATTCTCTTATCCCTCCAAGTATATCAGGAACAATGAAAATATTTTGTTCCAGTATAACTAGAATAAATAAGAATTACTGTTCTCACTCTTTTCAACTACCATATTTTTTTTTTTTAAATACTCTTTCACGTCTTTCGATACATCATTCCTCATTTCATTATTAACATAATAAAATTTGAGAGCAAAAAAGATCATTTAAAATATTTAATACTTTTTATTTTTTTTATTTTTTATTAATATACCAAACAAAAAAAAATTTATTTCTGAAATCATATTAAATATTTTTTTATATTAATTTTATATTTTATACTTATTTTTAAAAGGAAAATACTATGTGTACACCCCTTTCGGGGTGTACATCATACACCCCACCCATCTAAGGGTGGGGGTGTGATGATGGGTCACTTGATGTGACCCGTAAAAAGTATCGCCACCATTAAAATGGTGGAGATGTATGATGTACACCCCTTCGGGGTGTACATGTAGCATTGCTCTTTTTAAAATAGTTAACTCTATTTTATTTCGTTACCAAACAAATAAGTCCTAATTGAAATAGTCGCTTATCTGTCAGAGCCTTGGCCTCCCAACCAACGATTAGTGGAGTGCTGTAATGATGATTGTACAGCAGGACAAATTTGCACTCACATTGCATCGTTGTCGACCTCTCAACAGCCTTCTCTTAAGCTAAATTAATTATTTTGTGTCTTCTCACGTGACCTTTTTTTCTATCTAGAGCTAAAATTTATATTTTATTTATCTAAAAATATATATATATATATATATTAGATGTACATTTTTTTTTTTTATTTTGCAATATGCTTTGCATGTCGCATTTGCTATAGAATCCCTCAACAATTTGCTGTGCAATTTTGAAGATGCCAATGGGGCAGGCCCGCACAAACCGGATTCGAATAAGAACCACAACGGTCAACAAAAAAAAAATAAATATATATATATACCAATCAACTGCTAACTTGATGTGTATTACTAAAGATGTGGAATCGAAATGTATAGAAATTTAATAAAGAAAACATCTCTTTACAAATGAATTGTTCATACATATATCACAAACCAGTCGAGAATGGTTAAAGTATCAATATTCGAATTTATATTTAACGATGGGTACCATTTGTTTTATCTTATCGACCAACACATTAAGTATTAAGTATATATACTACTAAGGCAAGTAGGAACAACGATTTCCAAAAATAAAACTTTCCCAAACGCTTCTTTTAAACAGTAATTGAAAAATATATTAACATTTTTATGTGCGCTTTAAAAATTAAAGGGGGAGTGTTGGGGAGTATTGTTTCGAACAGCAGCGCATAATAATACCTGAGTCCTATTATTCAGAAGAAATATATCACTCTCTTGATACCAAACAAGCACTTCAATTAATATCTACAGTTGTCAAACTTATGATGTAATTCTCCAATAATAAAGCTCTACCTGTCCATAAAAAAAAATCTGAAAAAAAAACAAAGGAAAAACAGTAAAGAGGACAGAGAAGCTTAGCTAGATTTCCAATTACGCATAGGTAGAGAAAGTGAGAGTTCAAAAAAGAGAATGGAACAACGGGTGTACGCATAGGTAGAGAAAGTGAGAGCTCAAAAAAGAGAATGGAACAACGGGTGTGGGAGAATCAGGTGGGGAGAGTGGTTCTGATGTGGACAGGTCTTTTACCAATTTGATCAAAAATTGGTGGGTGATCTGGAGAATTAGAAATAAAATTATCTTTCAACAGATTAACACGAATTTTTATTGCGCGGTTCGTTGAGTCAAAAGTGAAGTGGCACTGTGGTTGGAATTGAATTGTTTTCTTTTTTGTTCTTTTTTTTTCGAGACCTCCGTTGTCCCATTCTTGCTGCTGAATTTAATTTTTAGTTGGATGAAGCACTAAGCTTGTTATCTTTTCCTCACAAAAAAAAAAATAAAAAAAAAAGAAAATAAATAAATGGAAAAGTGAAGAGAGAGAGAGAGAGAGAGAGGCAAAAGGAGGAGGAAGTGCTTGGAGTATATGCTGGGAAGATCCCCTCCAACTAATTGAGCTTACATTTCATCAAGCCTTCTATATATAGCTTCGTATTAATGCCCAACTCCTCCCTCTCATGGAGCCCCTCTCCATCTTCATGAGCCCCTCTCCATCTTAAGCTCCGAAGACAATGGCCCGAGCCGCAGCAGCACGCTGCGACTTCGATCGATCGCCGGAGATTGTGCAGTGATCAACGGAGGCCGTCTAGGGCAACTTAGAAATCTTTGGCAGTACTTGTTTTCTTCTCCTTCCTTTTTTTTTTCTTGTATCTTGAAACTTTGTTATGGAGTTTATAGTTGATGGTTGTATCATCACTGATCAGATTAATAATGATCAGTAATTCAAATAGTTAACTTATGACTCATCAATTTGTGGTGGTTGAGTGGATTAGCTCAGCTAATTCGTGCAAAGTTAAATGTTTTGAAAGCGAAAACTCTGATAGCGAAAAATTAGTAATTTTTATCAGTGGAAGTTGCAAATCATCACCCGGTGATTAATTAAGCACTCCAGAAAAATGAGGAACACATTTGGGATCCCTGCAGTGGTTCTTAGACTATTTGGCAACAAACGTGTATTTCATAGATGTGCAATTGCAGATGGTAAGGGTAAAAAATAAAGTTTCTGTAAATCATTAGTTTCTCATGTTTACTTATTCTCAACAACAACCACAAGCATCACCCCAGATTTTTGTAGATACTTGATCAAACTAATTTAAACACAAATTTCTAGGCTCAAGAACAAGGCTTGAAATAAAGCAAGAATTCAAATTACACCAACACTTTCCTACTGCATTTGATAGTTCAGAGTCGACACGAACAAAAGAACAGCTTCCAAGTACCAAAATTCCTCTTTAGAGTTCCTCACAGAAAATCATATTCTTAATCATAAATTATACCAATAATGGCCTCTATCTCTCAAATAAAAACGCCATCTAGTAGAAAAAGCCGAGTACTTTACCGCCGACGTTCTTTCTCCTGGCCTCTTCATGATCCATGATACCAGCAGAAGTTGTCAGGACAATGTACCCAAACTGTACATCAAATAAGTAGACAAAATGTAATTGTAACACTACACACATCTGGTCGAATTCATATTTAAGTAAAATAACTAAAAAAAGAATATATAAAATGAAACCATCTGGAATTCCCAAAACTACGGCAAAGCAACGGACCTGACGTGAAGGAAGCAGTCTTGCAGTCCACGGCTCGATTTCTTTGACACCAACATCAAAGCGAGGACTTATAACACCACATTTGTTCAACCTCCCATTTAATTCAACGACGATTTTACCAGCTCTATGATCATCAACGTATTCAAACTCACCAATATATCCTGCAGAACAATTCAATATTAATATAAATCAGGCATCATTTTCAATAGAGACAATAAATTAATAAGAGTACTGACCGTGCTTCTGCATAACAAGAAGGAATTTGATGATCACTTTCGACGACGGCCTAATCATCACCTGTCGCTTCCCACGCTTCTCAGCGTTGTACATGCTCTTAAGAGCATCATTCAAAACACTAACTCTCACCATCCTTCCGAATCCTGCAAGAGTAGGAGGAACTAAATGAAAGACGCCAATCGAGTCAATTAACATGCATCCGAAAAACCACATAATATAATATATATATATTACAGACAAAAATCCATATCTATATTCCAAAAAATATGAAAAATAAAACTCAAATTCAAAGTTAGGCTTGTCCATACCCAATGCGGACTCAAGTTGAAATCGCTTGGAGCTAACTTCACCTAGCCCAACAAATTGGGTACGTCAGAAATTTGAAGTCATAAAATGCAGATTTAGCCTTAAAAAGCTAGCTTTTTTTTTTCTGCTTATCTTCTTCACACCATAGCTCAGGATAAAAAGTATAACCAAACAAAATTTCCGAAACTCATCAATCATGTCTATACATAGCATGATATGGAAAGAGACAAGTTTTAGGGCTGCAGTTAAAAACTTCCCTCAGCAATTACGCAAAAAGAAAAACATATGAGCTTCTACTATTAGATAGTAAATAAATATTATCAGGGGAAGTGAGACTAAAGCATGCAAAATACATATGTTTGAACAATCACTACTGCGAAATCAAAGAGACCAACGCTAATGTAGTGATGTGGACCAAGTTCAGGGCCCAGGCGATACGTTCTCTTCCGTATGGTGCAAGAGGCACCATGTGCAGGGCATTTTGCACTCTAGAGATCTAAAGAGCAACTAAGTTGCAGCTACGACCGTGTTAACATCTTAACATCTCAGATAAAATGGATTACCACCAACAATCAACAAAAAGGCAGCAAAAAGCATGAAATCTATGGAAACTCATAACCATACATCTCATATCATATCATATCAATTCTATATCTATATTTGTTCTTGCAAACAGATATATTTAATTGTTTCTCACAACGTTTGTTAGATAATTCTTGTTACTTTAATAATTAACCCTTGCATAAAAAATACAACTCCCTTTAGATTGTTCACGCACTCATTTTTTATAACATTAATCATCAAACATCAAATAAACCTCCTAGAAATTCTTATACACACGTTTCATATAATGAGAACAGTTACAATAACAGTAAAATTTACGGATACACGGTCGGATTAGCCCCTGAGCATCTCACTTAATCAACTTTAGTCCCTAAACCGTCTCGTATAATGTTACAAAATCATCAAAAAAATTAACCAAAAACCAACTTTTTCCCATGATATACACTAAAAACCAGTACGTGAAGAACAACGAAAAGAACAGATCGTCCCCTTCCCAGAGGATCCAACAAAAAATGGAAAAATAAGCTAAAAATAGATAAAATCTACCACATCAAGGGGGGGCAAAAAACTAACTGATTAGATCCATAGATCACCGCAGAATAAAAGGTAGAGATCGGATTAAAGGAGAGTGAAACAATTATCAGTCGTATACTCAGCGAAAGATCTACTTCACCTGCTTAGAAAAATCGAGAGGAGGAGCGCGAAAGAGGACGACGAATCGAGAGACGACCAAAGGAGAAGGTGAACAACGGCGGTGAAAGAAAGGGTTCGAAGAGAGAGGGCATTTTAATGGTTCGGGGAGAGCGAGGCGGGGGTTAGGGTTTGGTTCTGGGCCGAGATTTGAGCTGGGTCCAGGCCTCTTTAGAACCGAACGTGTTGGATGACCTGGACCCGACCGAACCGGACTTCGTGATATGGGCCTGCTTGGCCCAGGTTTCAGGCTTTTTGGATAAAAGTATTATCTTAAATATTTTTTAATTTTTGTTAATAAAGTAGAAATAAAAGTATAAAATTTTAAACATCTATACCTCTCTATTATTTCTCTTATTTTCTTACACGTGGCAACATTTCCTTCCCACAATAATGAGAATCTCTTTGTCTCCACATCTCCCCCCCACAATAATGAGAATCTCTTTGTCTCCACATCTCCCGTAACCATTGAAACTCTTACTCTACTCGAAGTGACGTTAATAATGAAAATCTCTTTGTCTCCGCAACTCCCGTAACTTCCGAAACTCTTGCTCTTCGCATCTCCCGTAACCTCCGAAATTCTTGCTCTATTCAAAGCGGCGTTACGATCTCTTATTCCTCCTACCCCCTTTTTTTTTTCTTTAATAATGGGAATTTTTTCGTCTCCGCTTGAAGTGGTATCATGGTACGATCTCCTGCTCCTCCTTCTCCTCCTCCTCCGATCCCTAAATCTCTTTTTGCGTCGTAATCATTGATCTATATTTTTTTTCATAATTTCTCGCTTAAAATCGTTGCTTCTTTAAATTTATTAAATAAAACATTCATTTTTTGTTTAATTTGTGACAATTTTGGTATTTTAGGGTTTAATAGGTTACCATGCATTTGAATTTGACAAGCTCCGAAGAGATGTGGGAAGGCATCGGTCGCGGTAAATAAGAAGACAATATTGGTCTGCATTATCATCTTATTTTAAGAATTTATTAGTATTTTTTTCTCTTTGTCTCCGCAACTCCCGTTGTGACACCCCCGGAATTTGGATTAGTCCTCTATATAAATGATATAATAGGACTAAATCTCTAACCCGGCTATAGCATTTTGGATGGTAGCAAGATCCAAGAGGAACATGAGAGTTAAGCGTGCTAGAGCTAGAGTAGTTCTAGGATGGGTGACCCCCTGGGAAGTGGGGCGTCACAGTTGGTATCAGAGCCATTCACCAGCCGGAAATGTGAGATGAGTCTCGGCTGAGCCAGGGTTATATAGCGGGTAGAGCGAGGCTCCCCGGCTAATGACCGTTGTGAGTGGAGTGCAGCTCCTCACAAGGTCGGCTAAGGCTAGCGAGGCGAGTCTCACATCGCCTAGTGCTTGTGAGTGTGCTTGAGCCTGACGTGGACGTCAGGGCTTAAAGGGGGGAAGAATGTGACACCCCCGGAATTTGGATTAGTCCTCTATATAAATGATATAATAGGACTAAATCTCTAACCCGGCTATAGCATTTTGGATGGTAGCAAGATCCAAGAGGAACATGAGAGTTAAGCGTGCTAGAGCTAGAGTAGTTCTAGGATGGGTGACCCCCTGGGAAGTGGGGCGTCACAGTGGACCGGTTGGTTGGCCTTCCTGGTTGGTTGGCGCGTGGGTTTGGGCCTTCCTGGTTGGTTGGCGCGGTGGACCGGCTCCGTGGACCGGCACCGTGGACCACCCTCTTTCTCCCCTTTTTCTTCTTCTTCTTCCTCCTCCCCCACCGCCATTTTCTCCTTTTCTTTCTTTCTTCTGCACCCGAGAGCGAGAGGGAGTGAGGGAGGAGGTTACGTGAGGTGCGGCGGCGCGTCGTGGACCTCGTTTTGCGTGCGAGGTCACCCGGCGGAGCGTTTCTGTGACGGCGGCGCAAACGGGTAGGTCCCGTGCGTTGGTTTTTCTGTATTTTTGTACAGTTTTTGGGGCGTCACAGTTGGTATCAGAGCCATTCACCAGCCGGAAATGTGAGATGAGTCTCGGCTGAGCCAGGGTTATATAGCGGGTAGAGCGAGGCTCCCCGGCTAATGACCGTTGTGAGTGGAGTGCAGCTCCTCACAAGGTCGGCTAAGGCTAGCGAGGCGAGTCTCACATCGCCTAGTGCTTGTGAGTGTGCTTGAGCCTGACGTGGACGTCAGGGCTTAAAGGGGGGAAGAATGTGACACCCCCGGAATTTGGATTAGTCCTCTATATAAATGATATAATAGGACTAAATCTCTAACCCGGCTATAGCATTTTGGATGGTAGCAAGATCCAAGAGGAACATGAGAGTTAAGCGTGCTAGAGCTAGAGTAGTTCTAGGATGGGTGACCCCCTGGGAAGTGGGGCGTCACAGTGGACCGGTTGGTTGGCCTTCCTGGTTGGTTGGCGCGTGGGTTTGGGCCTTCCTGGTTGGTTGGCGCGGTGGACCGGCTCCGTGGACCGGCACCGTGGACCACCCTCTTTCTCCCCTTTTTCTTCTTCTTCTTCCTCCTCCCCCACCGCCATTTTCTCCTTTTCTTTCTTTCTTCTGCACCCGAGAGCGAGAGGGAGTGAGGGAGGAGGTTACGTGAGGTGCGGCGGCGCGTCGTGGACCTCGTTTTGCGTGCGAGGTCACCCGGCGGAGCGTTTCTGTGACGGCGGCGCAAACGGGTAGGTCCCGTGCGTTGGTTTTTCTGTATTTTTGTACAGTTTTTGGGGCGTCACAGTTGGTATCAGAGCCATTCACCAGCCGGAAATGTGAGATGAGTCTCGGCTGAGCCAGGGTTATATAGCGGGTAGAGCGAGGCTCCCCGGCTAATGACTGTTGTGAGTGGAGTGCAGCTCCTCACAAGGTCGGCTAAGGCTAGCGAGGCGAGTCTCACATCGCCTAGTGCTTGTGAGTGTGCTTGAGCCTGACGTGGACGTCAGGGCTTAAAGGGGGAAGAATGTGACACCCCCGGAATTTGGATTAGTCCTCTATATAAATGATATAATAGGACTAAATCTCTAACCCGGCTATAGCATTTTGGATGGTAGCAAGATCCAAGAGGAACATGAGAGTTAAGCGTGCTAGAGCTAGAGTAGTTCTAGGATGGGTGACCCCCTGGGAAGTGGGGCGTCACACCCGTAACTTCCGAAACTCTTGCTCTTCGCATCCCCCGTAACCTCCGAAATTCTTGCTCTATTCAAAGCGGCGTTACGATCTCTTATTCCTCCTACCCCCTTTTTTTTTTATTTAATAATGGGAATTTTTTCGTCTCCGCTTGAAGTGGCATCATGGTACGATCTCCTGCTCCTCATTCTCCTCCTCCTCCGATCCCTAAATCTCTTTTTGCGTCGTAATCATTGATCTAGATTTTTTTTCATAATTTCTCGCTTAAAATCGTTGCTTCTTTAAATTTATTAAATGAAACATTCATTTTTTGTTTAATTTGTGACAATTTTGGTATTTTAGGGTTTAATAGGTTACCATGCATTTGAATTTGACAAGCTCCGAAGATATGTGGGAAGGCATCGGTCGCGGTAAATAAGAAGACAATATTGGTCTATATTATCATCTTATTTTAAGAATTTATTAGTATTTTTTTCTTTTCTTGTCCTAGATGATGATACATTTTGTGGTTTTGATGTGAATTCTACAGGAGAAGGTTGTGAATCCGTTGTTCGAGAGTAGACCGAAGCAATTTGGGATCGGCAGGGCCCTACCGTTGAAGAGAGACCTCACCTGCTTCGTAAAGTGGCCGAAGGTGGTGTGGATCTAGCGGCAGGGGAGGATTCTCAAGCAGAGGTTGAAGGTGCCTCCAGCGAAGAAAAAGTTTTGAGTTTATTCTTTGCCTTTATAATATTATCTTTATTATTATTATTATTATTATTATTATTATTATTATTATTATTCAACAAACTATAAAGGAAATGAATAAATTCAAAACTTTTTTTTTTGATAATAGGCGATAATGATGGATTGAATTAAATCAAATCAATATAGGATCATAAGCGATATAAATTTGATGAGATAACATGCTACAAGATTTCATGAGCTCTTTTTTTTTCTATTCAAATTTTTATTTTTTATTCTTTTTTTAAATTCGTAATAGAAAATTTAGATGACACGGGTAATATGGATGTCTACATATCTACATAAAAATCATTACAGTTATTTATTATTTACAGTAGTTTAATTTTTAAATTTCAAAATAATTTACTTATTTACAATACAAACAATACACTTATATTATACGTTTGTCTTTATTTGATGTTTAAAAAAAAATTTTACATCAATAATATCTATTCGCCGCAAAGCGCGGGTACTTCACTAGTTTCATTTAATTCTAAATAATAACACATGGCAAATTGCACTGATACGATTTTATATATATATATATATATATATATATATATATAGTAGAGCTTATATATTTTTAAAAGTATAAGCATATTCATGCTTGTAATTTTTTTATCATTGAATTATATATAGTAGAACTTATATATTTTTAAAAGTATAAGCACATTCATGCTTGCAATTTTTTTATCATTGAATTTATATTGAAATTTGTATCTTTTACTTTATCTTTCTCTCTTTTTAGTTGACCTTACAAAAACACAAATTCCAATACAAATTCAATGGTCAAAATTTTACAAGTATGACTATGCTTGTACTTTTAAAAGTATGTAAGCTCTACTATATATATATATATATATAAAGAGAGTTCGGCTACTATGCTATTGATAGCACCAAGCATTTGGTGCTATCGATATATAAAGAGAGAGAGAGCGCTAGGCTGGAATACTATTAATAGCACAAAGTCATTTGTGCTATTAAGTTTTTAACTATTGGATTAAAAGATGTGTGGTTGAGATGATAGTGGGACCATTAGGTTTAATGGGTGGTGGGAAAAATAGTAAAATTTAACGGATAGAAATGATCAAAGAGGTTGATCTAAGAATATAACCTGATAGTATCAAATGCTTTGTTCTATCGATAACATAGTAGCTGAACTCTCTTTCATTTTCTCTCTCTCTCTCTCTCTCTCTCTCTCTCTCTCTATATATATATATATATATATATATATATATATATATATATATATATATATATATATATATATATATATATATATATATATATATATATATATATATATATATATATATATATATAAACAATACTACTCATATATTTCAAAAGTAGTGTATAATACACATTCCGCCCATCTAGCGATGAAGTATACTTCACTGGTTACTTTATGATGCGCATCCCACCCATTCATGAAAAATATTTATTGTATATCCAAAATCTGATATATATCTTACCCTCCACCTATCCAAAAATAGGGTGTACTTCACTAGTCACTTCGAAGTGAAGATTGAAGTACACCTCATTTTTAGATGGATGGGATATAAGATGTATATCCAATTTTAAATGTATAATATATATATATATATATATATATATATATATATATATATATATATATATATATATATATATATATATTTGAGTTTTTATATTTTAAAAAATATAAAGTTATTAGTGTTTGTAAATTTTTAGTCCTTAGATGAATTGATATATGGTTGGGATGACAATGGGTCTGATTGGTAGAATAGCATAAGCACAAATTATTTAGTGCTTTTTATATATATATATATATATATATATATATATATATATATGGATGGGGGTGTGAGATGTACACTCCTTAGGGGTGTACATGTAGTATTTTCCTTAAAATTTATATATTTTTAAAAATATAAATTTAAATATATTTATAATTTTTTTATTATTAAATTTGTATTGAAGTTGAATTATTATAAAATTATTATTTTAAAAAAAAAAACAATAAAATAACATATATCTCAATATAAATATAATAATAAAAAAATAAAAATCCCACCGAAAGCTAATATTCCCCCTCCTTTTCACGTCTCATCACTCTGCGCTCCTCTCTCCTTCCCCACGCACCACCCCCTCGGCCCTCCCCCATCATCGCGTTCGCATTCTCTCTCTCTCTCTCTCTCTCTCTCTCGGTCGCTCGCTCTTCAAGTTTCTCGCTCATCCTCGTCTACTCGTCGTCTCCCTTTCGTCTTCGATCGATCGCCGTCTCGGAGAGAAATGGTACGAGCTTCTTCTCCTCCTCCTCGGATTTGTTCCTCTCTGATCCTACGATTTTTGTTAATTTCCTGTTTTCCGTGCATTTTTGGGCGCGTTTTGAGCTCTGTAGCTCGCGATCCGTGCTGGTCTAGCCTTCGTAGCTCGATTATCCTCAGATTACTGCGATTCTATAGTAGATCTGATTATTTCACTGTTCACTGATTCATTTGTGGTAGATGATACGTATGAATTGCAATATTTAGGCGTAAAATTTGAATTCTTAGATATATCTAACACCGTCGCTTGAGCTTCTCCCACCTGATCCTCTTTTCTTCGTAGATCTCACGCTACTTTTCTAATTTTTGAGTATTTGCATGATTTAGCTTAGCAATTTGCTGATCGAAAATGCGCTTGTAGGCCAATGCGGCGTCGGGAATGGCCGTGAACGATGATTGTAAGCTGAAATTCTTGGAGCTGAAGACGAAGAGGACTCACCGCTTCGTAATCTTCAAGATCGAGGAGAAGGTGAAGCAGATTGTCGTGGAGAAGGTCGGTGAGCCGAGTCTGAACTATGATGATTTCACCGCGAGCATCCCGGCGGACGAGTGCAGATACGCGGTCTATGACTTTGATTTCGTCACAGAAGAGAATTGCCAGAAGAGCAAGATATTCTTCATTGCTTGGTAATCCCTTTAATTATGTTGCTTATATTGTTACTGTAGATGAGATGAATTGTGCTTGGTAGTGAGCTATCTCTTGCATTTATTGAAAGGTCACCCGACACTTCGAGGGTGAGGAGTAAGATGCTCTATGCTAGCTCAAAGGACAGGTTCAAGAGGGAGTTGGATGGTATTCAGGTGGAACTCCAAGCAACTGATCCTACTGAGATGGGATTGGATGTCATCAGAGGCCGCGCCAACTGAAGTTGCATTTATTCATAAAGCAATGGGTTAGTTGGCTGCTTACCTTGGTGTTCATAATTTCGTGGGACAATTAGATGATATGGCTATTTCCTTTTCAGTTTATTACATACTATACTGTTTTGTCCTCGAATAACATCATTAATTCTGGCTATGCCCTTTGTTATTCTCCCGGACCTATTAGATGGGTGTTTCCTTGTAGAAGGATGTTTACAAGCTAATGATTTGCAACGGTTTGTGGAGATAGCCGGACATGCAAAACCTATGTTTCCTTTTAGATGGTTGTGCAATCATTGGCGTGTTGTCTTGACTCTTACTGCTTTCCTAAATCTTGAATCACATTCTTATATTCATACTCTTTTGATGCTGCAAAATGTATATCATGGTGTCATCATTTCTTGTGCCTGCTATGATATCTTTGTTTGCGAACATTAGTAGGATTTCATCTGAAGTAGGCAATTTTGCCTTGTTCTGCATTTGGTTTGTTCGAACACTTCACTGTAGCTCATGGTCAATCTCATCGATATTAATGCCGACCTGAATTTTATGTAATTGTGAAACTGGTAAACCAGTATGCTCCAATAAAGTAGATTAGGTTAGGATTGATTTCGTTAAATCCATTTTGGGCCTAGTCCGTTAATTTTGATTCTTAATTGCATTTTGTTATTTCTTAGGAATTTGAGATTGTCTTCATATATACTTTTTGGGGTTAGAGAAAATAATGAAGCAAAATCCTACACACTATGGTTGGTTGGAAGGATTTTGAGAAGAATTAATCTGTATCGGAGAAAGACAAAGCGGTCATATCTTGATGTTTATAGTTAAAAGTACGGGTTATTCTTTTTGTTATTGCTGGCTTCGATTGGGATTTTGATCATATGATAGTTGACTTTGATAGCTTGAGTCAAGCTAAGGTGACTTTTGTTGAAGTAAAACTGGTTGTCGGTAAGTTTTGAAATTTTGTTGTTGAAAGATGGAAATAGAAGATTGTATGTTGCAAAAGGTTAATTGTGTCAGCAGCATAATAGAACCTTTGTTTCCAAACAGGTTACCTCTAGTCTGGAATATTATACCATATATCTGCTGCGCTGGACTGTTAGTAATGGAGATTATTTTAGGTTAAAGAAAATACTCAAAGAGCCAAGAAGATACACAATTCTTGAGAAAGATTATATGTGTTGGAGATTTTGTAACATATTGTAGAGCTTAGAGCATGTCTTATTTATGGAGTCAATTTTTACATGACCTGAGAAATTCACTGCAGTGACTTGAGGATGATATTTACATCAATGCCGTTTTCGTAGTTCGTCTTTGCATTGTTTGTCATGCTGTGGTGAAGTATATTAATTGTGCTTACCTTTATATGGTTCTGTTTACGGCTCTTTGTCCTTCTATTCGAGATTTCTCTCTTTCTGAATCGAATTGGTCTCTCTTCTGTGCAAAAATTGCAAAGTATCTAGTTATTTTTTGTTGGTGCAGAACTTTCAAAAGTTGGGAGAATAAATATTATTTGGCAAGATAATGTTGTTTCCATGGAAATAACTAATTTGGCTGATTTGGAATACTGATTTGAGTTTACTCATGGCCAAAATAGTGCTGGTGTGGAAATAGTGCAGTAGATTTGGGGATTAATTTTTTCGGAAAAAAAAGACTTAAGCTTTACATTAATGAATTTTTACTACATGATTTTGTCACGCATTCCTGTGATTCGGTGACCATTATTTGCCTAGATCATGAATGTAATGGGTAGCTGTACTTTTTCCCTTTGTTTCTGGTTTTCCTCCGATAATGAATGAAAGTAAGTAGTCTTATCAATCGTATTTAGCATAACTGGGAAAGAGTTTGGTGATTGATATTCTAATTCGAAGTTTAGTTACTTCATATTTTTAGTTAAATTTATTTCAAAATAAACGAAACGGATAACATACTATCTTTAATAAATAAAAAAAGGAAAAAAAAAAAAAAAAAAAAAATCTGCTATGCAATTGTTTGGAATAATGGCTGGATGGTTGTGTACAAACATTTGTTGCTGCACCATTTTTTGAAGATGAGCGATTGTTTGGCTCGGCCTTTAATGTTTTGTTTTTTTTTCTTTTTGAGAAACAGAAATTGCATATGTAGCTTTTGTGGAAGTTGCGTACGGATAAAATGCTAGTAATAACTGTTGAGCTGGGATTGTGAACAGTTTCTCCGTTCTCAGCAACTGGCTATTAAAATGTTCTCAAATACAAGTCCGGTTATTTTTTATTTTTATTTAGAACGAAAGGTCAAAATGAGCTCTAAATTCAAAATAAAAAAGGGTTCAAATCTTTTTATTTTTTAAAAAAGCCTGAGTTTCTCTCAAATGGCGTCGGCCCGGGTTCGAACTGAAGGTTTATTTTTTAAAAAAGCCTGAGTTGCTCTCAAATGGCGTCGCCCGGGTTCGAACCGGAGACCTTCAGTGTGTTAGACTGACGTGATAACCAACTACACCACGACACCATTTGTTGTTTATGAGGTACATATATTATAATTATTTCTTTCTCCTAACTCAAATTTTATTTTTTTAGGAGGTTTTAAGAGAGAAAAAATGATAGCAGTACTTTGTTCATATTTTTTTTAAAAAGAAATTAACTCAAAATCTAAAATAATTGGCCTTCCAACTTAGAACCTCAAATATCTTATATTCATTTCTTTTTTTTTTTCTTTTTTTTTTCTTTTTTTTTTTTTTTTGAGAGAAAGGTAGCGCGCTATCCGCTTCATTCAATTAGAGTATGAACTAGGCTACAACAGTGAGACAACCAGGTCTCGCGAGAAGAAAAAAAAAAAAAAAAAAAGACGCTAACGGCCCCGAGCAGTTTCCCTACACGGACCTCTGGTATCGTTCCACAGTTGTCCTAACCGGATAGCCCAGGTCTTCGTAAATATGGGGTCAATAAAAGAATTATGAAAAATTACCTTGTTCCTTACCAACGAGATCACCCACCAGATAGCAGCTAATCTGACCAGGTTTTTGTTGGCACGCAAAGGATCCCCCTGGGTCGTCCATTTTTCCCAAACGCTTCTAGTGTCTTCCCTCGGGTTGTCCCTGTCCAAATCCCTGAGGATCGTCCACATCAAGAACTGAGTGTAAACGCACTTAGTGAGGAGATGATCCGTGGATTCCGTCTCGGAGCCGCAAAGAATACACAGTAAATTACCGGTCCACCCCTTTTTCGCGAGGTTATTAGCTGTTTGGATCCTTTTCCGGAGAGCTAACCACACGAAAACCTGGACCTTCAGTGGTAGACGGGGGCACCAGACTGTTAGCGCGCAATTGTCTCTGAGGCCTCCATCATTTAGTACCCTGTACATGGACCTAACAGTAAATCCTCCGTTGGCACTCCACCGCTACACTACAACATCCGGCCCTAGCCCTATCCTGAACCCTTCCAGAGCCTCCTTGAACTGTGCCACCCGACAACAATCAACACTCCCCCTCAAATCAAGCCCTCTCAAAATAATCCCCCAAGACCACTCACTCTAATCAAACCCCTCACACACCTTAAGCCTTGTATCCACCACTTTATTAAAAACGTCAGCGAAGCGGGACTGCAGCGACATCTCCCCACACCATCTGTCCGACCAAAAGTTTATCGCTCTCCCGTCCCCCAGCAAGAACGAAACACCCCCCTTGAAGATATCCCTAGTGCTAAGGACATTTCTCCACCATTGCGAAGCCGGCCTAAAAGAGCTATCCTCCCCAAATGGTCTCCTTCGCAAGTAGTACACCGCACGAATAAGAAGGTTCCACTGTAGCTTCGGTAGCGTGAAGAACCTCCACCATCATTTGGTGAGGAGTGCGTTGTTCATTGTTGCTAGGACTAAAATGCCCAAGCCAGCTTCATCCTTACTCCTGCACACATTTTTCCAGGCTACTAAGCACCCCCTCCCTCCCTCTTTTAACTCCCGGTCCAGAAAAAATCTCTTCTCAGAGCCTCAATCCGCTTGACGACCCATTTGGGTGCTTTGAACATAGCAAAGAAATAAAGAGGGAGACATGTAAGGACCGCGTTGACTAGGGTAAGACGCCCCCCCTGGAGAGCAGCTTGGCCTGCCACCCATCAATCCGGCCTCGCACTCTCGCAATGACATCTCTCTAATCCTCCTTTCTCAGAGACCTGCCAGACAAGGGCAGGCCAAGATATCGCATTGGGAAAGCCGCAACTTTACATTCCAAGATGCCAGCAAGTCTGATCGCCTTGCCCTCCTTGCTGCCCGTATAGAAAAGCTCAGTTTTATCCATGGTAACACTAAGACCAGAAGCCCACTCAAACAGCAACCATATGAACTTGAGGTTCCTTAGATACTTCTTCCTCACTGCACAAAAAAATAGAGTAACGTCAGCGTACTGTATGATAGCGACCCTACACTCCAGGTGTCAAAGTGGATCTTATATTCATTTCTGACCATCATAAAATGACGATTTCATAGGATTTTCTTTAAAAGGGCACAAAAACGATCCGAGAAAACATTGCACGACACAAGAAGTGAAGAAACTTGATATATTATTTTCTCCGTAGTAGAGATCGTAGCCTCTTTTTCAAAAAATAATAATAATGTAAAAGGTGCGTGTTTCCTGTTTTTGTTTTATAAGTGTTATATAAATAACAATAAAATTTTGTTATTGAAAAAAAAAGAGCTAAATTACAGAAAACCTTCCTGTAATATCCCGCTTTTTCATTTTGTCCCCTTGTCTTTTAAAAACCTATATTTTGCCCCATCGTAATTGCCAAAATATGCATTTACCCTCCGCCGTCACCATTCCGTGAGTGAGCCGTCAATTTTTTAAAAAATATTATTAAATATATCCAAAATACCCTTCAAGAATGGCGGAAAATAAATCTAAACCCCTTTCTCTTCCCTCCAATATAAGGTAAAGGCATTTTCGTCAATTTACCTCCTTCGTTAACGTCGTTGCCCCCTAAACACAATTCGATAATTACGAGAGAACAAAATATAGGTTTTTAAAAAATAGAAAGGCAAAGTAAAAAAACGAAATATTACATGAGAATTTCTGTAATTTAACCAAAAAAAAAAAAAAAAAAAAAACACAGTAATCTTTAAAAAGCAGTATTTATCATTGTCAACAAAACAAAAACAGACAACAGCCGGCCAGGATGCTAGCAGTGAAACAATTTTATTTATTTATTTTCTTGCACGCTACTCATTTCGTTTATTTTAAAATAAACTTAGTTAAAAATATAAATCAACTAAATTTCGAATTCAGAATCTCGGATATCAACCAAATATGAATCAACTAGGCTTCGAACTCATAACCTCGAATATCAACCAAATGTGAAGCAATTAGACTTCGAACTCAGAACCTTGGATATCAACCACATAATCACTGAGCATTTCAGACCAAATTTACCATGATCGCAATCAAATTCAATATATCTGATTTGCCCAATAATAATTCCTAAAATCACATAAAACTCTTGTGCAAACCACATTACCTACATTAAAAAAACAAACCTGCTCAAATTAACGATCAAATGAGACTGAAAATGACAACACAATACAAGAAAAAGCCACCAAATCTCCCTGATCACCACATATGATCCAGTAAAACTATAATCACACAGGTTGATGCAGCATCCGGCAAAATAAAAATAGTCAGAAAATAGTTAAATAGCTTGAATAAAAGGGGAAAACACGCTCTCCATCTCTTCAATTTGACAAAACATGAGAGAACCGGTAGATCAAACTGAAAATCCTAAATCGGCCTGAGGTCAATTAAAACATGCCAACTCTCGAACGGTAACTCCAGAGAAGCGAAACACACTAAAATGAACAGCCTGGTAGCCTGCCGAAAACCTTAATTAGTGAACAAAGATATATCCCACCTGCACTTAAAGATTTATAATTAATACGTCAATCAGTATCTGCGAAACCCACGATCAAAGATCCGTCCCGACGGGCACTCATATGCCATGTGGCCGCGCCCACCACAGTTGTTGCAGATGATAACGGCAACGCAATCCCGACTTATGTGCCCCGTTTGCCCACACATGCGGCACACGATGTCACGGAAGGGCCCTCCGGGGATCTCAGATGCCAGCATCGTCGAAGACTTGGGGCAGTTGCGGGCCACATGGCCAGATACGTTGCAGAGGTTGCAGACTGGGTCATTGGGGCAGTCACGGGCCAGGTGGCCTGTCTTGCGACAGTTGTTGCAGGCTTTCTCATTGGTGCACTCTACCGCGATGTGCCCGGGTTTAAAGCAGTTGTTGCATAACCTGTCGTTGTTGTTCGGCCCGCTGCAGTCACGTGCCAAATGGCCCGTTTTGTTGCATGTGTGGCACACGGGCTCATTCTTGCACTCGCTGGCGACATGCCCATTCTCCTTGCAGTTCCAACATACAGTCTTGGAGGTGCACTCAGCTGCAATGTGCCTATTACCGAGAAGACTAATTAATAAAATCTGTGTCAAAGTCTAACTGATGATGAGTGGTAAATACAAATAACATAAAGGGGTTTTTGGAAAACAGTCCGCCTTTTATCGATTTTGCAGTTTCAGTTCACCTTTGCTTTCCTCCTCTTTATTATTATTATTATTATTATTATTATTATTATTATTATTATTATTATTATTATTATTATTTTCATTTTAGCAGTTTTAGATCAAAATCTCTTTGATGGACTGGAATGCTCCTAGTCAACATAGATGAAGTAATGCACTAGATATCTAAGCTGGGGACATTTTAGTACATGAGAAAATATTTTGACTCAAAGATGTAGAAATGCAAAAAGTGAACCAAAATTGCAAAACAGAAAAATGTTGGACTGAAGTTTATCCCGAACAAAATTTGTTCTTAGTTAACCCAGAATAGTGTGCCAACCAAGAAATAAAAGAAATAATCCTACTTAAATTTATCCTGGAATAAAAATTATGAGGCAAAAATAAAAAGAGAAGGAAATGGAAAAGGAGAAAAGGATTAAAAAAAAAAAAGCTAGGAAGAATCAAATTTGTAGTATTAACTGCTACTAGAATTGAATAGCATAGACAAGATGCTGAGTGAAACTTCTATGCACTAAACTGTACATGTATTTTTCTTCCAGAAGGGCAAGGAAAAGAACAGCCTATCATATATAGTCCCTTGCATTAATAGTTCGAAGGAACAAAAAAATAAAATGAAAATGGATAGCATTATTTTACCCTGGAAGAGCACAGTTGTTGCAGACAGCAACATTAGGACATTCTCTGGCATAGTGTCCAGGACGCTTGCAGTTCTTGCAAATGTAATCCCTGGGGATAATACATACAATTAACCAAAAAAAAAAACAATTAATAATATAAATATGAGAATACTAACTAAAAGAGAGTGCATGCTTATAATGACGCCCATGTATAGTAAGGTACAATAAGCATTCAATACTTCACAAAGACGTACTATTTTACACAAGGATTGAAAAGATTGTCATCTAGCTAGCCCCAAAGGGCTTAAGATTTTGTCGATTTTCTCCACTACAATGCATCTGAGTGCGCTAAGTAAGATGAATTACATTTTTTGTTTTCCTTTTCTTTTGAAAAAAGCTCATATTTGGAAGCAATAACAAAACACTGAAGATCTTCCGCGCATCATCTTCAAAAGGGTATTTGGAATTGTGATGAAATTGCTATTTTAAGAAAACAGTGTAAGAGGAACAAGACCTATAAAATTTGTAAGAAGAGAATCACAGATGTTGTCGTTATTCATGCCGATCGGGGTCTGAAAATTCAGTAGCCCTAGGAATGAGTTAGAGTTAACAGATATAGTATATATATAGTAAATTTGTGGCATCAAAATAAAGCAAAATTTGTTCTTAATAAGTAAAGACATACCAAAATTGGGGCCTACAGTTGAAGAAGAGGAGATTGAAAAGGTCAATGTACATGAAACTGGAGTAGAAATATTAATGTTCCATTAACTTTGCTTTTTGTGAAAAATAAACCTGATCCTTCCCTCGAGTGACATGGTTTTTGAAAGAAAATTTTCTAAGCAATAACGAAGGCACCATAGATATTGCTAATACACGGATATTTAGAGAATGACTGATATTGCTCGAAAAGGAAGATAAGAAAGATCACAATGACAGTCAAATGTGAGAAGATAGAAAACAAAAGGATAGAAAAAAAGAAACAAGTGTGCTGATATCAAAGGATTCATCTATTGGCGACAGAATAAAGCTTCAGATGGCTTGGACATCCACACCATACATAACACCAACGAGAAAAATTGATCACTCCAAACTGATGGCGCCATAAGACTATAAGAGCGAAAGCAAAAATACAATGTTACAGCAATAATTATTAGGTGGCACGTGGAGTGTCCCATAGATGCACGACGGCACACGATATGCGACAATAACAATAGAGAAACCAATCACTTTGACACTAAGAAAACACAAATTTACAGATCGACTATTCCATACAATATTACTTGATACTACAATCCTATGGCGGGAAAATTATAAAACGTGCTGCATCGAGCCTTTAAGACAGACGCGCATTACTCTGTAGTACGATTTGCATGAATACATTATCATAATTATGAGTTACCCAAAAATAACTCGATTAATCGTTATCACTCTTTGCGCTTAAATTAACCGAAAAGAACATTTGTCTTTCAACAAGAGGTAACAAACTGAAAAGCATCAACAGTTCATAAGACCTACGCATCAATACGGTAAATTTACACCGAGCTCTAGTCGATCATCAGATTCACTCAAGACATAGCAGAAACTCATAAACCCTAAAACAAACTCTAGAGGAATCAAAATAACAAACTATAAATTCACCTACTGATTTAAACTCGTATGTGCAATTCAACGATGAAATTAACACCAAATTCACTTCCGTATTAGATTAATATAACCCGTGCAAACAAAACAACTAACAAATCAGCTAAAAGATCAAAACCTCACCTGTAGCTGGGGCGATCTCTCTTATAGGGAGAATAGCGGCTCGAGGTGCGCTCGCTGCGGAATCGACGCATCCGCATAGGGCTCCTGCTGCGATCGGGACTCATTTGGCAACAACAAATTACACGATCTCCCTCAACAAGCTACAAAATCTAAACACCTCAAACCCTAACTCCGATCCACTACTCCTCCTCCTCCACCTCCCTGATTCAGATGTTCAAATCAGTGATGATCAAAGCACAAACTTCGTAGAAATCAAAACCCTAAACACATTCAATCAGCGGAGATTGCATACATTAGCTTTAGATCTCAAAATTGAGATCGAAGAACTAGATTAAAACATAAAAATAGAGAAAAATATGATCTGAAATTGGGATTAAATTGGATTAAAGAGAGTTGGAGGTGGAAGCAAACGAGGATCGTCGACGGAGAAGAAATCGGGCCGGAGAGAGAGGTAAATTTTGGTTGGGCAACTAAGCTCCGTTTGGTTGGAAAATTGGAAGGGGAGAGGGATATAAGGGTTTTTATTCTTACTTTATCTCCTAACACAAAAAAATAAAAATAAATAAATAAATAAATAAATAAATATATATATATATATATATATATATATATATATATATATATATATATATATATATATATATATATATATATATATATATATATATATATATATATATATATATGGCAATTGCCTATATACTTATACTCCTATTAAGTTCCCAACTTTCATATCTATCTCTAAAAAAATCTGCTCTCTAATATACCTTTCCAAAAACTCAAATTCTTTCAAATATACCCTCAAAATAGGGATATATCAGAAAAAAGGTGAAACGTATTAGGGGTATATTAGAAAGAAAAAAATAAGAAGGGTAAATCAGATATTTCATCATATTTCAGAAGTACATAGGTAATTATCCCTATATAATATATATATATATATATATATATATATATATATATATATATATATATATATATATATATATATATATTATTGTTCCCCTTAATAGAATATTTTGGAATAGCCCGTAAATAAGTGGAATAATAATTTTTTTCTTGGTGGGCACGAGATTATTTTTATAAAATAATTTTATTCTTATCTTTTATTATTATTATTATTATTTTAATTTAAATTAAAATTTTTAAAATTTAAATTTTTTAAATTTGCAAAATTTTGAATTTATCTTTTTTTATTTTATAAATTTTAAAATTTTTACAATTTTTACAATTTTAAAATTTTTTATAAATTTTTTTAATTTATATAAATTTAAAAATTAAAATTTTTGCATCCCTTTTGCATATTTTTTGAGACTATTAAAATTTAAATTTTTAAAATTTATAAATTTATAAATTTAAAGAAATTTTAAATTTTTAACGTTAATTTTTAATAAATTTATAAAATTTTAAAACTTAAAAATTTATACAAATTTTTTAATTTTTAACTTTAATTTTTAATAAATTTAAAATTTTAAACACTATTATTTAAATACTAAAATTTAAACTTTAATTTATACAAATATTAATTATTATTTAATTAATATTTTATATTAATTAATTAGATAAAATATTATTATTTTAAATTATAATGATTCTTATTTTCTTATTCTCACTATTCTAATTTAACTATCCAAACGTTATTTTTCTTATTCTCAAGAATAATTCAATTTTTATTCAAATACAAAATTAATCTTAATCATGATTATTTCTGAACTTATACCTATTCCTGAAATAAGTCCCTCGTTTGGGGTGTACAAAAAATATTTTCCTTTCAAATAAGTCCCTAATTTTCTGTGGAAAAATATATGGAGGCCCATCAACTATATAAGTTTTGAAAATGCATCCCCCTTGCCTTATTTTTTTTTTATTAGAATATTTTAGCATTAAATTTTTTAGAATTGAACTATGTTAATTAATTTAGTTTAAAATTTTGTTAATTTTTATTTTATTTTATTAGCAATTAATCATTAGATTAAATTTTATTTGTTAATAAATAAAGATTATTTTTTGTTTTTTGAGAGAAAGGTAACATGCTACCCGCTTCGTTTATTTTTGGAATAAACTTAGCTGGAAATGTGAAGCAACTAGGCTTCGAACTTGGGTCTCGGGTATCAACCACCAAGCCCTTTGCCACTTGCACCAGGGACGGTTGATTTCTATTGAAAATTTTCTAATTCTTCTTTTTTCCAACTACTCTCGATAATTAATTATAGACTCTTTTCATTTTCAAACCCCAACTCTTTTCATTTCCAACCCCCAATGAATTAATTATAGACTATTTTTATTTACAACCCCCAATAAATTAATTGTGGACTCTTTCTATTCCCAACTCCCAATAAATTAATTGTAGATTGGAAACCCAATAAGTCATTTATACACCTAAAATTAAATTCTACACACAACCCACACCCAACTACAAAAACTCCTATACTATAACCAATATCATTCTCTCATCTCTCCCTCTCCCCATTTTTGAGTTCTTTTTATTCTTCTTATTCTCTTCCTCTCTCTCTCTAAGCCACCCCCTCCTTCTTCACCATCTCCGTTGGCAACAAATTCCTCTCCCTCGACCCCTCCACCCTCGATCCTTGCCTTTTCCTTCCCGCCGTGGAGAACCTCCAAGCCTCCTCCTCCTCCCCCTCATCGTCCTCCAAAGTCAAAATTTCCACCGTCCACTTCATGGCCACCCTCGCCCAATCCGACTCCCCGCCTTTAGAAATCTTCCACCCCCGATCTCGCCGAAACTCTAGACCCGATTCTCGCATTCCTTAGTTGCGCGGGCGGAACTGCTCATGATCAACCAGCCCCTACCCGTCGCCGCCACTGCCACCGCGATCCGCCAATCAGAATCCTCCACTTCTCCGCCTACTCCTCCTCCACCACCGTCTCCACCACCGTCGTTGCCGTCACCATAACTCATAGAACGTACGCTTTCTCTCCCTCTCTCTCTAAACTTCATTACATTCTCATATATGCCTTAGATTTTAATCCCGAGTGGATTAATATTCTATTCCGATTGCGGTTGATAGATTCTTATATTAGAGTTGAGAATGATTATTTTTTTTTACCTGATATATTAGTACGGGAGTTTTAAAACACAGTATTTAAAATTTTTCTATATAATTTTTTGTTTCCGTTTATATTATGATAACAAAAAAAAAAAAAAATATATTTGATAATATCTATCCGCCGCATCGCGCGGGTATCTACACTAATACTATTAATAGCACTAAATCATTATTGCTATTAGGATTGATTTTTGATTCTTGGATAAAAAAATATACAGTTAGAATAATAGTGAACCTCTAAAATTTAATGGGCAGTTGAGAAAATAATACGATGTAAGGATGAAAACTTGATAACACCAAATATTTGGTGCTATCAATAACATAATATTCAGAGTCATAAATAAATAAAATTATTAAATTGAATAAAAATATTAATGAATTTGATTATGCTTTTTTTTTGACTAAAATAATTTAATTCCGAATCATTAAAAGTTAAGAGAGTTTTAATCAAAAAATTTAACTTTATGGGGGCATTTAAAGATCTAGTTTTGGGCCAAGCAGTGCTCTTCCTCTGTAGTAAAACATATAGTCCCAATACTATTCAATTATTTCTTTTTTTTTTAAAGGCGGAGTTTTCAACCTTTCTTTTAATATCACAATCTTTTTATTCTTTTATATATTTCTCTATAATGGAATGGTTTATATGATGTAAGATCGTAAAATAGTCACTTATTTAGATATCGCGTGGGATATAATTATACATATTATATGTTTTTATGGTTTTTTAGAATTTTTTCTAAGACTTAGTCTTCAACGGAGAAAAGAATAATTTGTTTGGTTTAACAATACCAAGTTATAATCAAAATGCTGGTGAGACAGAAATGAACCGAGTCACGATGGAAGTAGCGTGAGGCTGATTAAATCAAATCGCAATCGAGACCCGTGAGTGTTTTATTTATATGTTTCAAATAAATTAATTATGTATTTTTAGCGGTTAAGTTTTTTAGATTAATAACTAGCAAAAAAAATAAAAAATAAAATTGAAAGCATTATTTATAAACATTGCAAAATATTAATATAAATATAGAAATAAAAAAATGTTACTAATTAAGGTTGGTGTATAGAAGAGAGAGATTAGAAGCGTTAACTGTAACCGTCGCCGTTTTGGACGGTTAGGATCAGTTGGACAGTTATAGTTTCTCCTCCAAACAAAATTCTCACTTCACTTCCTTTTAAATGAAGTCCTATTTCCTCTTATTTCATCCAATTCTAATTTGAGAATTTGAGAATTTGAGAATTTGAGTGCTCAAACCCCCCACAAAGTAATTAATAAAGCCGCAGCTAATCAAAAGGTCTCATCCATGGATGATATTACTCAAGAAATGCTCTCTCTGTATGTAACCTTTTACTTGTTTCTTTTGATGATGCAGCATATGTATCATGTATGTATTTGTTACATATATCGATCGATTGAATCATCCATAGCTTAAGCTCTCTTTGTAATGGATGTGGATAAAGAATGCAGGAGCCGATGGGGCATATCCCCGAAGAAGTGGTCGAATACGGTATCCTCCCTTGCTTCCCGGCCAAAGCTCTCATGCGGCTGCAACTGGTGTCGAGGAGATGGCGGTCCTTGATCTTGGAAGATCCCTATTTCGCCAGACTCCAGGTCGTTCGCGCGCGTTCTTTCTCGGCTCTTCTTCAGAACACCGAATGGCTCGATCCGAGTGTGTACACCGCAAACCCCAAATTGGTCGGCTTCCCGAAACTTTCCAAGCAGTTGTACGATCAACGGTATTGGTACCCTCCGAAGATAGTTGCCTCGTGCAAGGGTATACTCTGCATTAGCCAGATCGCACGTAATAATCAAGGGGCGCAGCTCTATGTGGGAAATCCGGTGCTAAAGGATTGGATAACTCATCCTGGGCCTTTTGCTGACGATAGGGTCGAGGGCATCGGATTGGCAGTTTATGAGATGGAATCTGGTGTCGGCTACAAGCTCATCATGCCCTTTGGGAGTCTCAATAATGAGGGATTCGTCGCGGAAGCAGGTTTCAAGGTTTTAGCTTCGACGAAGGGCTCATGGGAGATTTCTCAGGAGAAAGTTCAGATGAACAACTGCCGGCGTTGGCTGGATAGTTATGCTACCAATGTGGAAGGGACTTTGTTTTGGAAGCAGTCCGGAAAAGTGTTATGGTTTGATGTGAAAGAAGAGCGTTGCGGCACATTCTCTTGGCCACGGCAATTCATGTACTGTAGGAATGACTCGCTCGGAGAATGGAATGGGCGCCTCAGCTTCATGACAACTATAAATGGGGAGATTTCGATATGGTCTTGGAACCATTTAGATTGGTCCTGGAGGCAGTTGCTCACGATCGAGGCCTTTGTTAGAGAAAATTTTTACTTCTTTGGATCATTGGGCCTCAGAATGTATCTAACAAATGGACGGTGTGAATCATTCGAGGCTTTTTTTCAAAGAATCAGGGTACAAATTTTCGCTTTTGCAGCTAATTTCATTATATTCAACGTAAATGGGAAGCGTATCTGCTATGACGTAATAACTGGAAAAGCGCAGGCAGTACTCAGTAGAAGTTGGATAGACGGAGAATCAGTATTTCCTTACGTAAACAGCCTCCTAAAATTGACAAATTCGCGAGTTGCAGAGTAGTTGCCTGCTTCTATGAGGTGCATATTGTAGCTAGTAGGTCAAGGTGAAGGTAATCCTATGGGTCACTTTGTAGGAACCGAACATAATTTGGCATGCGAGCAATCACTTAGGTATATAGTTCTACATAGTTCGTCAGATTGTTTTCTCGTTATTGAGCAGCCCTTTGTACAGTTCTTTTGCCAGTTTGTTTACTTTCTAAACATTGCGAAGCAACTCACTCATGTAAGTTTCTTTTTCTACGAATAGCAGCTAATACAGAAATTGAATGAATCTGATGCAATTTTGAAGTGTAAATATTTTGGATTCATTATGCTGCAGAGTTTGAGTACTTAAAGATGCATTATTTGTTAGGTTCTTGATTTTTGTTACTGCATGTATCAATCGGTCCTCGTAATTCAACACGGCTATATGCAAATTCTTTTCCTTTAATCAGGCAGCAATTGTAAAGATTCAACTTATTTGCCCTTCTTGATTTCATCAATCCTCCTATAGAGCAGGTTGTCTTTCTCAGACATCGCAATTTCCTCCGCCTTTTATAAGAAAAGGAATATGCTAGCCTCTCTGTTTGGTATTTGTGTTTCTAGACATAATAAGGTGCTGCACCTGTTGTAGTCTGCTGCAGTAGGTTACATCAAAATGTCAGAATAATCTTACAATATGTTTTATTAGACAAGTGGCTGGGAGTAATTTTATGGTGGTTAATTTTTATACTCATTTTCCCTTCTGAGATGTTTGTCTTTGTATGGGGTAGATTTGTTGAGTAAAGCACTTTTAAATTTTGTTGTCCATTGAGATGATATACTACAACATTTTTTGCTGAATTTGTTTAAGATCAGAACATAGTGTAGTCGCATACTCTCAATCATTTTTCTGATGATACTGAATGATTAGCAGAATACCGCACTGCGTGCATGGAGATTGTATCTAATAAAAATGGTTCCTCAAGTTACGGCACTAGATTTTTTTTTTTATTTTTATTATTATTTTTTTTTAATGCTATCTCATCTTGTACAGTTGATTTTTTGAGGAAGAGGAGTTTGCCTATTATAACTGGAGAACTTCTAGCTAATTATCTCGAATGACGATATAATATGTGCCTATGAATATGTTTTCATGCATATAAAAAGTAAATTTCCTTTCCCCTTAAGACAGATAATTTGATTTCTCCAGCAGGTCTAGATGGTTAAATTATGAAACCTACCACTACTGATGAACATGAGCTATTCAGTTATTCCTTCTTTCATGCTCTGTAATTTAGTTTCGCAAATTAAACAGCAAAGTGCTGCATCATTTGTACTCTGAAGATCATATTCGGCAATTTACTGAAGAACTTGTAAATCTCCAATGTTCAGTTCGAAACGCAAATCATGATTTGGGATTTCTTTTCACATTTTAGCATTGTTTATCGCGCAAATTCCACCTTTTCTCTTTGTTAACTTACATTAATTATCACCAGATAGGAGGCTTCAATCCTCTTCTGAATCAATAAAACACCTTTTGCCATACTCTGTAAGGTTTTTAACACACATGCTATGTAGCCAATGTTTCTTTGAATTTTTAGAAAAAGTAGACATTTCATTTGTACTCATCTGTGAGTTGAGAGAAATTCCAAAGCACTGAGATTACAAGGAAGCTAGATTTTCCAAGGGCTCCTTTTCTTTTTCCTTATTTTTTTACAAGGAACCTAGATCCCTAAAGGCACAGTTTTCAACTTTTAGCTTTTAAGATCACCATCTCTTTTTATCTTTTATATTTTTCTATAATGGAATGGTTTATATGATATAAGTACCTCTGTTTGTGAGTTATATAATGGCTTTTTTAAAATTCTTTCTAAGACTTAGTTTCCAACGGAGAATAATTTGTTGGTTTACACAGACCAATATCCTACCCTTCGGCTGGAGATCAGATTGGACTAAATTGTAATCGAAATGCGAGTGAGACTGAATTGGACCGAGTCACGATAGAAGTGGCACGAGACTGGTTGGATAGATTCACAATCGAGACCCGTGAACAGGCTCGTGACTATTCGGATCTAAATCAAAATTATAGATGAATAATTAATAAACCTACACATACTCATTCCACTGTTTTCTCGCTGTTATTTATTGAGTTAATGGTCCCACAAAATCGGATAAAACTATATCACCAGTTGCTGTACGGATACATCTGTATATTCATGCACTATACATTTATCGACCTTAATTCTATAATAATTAAAAGCAAGATGATATAAATTGACGATCAAGAGAATTATGGTGCACGAAAATATTGATTCAGATGTAACCAATAATTTTTTAATTTAAATTAAGGCTTAACTAAATTTCAATAAATAAAATTGAAAAGTGAAACCTATAAGTCATCCAAGCATTTGGCCCATAAAAGAGAAAACGAGAAAAGAAAAAAAAAAAAAATTCTCTCGACCAAATGAAAAACATTTTACGATCTCTTCCCCCTCTCTACACCCTCCTCGATCTCCATCATCTTCGATTTGATCCTATTCTCTCACAAGAGGTATGCTTGTGATCTCCTCCTACCCCCAAACCCTAGCCCTGTTTACTTAGATCGATCTCGTGAAACGATTTGAATGCTTCGTAGATGCAAGTGATGCGTTCGGATCCCGTTTTATGTGCAGATCGCGTAATCAATATCAGCGTATTTTTCCTCTTTGCTGAGGTATTGTGTAGATTCGGGTCTCGTGTAGAGTCTTCGTGCTTCGATTTGAGGCGATCTTAAACCTTGCTTTGAAGGGTGATTAGTGTAGTTTGATAACTTCGACTTGAGGGTTTCCTTTTCACTTGAATTATGCACTGTTGTTTAGTGACTAAATGGTAATAATGAACTGAACTATCTGGGGTTGGGTCAGGTTGAGTTTTTTTTTCTTTTCTAGCTGCAGAAATTTTTCCTAGAATCTTCCTTTTGCTGTTCGATTAACCTAATTCATAGATTTATAATATAGATAAATACTGGCCTGGCAGGTGTAGCAGAAACTTTTTTAAAAAAATTTTGTCAAATTTTGCTTTCGTATAGTATCAGGTAATGATTTCTGGGGAGTTTATGACAGTTAACAAGTTATCAATCCTTTGAGAGGGAATTTCTCAGGGCTAAGCTGCTGGTTAGATAAAAGTTGAGAATTTCAGGGGAAAAATAAGTAGCTGGTTGACGAAGAAATAGCGATTCTGATGTTTATGATGCTTCCTCTTCTAACATTTGCTAGACACTGCGCTTCTTTTATTTTCTGAGAAGTGATCTTATGGCTGCATCTCATCTTACCTCTCGACAGGCTATATTCCTGTTACATATGACCTATGCAGTGTTTGAGACTTATTAGGAACTTCTGTATGTTGTATAGATATTTCACGGTTATTTTAAGGTGTGTTATCGTTAAATCCTGGTTTCAAAATGCCATTGTGCTTTGCATGTGATGTTTTGACAGTTTTGTAAACCACAAAATGAGGTTTTAAAGATTGATTAGTCGCATTAATTGGCAGACAAACACTATAGGATATGTTGATTGTTGGTTGCTGTGTGCATTAACTAGGTTTAGCTGGCGCACAATTGCATGTTTCATGTGTCTATAGATGCATCTTTAGCATCATATATTTTCACAATATTCCTCTAACCACTCATTTAACAAGTTATTGTAGGTAGGTAAAATGCTAGGAGCTTGTTTTATTTGCAAATGGACCTTTTGGCTGATTTTATTTGCAACTGTCATAAGTATCAACAGAGATTTTGTTTTCTGAAAGTTGTCTCAGTAGTAGCAGATTATTTCCACTGATTTCAGAAAATAGCTGCAAAGCCTCTTAGCTGCTGATAGATGATGTTAAAGCAATTATTATTTTTTTACTGTTATTTTAAAGCAATTATTTTGTTCATTTGCATGTTTTTTTAGCTCCCTGTTTTACCCTAAATGGAAAAGCAAAAAGTTAGAAGAAAAAAGTTTTCATCATATGATAAAAAGGATCGCATAGCGGAGTGGATATCGCGTTAGACTCCGGATCTAAAGGTCGTGGGTTCGAATCCCACTGCGATCGATTGAAACTCCTCGCAAGTGTTTTTACTCTTATATTTTTCTTAGTTTTTGCTTTCAGATGGTGTGGAATTTACAAAATTCAAGTTGCAGGATAATGTTGTGAGTCTGTGGACAATGTTGGTCCACTGCATCTCTATCAGCAGCCTCAGTCACAAGCCTATGCCCCAGTGCTTGTGCTGTATTTTCTCTCCTTCAATTTGCTTTTGGCTGTGCTTTAGAGAGAGAGGATTTGGCATTATATTGAAGTCGCCAGGGAAACAGTCAATGCATTGTTGATCTTGATGGTAACTTGTTTTTATTTTTTATTACCTTCTTTTCGGTCTTAGAAGGTCTCACATACTCTTTAGCATGTAATAAACTCAGAGCACTCCGCAATCATTTACAATATATATACTACTTGTAATATGTTAGAGAGTATCAAATTAATGCCTTTTTACTGGTAGTTTTGTAAAATCAAAGTGATAAAAAGTTACTGGTTAGTACTCTGAATGAACTTTTGCAATGTTGAATTTCATGAACCCTCCTCTTGGGGCTGCTCAGTTCATGTTCTCAGGCAACTGGAGAGGGAAGATTAGCCCGGGCTTGTCAAGAAAATTAAGGTGGTGGTGGACTAACTTCATGCAGGCTGTTGTGCGACCGGCCTGAAGCAAACCAACATCCCACTACTAACTGAGAAGTGCTGCAGATCCGTCGAAAGCATGACTTGTGATTTCAGAATGTGGTAGCAAGTCAAAGATGCAGAACTCAGCATGAATTTCACCTGATCCGGGAGTTCTGGCTCTGCACAAATTTTCAGTTCACACTTTCGGAGTTCTCACAAAACAAAGAAAGAGACTCTGAAAGGAAGAGAAAACATCAGTTACCCATCACAAACCTTCGACAGCACCTTCCATCAGCAGACAACTAGACCATCCGGCCGTCCATCACCCTCCAATGTTCGCCGCCTCCTTATCCCCACCGTTCATTCCTCACCCCACCACCTCCACCTCCACCACCACCACACCCACACCAACCTTCTCAGAGGCCGAGCAACTGCAGGCCCTCCTAATCAAAACCGGCGTGGCCCAGAACCGTCTCCTCTCCCTCACCGCGAACCGGACCGGCCCCGCGGACCCATCCCTCATCGCCCGCGCCCTCGCCCTCCTCTCCCACTCCCCCAACCCCAACCCCTCCTTCGTACGCAACACCATCCTCCGATCCCTCTCCCAATCCCCTTATCCCCAGCGCGCTATTCTCCTCTATTCCGCCTCCCTCGAATACGCTATCCCCCCCTCCCCGCACACCTTCCCCTCCCTCCTCAAATCCCTCTCCCTCCTCCTCGCTCTCCGCGAAGGGTTCCAAATCCACGCCCACATCGTCAAGTTCGGGTTCGAATCCGATCTCCACGCGCGCAATGCCCTGATCCAACTCTACGCCTCCTGCGGCTGCGTCGGCCACGCGCGCAAGGCGTTCGATGGAATGCACCAGAGGGATATCGTATCATGGAACACCATGATCGCGGGGTATGCGCGGAATAAGCTATCCGGGGCCGCGTTGGAGCTGTTCCGCGAGCTCCAGCTCGGGGGCGGGGTCGCCCCGGACGAGGTCACGCTCGTGGCCGCGCTCGCCGCTTGCGCCGATGCGGGCGCGCTCCAGCTCGGCGAGTGGGCTCACCGTTATATCAGAAGGCATCGAATGGACGGTCGGATCGGCATTAACACCGCACTGATAGACATGTACTCCAAGTGTGGGTGCATCGATCGGGCCGTTGAGATATTCGAGAATATAGCTGTTAGGAATCTTGTTGTTTGGACGGCTGTGATCAATGGCTTGGCCATCAACGGTCGCGGACGGACGGCGATTGAGTACTTTGATCGAATGGTGATGGAGGATGGGATCAAACCGGATGAAGTAGTCTTCATCAGTGTACTCTCGGCGTGCAGCCATTCTGGGTTGCTTGATGAAGGGCGGAGATTGTTTGACGAAATGAAGAGACGGTACGGATTGGCTCCGCAGGCGGAGCATTATGGTTGTATGGCCGACTTACTGGGCCGTGCCGGGCGGCTGAATGAGGGTTTAGAATTGATCCAGGCAGCTCCCTTTAAGCCGACAGCGGTACTATGGCGAACACTGTTAGGTTCTTGTAAAGTGCACAAGAATGTTGAGATCGGTGAGGCGGCAATGAGGGAGATCAAACGGCTGGACCCATGTCACCACGGTGACCACGTGCTGATGTCCAACATCTACGCCACCGCAGGGCGGTGGGAAGATGCTGTGCACGTGCGGAGGGGGATGAAGAAGCAAGGGATCAGTAAGGAGTCCGGGTGCAGTGTGATTGAATTGGACGGTCGCATTTACTCGTTCGTGGTGGAGGATAAGTCACACTGCCACTCACGTGAGGTGCACGTGATTCTGGATCGGATTGAGCATGAGCTGAGGAAGGCTGGGCAAGTGCCAGAGACTGCGGTGGCCCTGGCGGCACACCATAGTGAGAGGGCGGCGGTAGCATTTGGGCTGATGAGGACATCGCCAGGGACGACGCTGAGGGTGGCAAAGAACTTGAGAGTCTGCGAGGATTGCCATTTTGCGATGAAGCTGATATCGAAGATATACGTTAGGGAGATTGTATTGAGGGATCGAAGCCGGTTCCACCACTTCAAAGATGGGGCATGCTCTTGTGGTGATTACTGGTAGTAGAGTAGAATAGCGCTGCTGGCATAGGCTTCATTTTTTCGGGTTTGCCGGTGAAAGCAGTTGCTCACACTTTGTGGATCGTTTGCTTTTTCAGTGCCTGAGTTTTGAACAATGAGATGTAGCATTAGTACAATCATCCAAACTTAATGGTTTACCTATTACAATTTATCAAATTATGGAAATATGACATTTTATACTTTGAATAGATAGATTCAGAAAGGACACCACAACTGAATAATGAAAACATAGTCAAGAACAGCAAGCAAAACTGAGATTAATTGAAGTTAGAGTGCACTAATAGTTAATGAAAGAATTACAGATACCAGTAATGTTGTACCAAAAGAGTTCTTGAACAACTCAATGATACCAAAAAAGTTAACTGTCTCAGTATGTAATTTACCAAAAATCTGAACAAGAACACTCTCCACCTCTAAAATGGTGGAACCTATAAGGATCCCTCAGAACTATTTCCCGATCAACGACACTACTAACCAACTTCAATACCAAATGGCAATCCCCACAAACCCTAAGGTTCTTAAATATCCTTATCGAAGACCCTTTCGGTGTTCTCATTAAACCATAGGCCAAAGCAAGCTTCTCGCTATGGTTCCAAAGGTTTTGTTCTTTTTGCTCTTCATCCATGTCATGCAACGCATAGGAAGTGTCCGCAACATAACCCACTTCTTTAACCATTAGCAATATTTCTCCCAATTTTGTGTAGATCTCCTTTTTGTCCCTATGTGTCTTATCCCCTATCCCGAATGTACTAATCTCATTCTTTATCTTAATCCAACTGCAAGCTGGCCTCTTTTTCAAATTAATCGACTTCATATGTTCTCTCAAGTTGTCGACTTCGTCCCATTTTCTACTTGTAGCATATAAGTTGGATAGAAGAACATAAGCAGAATCATCTAGTGGATCTAACTCAAGAAGATGTTTTGCAGCTCTCTCACCGATATCAAGGTTTCTGTGGGTTCTACTTGAAGAGAGCAAACTCCGCCAAATGCGATCATTTGGCAGGACGGGCATTTCTGTTATAAACCTCTCTGCTTCACTAAGCCTCCCTAGCCGTCCGAGTAGGTCGACTATACAAACGCAGTGCTCTATTCCAGGTGTTATATCAAATTCAGAATTCATCAAGTCGTAGTACTCAAGCCCTTTGTGTACTAAACCAGCATGGTTGCATGCAGAGAGGAGAGCAACAAAAGTAACATAATCAGGCTTTCGCCCCACAAAGACCATCTCTTTAAAAGTCTCCTCAGCCTTTTCAAAACTACCATGCCTCGCATATCCTGATATCAAAATATTCCACGATTGCTGAGGCCGATCAGCTGGCTGGGGAAGCAGTTTTCGCAATTCTTCCATCTTTCCACACTTTCCATACATATCCATAGTAGCATTGATTATGTGAATGTCCGATTCAAGCCCTAGCTTAACACTTAGACTCTGAAGCTGCCGGCCTTCTTCGACTGAAGCTAAGCTTGAACAAGCTGCTAAGCCTCCAGATAGGCTAAACTGGTCTAGATCATTCCCCGCGTATCTCATCTCTATTAAGAGCTTTAAAGCATCCTCTCCATGTCCGTGCTGGGCTTTTGCAGCAATCATGGAATTCCATGAAATTGCGGTCTTGACTACCATTCTCTGAAATATCGCCCCACTTGATTTAAAATCACCACATTTTGCATACATTGTGATTAAGGAGTTGATAACATACTCATCTGAATCAAATCCAGTCAAAACTATATGTGCATGGAGGGTCATTCCATTGTTTCTTAGATCAGTTGGAGATGAGAAAGCACCGAGTATATTCACCATCGTAATATAATTTATCATTATGAAAGCTCTTTTCATCCAATTGAACACTTGCACTGCCTTCATCGGCTCCTCGTTCTCTCCGTATCCCCCAATAAGTGCATTGCAAGTTATTACATCACGAGTGGGCATAATTTTGAATACCTGCTCAGCTTCTTCAATAGAATTGCATTTACTGTACATGGTGATTAGAGCATTACACACCAACAAATTACAATGAAGACCCAGACGAGTTACAAAGGCATGAACCATTCTTCCAACCATTAGGGTTTCAGGACTTGAACACACAGCCAATGCGCTAGCAAATGTCATATGATTCATTCCTTCATTCATTCGAACCATTTGGCTTAATATCCTTAGTGCATCAATGCAACTACCGCTCTGTGCATAAGAAGCAATCATAGTATTCCATGAAACTATATCCCTTTTAGGCATACCGACGAATAGAAACTCTGCATCTTCATATTCTCCGCATGTTGAATACATATTAACAAGCGTGTTGGCAACCGAAACAAACGAATTATGACCATCCTTGAAACAAAGGGCATGAAGTCCTCTCCCCCAACTCAATTTATCCAAGGAAGCACAAACAGATATTAAACTAGATAGAGTAGTTGAGTCAGGGCACAAATTACTTCTTCTCATATTAGAAAAGAACAGAAAGGATTCATCACGCATGCCCTCGTGCAAATACATTGATATGATTGAATTCCATGATATAGTGTCGCGTTCCGTCATCCGATTAAAGAGTCGCTCAGCTAGTTGAATTCTTCCCAAACTACCAAATAGAGTAATCAAAGAATTGGTCACGGACAAATCAGTCTCGAACCCGGAAACCACGATATGGGCCACAACTTGAAGACTCAACTTCTCATTCTCGAGCACAGAACACGAACTAATGGCCGCGGAGTATGAGTTCTCGTTGCAAGCAATCCCTTCTCTTCTCATCTGCCGATAAGCCTGCAATGCTTCTAAAGGGTGCCCATTTGAAGATAAAGAGACCATTAGAGCAGTCCAAGATACCACATTTCTCTCAGGCATTTCCTCAAACAACTTTAGAGCATAGTAGACCAACCCACGACTACCATACAAATGCAACAATGCGGTGCCCACATAAACATTAGACATCAACCCGAGCTTCAACACAAGCCCATGGATCTGTACACCATGTGCGACACCGTCCGCCCAACGGTCGCACGCCGTCACGAGGCTTGCGAGGGCAAACCCATTATGCTTCACGCCTCCCTCTCTCATCTCCCTAAACAACTGCAGGGCTTTACCAACCCGACCCACTCGGACGCACCCGGAGATCGCGGTGTTCCACGACGCGGCGTTTTTCTGGAGCATATGGTCGAACACGTAGAGCGCGGAATCGGGTCTGCCGAATCTAAAGTACATGTTGACGAGGGTGTTGAGGTGGAAGGGGCTGAGGTAGAGTGCGCGGCGGAGGGAGAGGCCATGGACGGCTCCTCCGAGGAGCGGGTGGGAGACGTGGGAGAAGCCATTGTGGGGGACGAGGGAGAGGTCGGGGTTGGGGTGGTGGGCGAGGAGGAGGTGGAGGCCATTGGAGGCGGAGGTACATAAGGTGGTGGTGATGGTGGAGAGGGAGAGGGAGAGGGAGAGGGAGAGGGAGTGGAGAGAGATAGGAGGAGGAGGAGGAGGAGGAGGAGAGAGGTGGGAGGAGACGAAGCGTGAGGTGATGATGGTGTTTCTCCGCTTATAATAAGCCAGTTCGTGATAGGCTCAGGTACTGATCAGGGGAGAGTGGAAATACGCGTCGTGTAATTAATTGTAGTCGTTTGTTTTGGATTAGACCCGAGCAAAAATCTGGCCGGGCCTTATTTTGGGTTTTTATTGGGCCTAATTTTGGGCCTTTTGGTCCTTTAGAGTTAGTTCGGTCCGACCCGCTTCGCACGAATCCAACCATCGTTGCATCCGAATCACTTTCCACCCAAACTCCACCAATCAGAGGCCTTCTTCGTCATTGTTACTCTGACACTTGGGGCCCACTTATTCGTAGAGCCGACGTGTCATCCTCCTCCCCATGACACGAAACGCGCCATACTGTGGTTCAAATATTATGCCACGGAGGGTTCTAGAATTCACTAGATTCACGGAGAACCATCTCGCACAGTCCAGTTCGTATACGTATTCCCTTTCCCACCGTCTCTCGGCAACGATCCAACGGTTCAGATTGGCCGATTCGAACCTTCCGGAATTCCCACCTCATCCATAAAAGACCCTCCCCCCTCACACACACAGATCAATTTGCTACTTCTCATACCAAAAACCCTAGCTCTCTTCTTCGATTTCGCTCGATTTAGATCGTTTTTTTTGTTTGCTTGATCCATCATCCATGGCGGGTAAGGGCGAGGGACCTGCGATCGGGATCGACCTCGGGACGACGTACTCGTGCGTCGGGGTGTGGCAACACGATCGCGTGGAGATCATCGCCAACGACCAGGGGAACCGCACCACCCCCTCCTATGTCGCCTTCACCGACACCGAGAGGCTCATCGGCGACGCGGCGAAGAACCAGGTCGCCATGAATCCCACCAACACCGTCTTCGGTGAGTTTCTCCCTCCGTTCCTCTTTTGAAATCGTGGTCGATTACTGTTTTTGAGTAGATCTGGTTATATAGATCGTGGCATTTAGTGTAATTCGTTGTGAAATCTTAGAATTATTTACTCTGGTTTTGTTTTGCTATTTAGCTTTTGGTCGCGTTTTTTTTTTTAAGTAGTATCTGCGTTCGAAATTATCATCAATTACCACTTTAAACTAGATCTGTTGATATACATATCTTTCTCGAAAGATGTAGCATTAGTATGACTTTTTCAGAACTAAGAATTAGTTGCTTTGTGTAATTTTCATCAATTACTACTGTAGATTAGATCCGTCGAGGTAGATCTGTTCTTCTCTTGGTTTTTAGGGTTTTATTTTTTGGAAAAAAAAAAAAAAAAAAAAAAAAAATTCTTAGTTGATAATTTCGTAGCGTAATGACATATTGATAATCACTACTAATGTCTCGCAGTTTTTAGGTAGTTAGAGCTTAATGGCATAGTTTTTGCTTACAAATTTTTCTGAAACTTTTTGACAGATGCGAAGCGGTTGATCGGGCGGCGATTCTCGGACCCGTCGGTGCAGAGCGACATGAAGCTGTGGCCGTTCAAGGTCATCCCAGGGCCCGGGGACAAGCCGATGATCGGGGTGCAGTACAAGGGCGAGGAGAAGCAGTTCTCGGCGGAGGAGATATCCTCCATGGTGCTGACGAAGATGAAGGAGATCGCGGAGGCCTACCTCGGCTCCACCATCAAGAACGCCGTCGTCACCGTCCCCGCCTATTTCAACGACTCCCAGCGCCAGGCCACCAAGGACGCCGGCGTCATCTCCGGCCTCAACGTCATGCGCATAATCAACGAGCCGACCGCCGCCGCCATCGCCTACGGCCTGGACAAGAAGGCCGGCAGCACCGGCGAGAAGAACGTCCTCATCTTCGACCTCGGCGGCGGCACCTTCGACGTCTCCCTCCTCACCATCGAAGAGGGCATCTTCGAGGTCAAGGCCACCGCCGGCGACACCCACCTCGGCGGCGAGGACTTCGACAACAGGATGGTGAACCACTTCGTGCAGGAGTTCAGGAGGAAGCACAAGAAGGACATCAGCGGGAATCCGCGGGCGCTCCGGAGGCTGCGAACCGCCTGCGAGAGGGCCAAGCGGACCCTCTCCTCCACCGCTCAGACCACCATCGAGATCGACTCCCTCTACGAGGGCATCGACTTCTACGCCCCGATCACCCGCGCCAGGTTCGAGGAGCTCAACATGGACCTGTTCAGGAAGTGCATGGAGCCTGTGGAGAAGTGCTTGAGGGACGCCAAGATGGACAAGAGCAGCGTCCACGACGTCGTCCTCGTCGGCGGGTCGACGCGCATTCCCAAGGTGCAGCAGCTTCTCCAGGACTTCTTCAATGGTAAAGAGCTCTGCAAGAGTATCAACCCCGACGAGGCCGTGGCCTACGGGGCGGCGGTGCAAGCCGCGATTTTGAGCGGCGAGGGCAACGAGAAGGTGCAGGATCTTCTCCTCCTCGACGTCATGCCTCTCTCCCTCGGCCTCGAGACCGCCGGTGGCGTGATGACTGTTCTTATTCCGAGGAACACCACTATTCCTACCAAGAAGGAGCAGGTCTTCTCCACTTACTCCGACAACCAGCCCGGTGTCTTGATCCAAGTCTACGAAGGTGAGAGAGCCAGGACCAAGGACAACAACCTTCTCGGCAAATTTGAGCTGTCCGGCATACCGCCCGCCCCCCGTGGCGTTCCCCAGATCAACGTCTGCTTCGATATCGATGCCAACGGTATCGTAAACGTCTCGGCCGAGGATAAGACCACCGGTCAGAAGAACAAGATCACCATCACCAATGACAAGGGCCGGCTGAGCAAGGACGAGATTGAAAAGATGGTTCAGGAGGCGGAGAAGTACAAGTCGGAGGACGAGGAGCACAAGAAGAAGGTGGAGGCGAAGAACGCCCTTGAGAACTACGCTTACAACATGAGGAACACGATCAAGGACGAGAAGATCGCGTCCAAGTTGCCCGCGGATGACAAGACGAAGATCGAAGACGCAATCGAGGGGGCCATTAGTTGGCTGGATAGCAACCAGTTGGCCGAGGCCGACGAGTTCGAGGACAAGATGAAGGAACTGGAGAGTATTTGCAACCCGATCATTGCCAAGATGTACCAGGGCGCCGGTGCCGGCATGGCCGGAGGGATGGATGAGGATGGGCCGGCTGCAGCCGGCAGCAGTGGCGGCAGCGGCGCGGGGCCAAAGATTGAGGAGGTCGATTAAAGTGTGTTCTGAGTTGGGTTCAGTTGTCGCGTTATTATGATTGTGTGGAGTTCGTTCATCCGCATCACTTTCCCCCCCTCATGTTTAGACCGTCTTTTGCTTCTTTTTTTTTTTAGTTTTAAGTTTGGCTTTTTTTTTTTTTGTGACTAGTTGATGATGATGATGATGACGATGATGGGGGTTAATATTTTGGTGTATACTTAGTTTTGGGTGAGATCGAAACTTCGGTTCGATAATAATTTGCTTATTTTTATTTTTTCCTGTCTCTTTCCTTTTGTTCGCACTTAGTAATCTACGATTTGATAAGTTCTGTGTGGCGAGCAAGTTCCCATGGAATCAGACGCGGATGAAGATTATGGCTGTTGCTTGTTTTATGTGTTAACAGTGTCTTCTGATGTGACTTTGTGCTTTGTTAGATGTGATTTTTGCAGGAGATGCATGTAAAATAACTGCTATGTGCACACTCCTGTTAGATTCCAAATGAATCACATTTCTCCATCAATCCCAGTAACCTCTGGACTGGTGGAAAGCTGGGACGGTGATCAATAATTCTAAACATGACTACAAGGAAACACAGGCTCTTGATTTGAAAGCATACCGGAAAGGTTTACGCACCTCACAATGTGTAAATTGTCAGGGGTGTATTCTTTTATATATATATATATATATATATATATATATATATATATATGACAACATTGCATTATTGATGGTGACATTTTTCTAATTATTGTCAAAGCAATAATGTGGTAAGAACAGTTTTGGGCCATACAAATAGTTATATTTTGTCTTTTCTTTTTCTTCCGATGCCTATCTGCATAACTTTCATTGAGTTTTCAATCATAAAAATTGGTAGACAAATCTTATCACAAAAGTTACTGCAACAGGAAAAAGAAATTTGTTTAAGAGGAGTCAAACAAGGGCCAGAGATTTAGCTTCATCAAAGTAGCTTATAATATCTGGGTGAGAATGATTTTCTTTATGAAATATTGCAAACAAAATGCTAGCTTTTCTTCATTCAGTTCTCTTAAATAATATGGTTGGATTTCTTTTCTTTCTTGTAGTGGACTACCTTGAGTACATGTTTTGTAATGGAAATTTTTCATGCTAACAAAATGAAGAAAAGAGTTTCAAAGATAACAACAGCCTTTCATTCATCAAGCAGATTATATCTCCATAGACAACAGTAAATCCATAAAAATAAGAGTAGCACGCGAACGAAACCAGCCAACAAGAACTTTCGCCATTCATGAACATCCTTTTTTTTTTTTTTTTTTAAATTTCTGCTAAGCAATCCAATCATACATTAGACAACAACAATCTTCAGCAACAAATTACCAGCTGAAGACATGCCCCATTACAGTTGATAAACTTCCAAGTTTTACATGTTTCCTTCCTATGATTCAGGTCCTTCCTATGATTCAGGTTAGTAAACATGGGAAACCATGACCCGACAATCAATCATACACGCATAACATTATATCGCTAGAATTATTCTATGTCAACATAAGATCATTTACTCCAAGGTGAGGAGGTCGCATACAAACACGAACTTCATGTTCTTCTGATCCCGATCGTTGCTTTGGCACAATAATCTCAAGAACCGCACTACTCTCATCATAATAAGCTTCGAGCTTGGCATCTTCAGGGATTCGCGTGGCAAGCTGAATTTCCCTTATAAATTCCCCCGGAGGGCAGTGCTCGGGGTTGGAGTCGGTCAATTTGAAAGTCCGACTTCTCCTCTTTATAAACGGCATGCGAGCAATACTCACACAAAGGATCTTCACTATCCCATGCGTTACATTATTCCTCCAAGAAACTTTTACCCTCCGTTGATCTACAAAAGGCAAGCTGACCATGATAAGATATCCCTCTTCGTCCTCGTATATGGTCTTCGCAGCAGTCACCGGCCCGCACGCTTGTTTCATCGCACCGCTGAACTCATGTAACCATAATGGCTCACTCGGGTGCATTTCGACATCTAGGTTTTTTTCAGAGCAAGAATTTAATGGTAAGAAGCATTCTTCGTCCATTCTACGTTTGCTGCAAACGGGAGAGAGATCCATGCCATCACCATTAGAATGGGTTGAAGGGGAGGATGATAAGTTAAAACCTGACCCATTAAGAAGCTTCCTTTGATGGGGATGCGAAGAATTGCTCTTTAGAGAAGGAAGAGGCCTTTCAAGCTCGAATTCCGTACTGGATAAGTTCCTCCACGACCCAAAATCGCTAGCTTCAGGTGGGATCGAGAAATTAACATCCCTTCCAGTTAGCTCCATCCATTTCTTACGGTCTAATTCCGTAACCAAATTTAAATTGGGGGATCTCACCACCTCGAGACCATGAACACATTGAGGGTTCGACAGTCCTCGATACTGCTTTCTTTGCATTTTGTGAGATCTGACGAAACCCTTATCAACGCTAAATGGGAACTGCGGTTCTCCGAGCCGAGAGTGCCCATTCATATAGCTTCTGAGCTGCATCTTGCCTAGGGCATTCTCCGGCCTCTCCTTAAAAGCCCACATGTACATATTCTCCATGTCGTGTTGGACGAGAAAAACGTCGAGCCGGAGGTCAGATTTGTCGAAGCCTGATGCTCCATGCGCATCACGGGCCGCCTTGTTTTTAGATTTATCGGATAGGGCGGGCTTGAAGTAGAAGGTGAAGAAGAACCACGCGCCCCAAATGCTATCCCCTCTCTTCGCGCACTTGCGCTGGTGTTGATGGCCAGATTTCGGGAGGTGGGCGGCGGGGTCGTGGTCGTAAATCTGCGGAGCGAGACAGGCGTCGAACATGTCGCAAGAATCAGAGCTCCATGACTGGTGGGGAGTGGCGTCCGCCGAGAAGGGGAGGTTGATGTCGGGAGGGGGAACGGAGAGCGTGATCGGCGGGCGGGGCGGAGGGGCCACGTCCTCGTGAGGGGGGACTGTGAGGGGGCCAGAAGGGTCCATGGAGAGGAGTGTGGAGGGGTGGTGGTTCTCCATGGTGAGAGTGGTGAGGAGGTCTTCTCCCATGGCTGTTTTACTACTCACTTTGCTCCTTCCAATTACCTCCAATTCCTCTTCCTCCTCCTCCTCTTCTTCTTCTTCTTCTTCTTCTTCTTCCTTCTCCTCCTCCTCCTCCTCCTCTTCCTCTACCGCTATCTAATCGGTGGATTCCGAATCCCGCCGCATTCGATAAACGCATCCCACAGGAAGCAATCACAGGTCCATTCCATAAATCCAACCATCAAATTTGGATTAACCAGAAGAAACTCAGGAATCCCCAAACCAAACCAAACCCAACCCAGCAACACACCAAAATTAGAACCAAAAATAGGATTTTTTTTTTTTTCTCCCACTCAAATAGTAACTAGCAACGACCAATTGTTAGATAACTTACATAAACAACCATCAAATTTAAAAACAGCACCAAAACAGGTTCTTTTAGGGTGACAAACGAACCGTAAACAGCCCTAGAACCAGAAACTGATCAAACACGCGAGATTTTCCCAATTTAAATTCTCGAAACCCATGCAATCCACCATAAAACTCGGCAGAATAGGCTAATAAACAGATCCTAATCACCTCCCATGCTTATCGCATCAAAATATACGTCAAAAATTTGAGAAAAATTATATACTATCTCCTTTAAATATATATATATCTAGGAATAATCCTAAAAGGAGCAGTGGGAACAACTCTTCAAGATTACCTTTTGGAGATTGATTCGAATCCAGAAGACGACGAATCCTTCGCATGTTCCTTCGCTCCCCATTCCCCACTCCCCACAAAGCGAGAGAGAGAGAGAGAGAGAGAGAGATCAAAGGGATCAGGGTGAAGCAGGGGAAGGGAAACGGGGTCGGTTTAAGGAGCACTCGAGCGGTAGCGTCCTCCACCAGATGAGACCGAGTTTGCGACGTTAGTTGACGGTGACGGCGCAAAGCGGCAAAGGGTTGGTTGTCCTCTTTACCAAGTACCCTCTTCCGACGCAAAACGAGAACGGATGATATCATTTTTATTTTTTTTTTCTTTTATTCATTTGCTAAATAAATTTAGCTGATAATAAAATTTTAATTAAAAAAAAAAATTACTAATTTCTTCTAATAATCAATAATGATTCCTAAAAGTCATACCAATTTCTTATTGGTTGGAATTAAATACAGTATATACTTGATAATAACATCCAAAAATTATTTAGATTTTAATTTTATTTAATTTATTTAATTTGAATCAGTCGAAAATTTTTGTTTATCTTTATAAGTTTAATTAATATATTTTTATATAATTTTTATAATTATAAATTTATTAAAATAAATAATTAGTTTATTTTTTGAAGTTAAAATGAAGTGGACTAAAAACAAAAGTTGAATAAAAAAAATAAAATTTAAATAACTTAATAATCCATTCAAAATAAATGAAATAGCTTTAGCACTATCTTAGTTAAATATTTTATTTTTATTTGGAAGAAATAAATTTGTTGAATCTAATCAAATTTTACTGCAGCTAATGATCGGATAAATTATCCGCTAATAATAAAATTACTATATTAATAGTATTTCCCTAATTATTCAAAGTTTTATTTTATTTTCTAATCTTTTAATTTTAAATTATTTATGTCAATTAAATTTTTTTTAACAAAAGTCGGTTGTGAAGGTTTTATTAAAGTCATCTTCGACCATCTAGAATTATATAAAAATTTAATATTTGGTGAAACACGACACAACTTTCTCCCCAATTTAGAGAAAAACTTTAATTATTTTAAAAAAATTTAAAATAAATACCACCAATTCAAATATGCGATTATTAGATAACCAAGTAAATAAATAAATAAATAAATAAAACTGAATCCTTATCTATTCAATTGTTACTCATTTATATCATTTTATATTGTTTAAAAGGTGAAATTAATTGCTGCATGAACCCTATGACCCTATAAAACCACATAAGGGCCAAAGGCTATCAATTTAGTCTATATATCAAGCTAATTATATACATAAAAAATGATGACCCAATTGGTAGTCAAAAGTGACTTGTCAAAAGGGGAGGATCCTCCTCTTATCTCTTCCTTGCTCTCTCTTTTTTATTTTTTATTTTTTTTTCCCAAGTAAAGCACCCTATCAACTCTATCATCATCCTCTCTTATCAAGGTGGTTGGTGGTAGTGGACCTTACCCAAAAATATATTATATTTAATATTTTATAAACAAGTAAACAAATTAATAAATCCCTTTTTTTTTCTTTTTTTTTTTTTTTCCAAACTTGAACTTCCTCGTCCAATGAGAGGAGGATAGCATATTTGCTGGGTGTCATATGTACTGTGTACAGCTGGGTAATGGGGAAGTTCACTGAATATCACATAAATCAAGGGGGAAAAAAGAAAAGAATTGGTCCTTCACATATAGAAAAATATTATTATTATTATTTTTTTGTACATTTCGAAAAAAATATATTTTTTATATTTTATCTATTCAGAAGTGAAATAAATTTTACTGATAATTTTAAAATGATCAGTAAAAAACATTCCATCATTGAATGGATGGATGGTGCATCACACATCCCTTTTGGGATATATGAATAGCATTGCTCTCACATCTATATCTCTACAAGATTAGTTATTTAACAAATCTTGTTAATTTCAAGAATGAAAATATATATATGAACGTTGTTACTGATGTCTTTAAGATGAGTTATAAAATTGCTGATGTGCTTAATGAATCATGTATGAAATTATAAATACTTTTTGACAAATTTAATTATTTGTCAGATAATAAGTTTTGAGAATAAAAATATGAATACTATTATAGGTATTTTCAAATATTTTTTGATCATGTATGAAATTATAATACTTTTTGACAAGTTTAGTTATTTGTCACGTCATATGATTAGAAAATAAAATACTTTCGAATGTTTTTTGAAAAAATATTAATGTGTCACTTTAGATTGGTTTTTCTAAAATATAGACCAGTGCACCGCAAATATATGAGTATTCTTAAATAAATAATTATATATATACTTTGAAATTTCAAAAGTAACTGTCAATATAAAGCAATCATTTTATGAGTAGCAGTTGGATTTGAACTAGTTGTTAGTCCTTCAAATAGAGACATGTATTTAAATACTAAATCTTTTCCCCCTAAATAAGTGAGTTTTATATATATATATATGACACATATCTAGAACATTTGGGTTTGAAAAGGTGCATATCTAAATTCAAAATTTTAAAGGAATATGTGTAATTATTTCACAAATAATTAACAAATAAACAGAATTATCAGCAATATTCTTTTGTTTATATTAATAATTCTTCTTCCAATTGATAATAGCTCTGTGCTGTGGACCGGGTTTGAAAAGGTGCATATCTAAATTCAAAATTTTTAAGGAATATGTGTAATTATTTTTCAAATAATTAACAGATCAACAGGATTATCAGCAATATTCTTTTGTTTATATCAATAATTCTTCTTCCAATTGATAATAGCTTGGTGCTGTGGACCATGCACACATGACAAGGGAATGGCAAAGGAAAGAGATGAATAAAAAAAAAATAAACATTTCTAATTGTCACGTGTAAGTACATGGTTTTGCTTCAGGTTTTATCTTGAGTTGGTTGTTAGTGCACCTAACAATTTATTAATATGAATAATTAGCAATAATTTATGCCTAATTATTGAGGAGGAAGAGGACTTGGGTGCAAAAAGAAAAGAAGGGATTCAATGTTTCCGCTATAAAATAGTCCTTATCATTATCGTCACAAATTCTTAAATTATAGTAGAGTAATTATCACGTTAAAATAAGTTATTTAAGTATAAACATCTATAGTGCCTAATGTCGACGCTGTCCAATCAGGACTCGCATACGGGCACCTTTCTAGAAATTTTAGGCGGAGGTGTGAAGTAAACATTTCAGTATTAATTTTCAAATTAACTATTCTTTTGAATTGTTGCCGCGTGGTATCTATACATTGGCCGGTTCTATTTTTGACTCAATTCATATGAGATTTGGATTAGAATTTATCCTTATAGGTTAAGGATAAGATTATAATTTATCCTTTTATGTTAAGAATAAGATCGGATTTTATCATTATATATTAAGGATAAGAATAAGATCGGATTTTATCATTATATATTAAGGATAAGAATATAATTTATTCTTATGGGTTAAAGATAAGAATATGTTTTTTATAGATTAAGAAACATATCTTAATCCATATTCTAATTATATTCTGTTTATCTCTACGTGAGAAAGAGAATATCCTAAAGGGTCCTAATAGCCTATAAATAAAACCCCTTTCCCTATACGGAAAATATACAATCTACGATACACGGGAAGAAAAAGGAATTTTCTTCTTTCTCATGTTCTCCCGATATAGAAGAGGACTCTGGTAGTCCTCACGATACAAAAAAAGGCTGGTAAAACAAGCGGTTCCTGGATACGTTGGCTATTCAGTTTGTAAATTTTCGCTGCCCTCTAATTCCAACATGAATAAATAGAAGATTTTCGCTGCCCTCTAATTCCAACATGAATAAATAGAAGATAGATGTTAGCTAAACAGAACAAAATACAGCGTCCAAAAAGCATAGGTTTTGATTTAAAACTTTAATTTTTGCCAAAAAAAAATAAAATAAAATAAAAAATTCCCTAATGCTTAGCCCAACAGAGTGGTTGGCAAGTGACAATTCTTATTAATGCAAGGTACACAGGAAATTTGCCACTGTGTTCACCTTCCTTGAAAAGAGCCTCTACAGGTGCCAGGCTTAATTGGGATTTTAAAAAGCACTTATTGATTCTTCATTTCTTCATCCTTATCTCACTCTGTGAAATCCTATAAATAAAGTGATTGATGCGGTGATGGTTGTTGCTAAATATATTGTTCACAGCATACATTCACATGGTTGACATTTGGCTTGTAGCCAATCAACATTAAGCATAAGCAATCTTGGATTATCAACCAAACTGAGCATCTGATTTGGGTTTCAATTTTGAATCTGCATCGGTTGAACTAATAATAAATTAACCTTTATTTGAAATTTTATACTCTTTGCATGTGTGGTATACAGACTGCACAAGCTTATGAAATTAAGGAGAATGAGCACTCATCCATTTCAAACTTCATGGTGGTAAATAATTGAAACATAATGATCTCAATTAAATATAAGAAAAAAAAAAAAAACAGATCAACAGCAAAATATAATGAAACTTTTGTTGGATTATGTAAAATCATGTTTCGAGTCCATATAGATTTGATCCAATCTTGTTCCTAAAGATTAGGGATGATTTAGGAATATCTTAAAGATAATTCTTAAAAGGATATGGATGACGACTAGAAGTGATTTAAAATCTCGGATGGACGGTGGAGATCGTTTCCTATTAGAATTAGGTTTTTAGAGTTATATTAACTCTTGCGATTCATCTTTTATTTTTTAGGGCTTCATTGAAAAATCCTAATTGAGAGGAAAAACGTGGAGAGCCTCCGTGAGAGAGTTTCTTGTAATCCAATTTTACTCCTTGTACTTTTGTGCCGTGGATTAATTGAATAACACATTGAGGTGGTCTTGCCCGTGGACGTAGGTTGACACATTGTTGGCCGAACCACGTAATTCTCGTGTCCTTACATTCCCTTATTTGTTTTATTTCTTTAGTTATTCTCGTGCTTGTTTTCTACAATCGTTTTCGCCTACTTTCATCTACGAAAGATTCTGTTTCCGCTGCGCTCGTGTGCTGTGTGGGTTAAGGTGTGCTCGGTAACCCCACGGCCGGGTTCCCCTTCAACTTTGACTTTACATTTTGATATTTATATTTCTAATGCTCTATCTTCTGGGTCATCCAGTTGTCTAAGTTAGGGTGCAATTTAAAATTGTGTACTAAAACTATGCTGAGTTATACAATTACTTTTTTTGAAAGCTAAGTTATACTGTTACTCAACTGACTTTGGATTGCCAGTCCAGGCTTATTTGGCCCGGCTCGAGCTTTTTTTTTTAAAAAAAACCATCATCATTTAATAGCAATAACATTGTTTGTAAAAATACTGATAACTTGTTTGAATCAATCTTCTCTCAATAGCTTCTCACTCTACTGAAAATAAAAGATAAAGTAGGAAACAGTTGCTTTTGATTTTTAAATTCCAAGAAGAGCAAAAGTTTTAGAGCTCTATTTGTCAAATACTTAGTAGAAAAAATCTAGGTCCAATAGGCAACTCATCCTTGCACCTAACTTATAAAGGGAGTGAAAAAAAAAAAAAAAAACAATTGAAATGGTTGAAGAGGGCTCAAAATTTCAAGTCACCTTGTCAATGTATAGACATCTTATTTGTTCTATTCAGTGGAGGAAACGATAATATTCCACACTGTAAAAAAAAGTATGAAAAGATATTCGTAATTAACTACATAATATATATGACTTTTGAGTCATTTTTTCCAATATAATAACTCGCTCTATACATAAAATATATTATCTTTTATTATTATTATTATTATGATAATTTTCTAATATACTTTTAGATTACAACTGTAGCAAAACAGTGATACATTTGCACTGCACAAGTTATTATTAATTAGATGAATTATTTCCACATCCAAGTGAGTCCTAATTCTAAAGGACTACAAAGTGGTTCAAAGGACACTGAATAATTGCCATGAGAGATAATGACACATCCTCCACTCCCATGTTTCTCAACCATAAAATAAGCATATGATTGCAGCTTCTTTAAAGATTAAACCACCCAAATGCGCCCAAGACAATGTAGCCCCAACACAACCTCCACAGGGTAAAAGCGCACTCTTTTAAATGCAAAGGAATCATTATTGAACCTAAATTATTACACCAGAAAAAGAAGAGTGTAAAACCCACATTCTCCACATACTTGTTAGTGCTCCCATGTGCCCATTTTTTCCGAAGCTTCCAGCGTTCTCCTCGAAGCAAAAAGGCATGCCCTGGTGGAGTATATTAATTTCAGAAAAAATAGAAAACTAATATATGTATTCGAGGTCAATATGCATGCATACGTACGTACGTACGTTGTATTTTATCATATGAATAAATTTAAAACTTATTTGTTGCTTTACATGATATCAAAACAGAAGTTTTCGCTTTAAACTCAAAGTTGATGTTTTGAATTGACTAAAATACATCTCAACTAAGCAATGTACAGTCCATTGCTCTCCGGCATTTAAAGCTCTCTAAGTATTTTGCCGCACATATCAAAAATCCAATACTCTTTATTTCTTAAACTCATATATAGTTTATACTTCTTAAGCGGAGAAGCTGTATGGAAAGTTAATCGAACTGGTTGTTTATACGTAGTTCTCCAATTTTTGGTGGTGAAAAGTATACATGGTATGTAATCTCTACAGGTCCTTATCATGAGCTTGATCAGTTTTTAACAATTAATAAGAGAAGTGTATAGATCGTCTACCCATATATACAAGTATGAACTCCCCAGGATACAACCTTGGAATGTTGTTTGTCCTTGTCCGGGTATCTTGTGGTGGCTTTCCTGAAGCACCTGTGTTTGTCTCCATATGTGATTAACAATTAATATATGCGACCCTATTACATATATATATATATATATATATATATATAACACTATTATTGAGGAAAACTTAAGATGGTGTAAACAAGGGTTAATGCATGTCCTTGTCCATTTAGACTTTCAATTTAGACCACCAAATCAATTTTTTAAATTATACCTTTTTAAAAGCTTGAAAAAGAAGTAATAATTCATGGATGGCATCAATTATCATAGAATTAAGAATAAGTGTTATTCAATTATGTCCTTCTCGTATTGTCTTTTTTACTGTGATTAGTAGGAAATAAATATTTAATTTACTGTGTTTAGTAGGAAATAAATATTTAAATTTTACAACGGGTGGGAATAGAGGGGATAGTAATTTGACCCGATTATTAAAACTATTGTCTGTCCGTTACGTACTCAGCTAATCAACCAGAATTTTTTAACTACAAATAATTCAGATGAAAACTCTCATATTGTCGAAATAACGAGATAAATATCACTATTCTCACTCTTATCCAAGATTAGGGGACGCCTAATCGTAGTGGCAATAGATCTACTCAATTGCACCCAACAAGGAGTGTTGGCCTAGCTAGAAGCATGCAGTAGGGTGAAGAAGCCATAGAATAAATAAAACTCCATAGAGAATTATATTATGAGTATTTTGAATTGCCTAAAACATATCGTGAACCACTTGTTAATATGTATTGTCACACTATTTTCTACTATTTTGATCTTTTAGATTATATGTTATCAAAGCTGATTCGAAATCTCTTTGTTCCATAAAATCGCAGATTTGATTCTTACCTTCTACACTTTATGAATTAAATTTTCACATTAAATAATAAGTTAAATTCTCATCTTTTAATTCCATGATTTTTTAAGTGCTGTACACTTCCATGTGCATATATATATATATATATATATATATATATATATATATATATATATATATATATATATAGGAAAATGCTACTTGTACACCCCATTTGGGGTGTACATCGCACACCCCACCCATCCAATGGGTGGGGTGTGGTGAGGGGTCACTTCACAATTTGTGAAGTGACCCTCCCACCCTTAGATGGGTGGGTGTAAGATGTACACCCCCTTTGGGGGTGTATATGTAGCGTTGCTCATATATATATATATATATATAGAGAGAGAGAGAGAGAGAGAGAGTAGAGCTTATATGTTTTTAAATGCACAAGTTCATCCATACTTGTGAATTTTTTATCATTAAATTTGTATGGAAATTTGTGTTTTTGTAATCTCAACTAAAGAGAGAGAAAGACAAAGTAAAAGCACAAATTTAATAGTAAAAAATTCACAAGTATAAATATTATTGTGCTTTTAAAAGCATATAAGATATATATATATATATATATATATATATATATATATATATATATATATATATATATATATATATATATATATAATAGAGCATATATATTTAAAAAAAAGTCAATTTATGCTTATGAATTTTTTACCATTGAATTTGTATTGGGATTTGTGTTATTATAAAGTCAACTAAAGAGAAAAAAAGAAAATGTAAAAAAAATAAATCCCAATATAAATTCAATGATAAAAAATTCAATAATAAAAAATTCACAAGCATAGATGAGTTTGTGGTTTAAAAAGATGTGTGGTTAGGATAATAATGGGTCTCTTGGGTTAAGGAAGTAGTTGGTAGAATAAATTGATTTAAAAAATAAAATTAGTTAAATTGATAGATTTAACGGTAAAAAATTTACAAGCACCAATTACTTAATTGATGTATAAATATAATAGTGAAACTCCATATATATATATATATATATATATATATATATATATATAGAGAGAGAGAGAGAGAGAGAGTTGGGCTGAAATGCTATTGATAGAATCAACCCAACTTTGCCACCCATTTTGTAGCCATTGGATCGCATTGAGATCCGTGTAGGCTCTTTAATGAAAAAAAAGAGAAGAAAAAGCCTAAATTTATTTTTTTGTAGCCATTGGATCGCATAATGGGTCTGGAATGCTATTGATAGCACCAACCCAACTTTGCCACCCATTTTGTAGCCATTGGATCGCATTGAGATCCGTGTAGACTCTTTAATGAAAAAAAGAGAAAAGAAAAAGTAAAATGAAAAAGTAAAAAGAAAAAGTAAAAAGTAAAAAAATTTTCTTTTTAATTAAAGTGCTTGCACGAATCTCAATGCGATCCAATGGCTACAAAATGGGTGGCAAAGTTGGGTTTGTGCTATCAATAGCATTCCAGCCCAACTATATATATATATATATATATATATATATATATATATATATATATATATATATATATATATATATATATATATATATATATATATATATATATATATATATGGGATAATTGCCTGTGTACCCCTGAAATATGAAGAAATATCTGATTTACCCCTCTTATTTTTTTCTTTCCAATATACCCTTCATACGTTCCACCGTTATTAAAAATATCCCTACCGTTTCCCTTTGTTAAGTTAACTAGGGTTAAACTAGAGTTAAATAATAATCGGAGTTGAAAACTATCAGATATACCTATTTTGCCCAGATTTAGGGTTTAGGGTTTAGGGTTTAGAATTTTTTAGGGTTTTAGGGTTTAGGGTTTAGGATTTTAGGGTTTAGGGTTTAGGGTTTTTTAGGGTTCTAGGGTTTAGGGTTTAGGGTTTTAGGATTTAGGGTTTAGAGTTTTTTAGGGTTTTAGGGTTTAGGGTTTAGGGTTTTAGGGTTTAGGGTTTAGGGTTTAGGGTTTTAGGGTTTAGGGGTTTAGGGTTTTAGGGTTTAGGATATATTTGAAAGGGCAAAATAGTAATTACACACAGATAACGGCAGTTCCAAACGGTACACTAAGAGAGTTTAACTTCAGGGGTATTTTGGAAAGAAGTTGGAACGTAAGAAGGATAGTTTTAATATTAGCCTTCTAAGAGAGGTAAATATGAAAACATGGAAATTTTTAGGGGTACGTAGGAAATTGCCCATATATATATATATATATATATATATATATAGAGAGAGAGAGAGAGAGAGAGAGAAAATAAGGTTTTTATACTTTTAAAATTATAATTTTTTTATTATTAAATTTGTATTAAAATTTATGCCATTGTATTTTTTTTTTCTCTTTTTTTAGTTGGCTTTATAATAGTACAAATTTTAATATAAATCTAATAATAACAAATTTACAAATATAATAAAATTTATAATTTTAAAAATATATAAACTCTACTTTTATATATATATATATATATATATATATATATATATATATATATATATATTGGGATGAGGTAATGGAGAGAATCTTTCCTACTACATGAGTTCCACTTGAGTTGAAACACTCGATCTCCACTAAATAGAGACAATAATAGCACACCTTTTGGGTTATATAATAATTAAATCCTTCATAAAAAAATGTATAATTATCTTGAAATTAACAGATTAAAAGAAGCTCATCAAACATCTAACTGAAGATCAATCCATAGTTAGTTAATTCGCGAATTATTCGCGAATTATTCGCGAATTATTGAGAATCCGAATTAAACGGGCCGTTTCCGACTTTTTCCAAAAATTCGAAATAATTCGCGAATTTTTGAATCAAAAAGTATTATTCGCGAATTATTCACGAATTACGAATTTTTGGGTGAAAAATTCGTTCTTTTTTAAAGCATAGTTAGTTAATTCACGAATTATTCGCGAATTATTCACGAATTATTCGCGAATTATTCGCGAATTATTGAAAATCCGAATTAAAATTATTTGTGGGGAATAATTTAAAATTATATTTTTTTTTGTTCTAAATGAATATTTTATTTATTTCTAAATAAATTGATTAAATTATTTTAAAAAATTATAATTGTTTATACTAATAGTATAAATTTTTTAATTTTTTTTTTAATTTAATAGCCGAATTTTTGATCCCGAATTTTTAATTAGTGAACGTATTATTTTCGTATAAATCACGTATCCGAATAATTGACGAACCCGTTTTTTAGCCGAATTTTTAAACGAATTTTAAAATTATGATACGAATTTTATCCGTATTATATCCGTACCGAATTTTTGCCGAATCCGAATTAACTAACTATGGATCAATCACCCAAAATATAAAAAAAAAAACCATAAATGCCATACAAATTATTACTAAATAATTTATTTTGAAAGCCAAACTGGCCCATAGAATTTGATAAGCCTTAATTAGTTCTCTCTTCATTTTGTATTTTTCAAAATAACCCCAAAACCTTCTCCTATCTCACCCCCTTTAAATTCATAAGTAAAATACCAAAATCTTTATAGTCTAAAGCACTAATCACTAATTAGCAATCATTTTGGAAATTTTGGAAATTTGACTTGTACATTTTGAGTATTTGTGTAATGATCTGAACCGCTAATAAATATAATAGCTCGCTGGATCCAAACTATCAGTCTAAAATATTTGAGTCCTCAAGTTTCAACGTATAACTATTGGGACGTTACAACTTGTGCGCTAGTATAGGTAAACAAATTATAAATAATAATACCTAAGTAGTGTAGAGACCGGGTAAAATTTTTTTAGTAAAAATGTACATATTAAATAAATAAATATAAACATAAAGAAGAAACAAAATAATATAATCATATTTGATTAGATTTTATAATATGAAAATCACACTAAAGACTTAATGAAATTACAACTCAACAAAAAATAATGAAAGAAACGCAAAGAAAGAAAGAACAATAAGAGAAGAAAAATTATTACGCATATATTTTGAAAAAATATTTAAAATATTGTGAGAAAAATATAACAAATAATAAAATGCACACTAAAGAGACTCAAATTCACATACTAAAAATTAAAGTGAAGCCAAATTGTGAGTATCGTGGGCGGACGTATCAAACCGAAATAAGATCTAAGATTAACATCTCGATAGATTTAGTTTTTTCCAATTTTTCTAATTTTCGAAACTAGATAGTCTTCGAAATCTGACATCTCATATTGATTTGTGTGATTTTTCTTTTTTTTTTTAACAAGTGTTTAGAGTTTAAACCAAAAAAAGTAACAGCTCAAGAAAGAGAAATAGACGAAAAAATGTAACCGCTCAAGAAAGAAGAAGAAGCGGTGGATTTCAAACAAAAAAGGGAAAACGAAGAGTTAGTGGTTCGGTTTAATCAAGGAATATGAAGAGGCTGTGGTTTAGCTCAAGCAAAGAAAGATGGAAATATATGGAGCAGTTCGGCCGGTTCGCCCTAATGCAACAAGTGTGATATGGTTCGATTTAAATAACGAAATTTGGAATCATGGTCCATAGGTAGTGTAATCCGATTTGGTTCAAGCAAAGAAAAAAGGATGGAGCAGGTGTGATCCAATTCGGTTCAAGTAAAGAAAGAGAAAAATATGTAGAGAATTTGGGCCGGTTCGGTTCAAGCAAAGAAAGAAAAATATGTGCAGGACTTGAGCCGGTTCAACATGTATTCCGATTCGATTCAATCAAACAAAGAAAGAAACACAACATACAGTTTGGTTCAAGCAAAAAAAAAAAAAAACATATGGAGGACTTGAACAGATTCAACGAAAAAAAAAAAAAAAGAAACAATTAAGTGGAGGACCTGAGTCGGTTTATAATTCTAAATGAAGAAAATATTAACACGTGATAAAAATTTTTTTTTAAAAAAAATATAGATATAGATTGACTGGTTGTGCGGCCGCGGAGTTACCAAAATTATTCCTATGGTTAAACCAAAATTTCCAAGGAAGTATACGGATTGTTAGGTTTCCATCACACTCAATCAAAAGCTCCATCGTTTCCAATAAGCGCTTCTCCTTTTAAATGTGGCCTACAATCCAACTCATTCATTGGATGCTACAGTGCCCTTGAGCAAGTGGTTTTTTTGAGAGGAAGCCCATTGTGATCCGAAAAGAGGAAACGGGAACATAAAAAGTGAAATATCTTATTTGATCTCTTCTACATGTATGTATATATATCTATCACCACTCTACATGAGAAATTAATTATTGTCCGGACCAAAAGCCAACAAAAGTACTAGAGACGTTCAATTATTCAATGGAGAATCTTTTAATTTTTTTTTTATGTAGTTTTCCTCGGCCATTTGAAGAGAATGGTGTTACATTTTGATTGGAGTGGTATAATAGAAAAGGGGCCAAGGCAATGATTTCTCACTCTAGAGAGTAGATAATAATAATTAAGTCTCCTCACTGATTAACTCTCTGGGCCTTCACCACTAGTGATTGTCGAGAGTTTGATCATGGGCTAAATACATCAAACCAGGTGGAAAATTATTAGAGATTTTGCTTAAACATGAACTATAAGCAACTCTTATCTGAAATTAGATTGGATCGAACAAGAATGAGAATGAGAGAATACGTAATTTTGTGGTAATTAAAGAAAGGGTTTAGTGATTCGCATCCGTTGTTCCAACAAGTATATAAGAAGTTGATTTGGTAAGATGCACCAGGATTTTCAGAATCTAAGATTTGGTTATCGTCGTGCCCATTCTCAAAATTCTCGGGTCAGGTTCGGTAATTTCATACCAAAGCCCGGTTTTCATCATATTCGGAACAATATCATTGAAAATTCTAACAACCTAGTCGATCGTCATCGGAATTAAATAGCTAGTCATTTCACACAAAAAAATTTGACTCTAACAAATTAAATGGTATGAGAGCTTTCATAAATTGCAAATGTTATCCCTAAGACCATGCATGAAGACAAATAGCGGGTCAGACCGGATTCCAGCCCGAACTGGCACGACCCAAATGACTGGATCGGAGCAACTAGGAAAATTTCAAATCAAATCCGGGTCCGACTCAGATCTCATTGAGCATTAAAATTTTAGATCCAACCCAGTCCAAATTGGGCCTATCGGGCCCAACAGGAAGAAAAATGGGCCATGCGGGTCGGACCAGATTTATTTAATGTCGAGTGCCCATGTAATTTTTGTTGTCTCATATTTCATCATCACATTTAACATGTAACGATTACACCCAAAAAAAACAAAAACAAAACAAAAACAAAAACAAAAGACCCCCAAAAAAAAAAAAAAAATCAAAAATCAAAAATCAAAAATCAAAAACAGCACAATTCTTAAAGCAGAGAATGTCAATGTTCTAGGAGGGCATATATGTGCATGCATCTACAACATGCAAAAGTGTTCCTAGCTTGCATTGCGCCCTTTAATTAGGACCACCAAAGAAGTCGAAGAACGGTTTTGTAAGTTGGTTTTCATAATCACTCATCATCTCTTCTTCTTCTTCCTCCTCTCCTTCCTCCAAGCTCTCGGCGGCCTCCGTCGATGCCGTCGAAGTAAGCGAACTCCTCGACCTCTCCTCCAACACGCCGGTCGGGTGCACCGGAAACAGCTGCAGTGTCTCATGGCCCGTGTTGTTAACCCTATCATCACCACCACCATCATCATCATTATCATTGTTATGACCATTATTATTAGCATTATCACCTCCAAGAGTATGGCCATGGCTTGAACTAGTAGAGTAGTTGTGATAGGATTGGTCAACAGGGGCCATGAGCATTCTCTGAAACCCTTGTGGCCTTGGCCACCTCTTTAAAGCTTCGGGGGACACGAACATGGTGGAGAGGTGGGGTTGGTAGATGCCAACGCCTCCGATGCCATGCACATGGGGCGGCGTAGCTACGTTGTATGGGCCGCGAATAGCTGCAGAAAAGGATTGAACTTGAATTAAATGAGAAAAAATAAATCAAATTAGTTTGCATTCGAACTCAAAAAAAAACCCCACCAACTCTGGTGCAAAAGGTTTTAATATATTATTTTTTAGCACGTGCATGGAACGTGGAAATTGTTGAGTGCAACGTTTCCTATCTAGTGCAAAAGCTCAAAAGCAACTTTACAACAATATGAATGATGTAAGAGGGTTGTTCTCCTCTGTAACTAGTGGAGTTTCTTATTATTGTGTGTGTGTGTGTGTGTGTGTGTTTTCGAGGAAAGAGAGGGAGTGTGTTGCTGAGAAAAGAAAAGGACAGATGATGAGAGAGAGAGAGGAAACAGTAGCGAAAACAGGACAATGGAAACAGAAGCGCAGAAGCAAGAAAAAGGTATTATTTGAGAAAGAAAAAGCTGAGCATCACAAACACCTCGGCTAGTTCAAAATAATAATAAAAAAATTATGTAAAAGAAATTAAATGCATGATTGCAAACAATTGCATGTCAACCCAAAAAAAGAAGCGCAAGTTAAAAATTTAATTTGTCACCAACAATATATATGATCAGAGAAAACGTTAACCAAGCAAACAAAAGAATCCGGCGAAACTCAGCAGAAAAACATATAAACTAAATTTCGATTTTTTCTAAAATTTTTTAGCTTGAAAAACTCCATAAACATTAATTCTCTCCGTCAGGTAGTTAAAACAGAAAAAAGAAAAAAAAAAGAAAAAAAGAAGACCAACTTAAGAAAGCTTTTTTCCATCTTTATTTTGGACACTTTTGTACCAACTATTCGTATGAAACATCACGTAGGTGTATTCCACCAACCTTACATAGAAGAATATATCTCTGCATATTGACTTTGGATCTGATAAAGAACACACTAGCAAAACAAATTACTCACAAATTTATGTGCCACTAATTATTTTATTTACAATATTATTATTCAGAATCAGCTCCACCATTTATGCCATTATTATTTTTATTTTATTTAGCTCACAATGATATATATATATATATATATATATATATATATATATATATATATCTCCAAAGTATCATATAGTATTATTAAATTTTTAACCTTTAAATAATATGATAGGATGACAGTCCATCTTTAAAATTTAATAGATAATTAAAAAAATAATATAATTTTAAAAAAATAATTAAAATAATTAATTTAATAATAAAAAATTTAATAGTACTAAATAATTAGTTCTATCAATTGAATAGTAGTGAAACTCTATAGATCCAAGATATATATATTATTATGTTTTTTAATCTGTGCTGAACTCGTATAAAATAATTCAAAGAGAAAAGAAAAAAAAAAGTGTTAACCGTTGGTGCATGGCGGTGCATGAGAAAGAGACGAAGGGGACTGCAGCGTCGGAGGAAGCGCTTGCGGCTGCAGCGGCAGCGGCAGTGGCGGCGGCGGCGGCGCGTGGTGGAGAAAGTGAGAGAAGTAGGCGAAGCTCTCCTGCTTCTGCTTCTGCCTCTGCCGTGCCTTGTGGTTCTGGAACCAGTAGAACACGTTCTTCCCCTCTATCGCCCCGTACTCCCTCAGCTTCCCCGTTATCTGCTGTATCTGCTCCGCGGTAGGCGTGCGTATCCCCTGCCTATACAACCCCTCCAGTATGCTTATTTGCTCCTTCGTCGGGTTCCACCGCGAACTCCCCGAAGATGCATTAGCATTAGCATTAGCATTAGCATTCGAACTGGTATTAGCAAAACTACTCGGAATAGTAGTAGTAGGAGGAGGAGGAGGAGGAGGAGGAGATGATGAGAAAGAGATCTTTGCTTCTTCTTCCATTGTTTGAACTTGGGTTCTCAAAGAGAGAGAGAGAGAGAGAGAGAGAGATACAGGAGGGGGGGTTTACATATATAGAGTGGTTTGAGAAGTGGGTATTGGGTGGTAGTGGTGATTATATGCATGCATGAGAGAGAGAGAGATAGAGAGAGAGAGAGAGAGAGAGAGAGAGAGAGAGAGAGGGAAGGGGAAGGGGGAGGGGAGCGTGAGGAGGTGGGTGCTTGTGTTTGTCGCCTTGTGGTGGCGAAGAAACGTGAAGGAGAGAGAGAGAGAGAGAGAGAGAGAGTGAGTATGACCTGTGAAGGGGCCGGAAGTTTGACATGCGTATGGATTTTGGAGCTGGGAAAGCTCTGAAAACATGGCGGGGAGCGGCTGTGAGGGGGAAGGGTGGGGTGCAGGCGCTGCGGCGCGCTCATTGGGCGCCACACGGTCGTCGACGACCAAAACGAGTTCGAGTTTTTTTTTTTCTTTTCTTTTCTTTGAGCTACTCTATATATACACAGCCACGGGTGAACATTTTGGACCTGCCTATATTTTTTAAAAAACTATCGCATACACCCGGTGTTGAATATATAGTTATGATAATTAGTTGAGCCAAAGGATAAATACATTGGTGAAATGATAGAGGCAGAATCTATATGATCCAAAAAATAATAATAATAAATAAATTTCATGGCTTGCAAATTGCTGTACAATTTTTTATAAGCGTACATATTTCATTTTTAGTATGGCAAATCGTAAGGTTTGAAAAATCTATTCCCTAATGATATAATAAATTTGCATAGTGTATATATAAACTTAAATTTTGAGGGTTCAATAATGCAACAGGTGCATGCAATGATTCCCGATATTTAAATATATATCGGGAATGACATAAATTCTTTGCTTGCGCTATTCCTCTTCTCCGAGATTTCACATTTCCTTTACCTTAAATACAACAAACGCCTACTTTTATACACATTTGGCTACGCCTAATGTAGCATGCAGTGGCCATGGATTTATATCTTGCATGGCTATCTATGGAAATTATATAGATATTATGTCGTGTGTTCGGTGTTCACTGGTGCAATGCTCATTGCATGCATGTATACATAAATGGCACGAAATCTATTCCCCTCATCTGCGTCGAGATTCTGTGGGAATTTGGAGGGCTCCCATCGAATGCGAACAAGGAAAAAGGTGGCAGCATAAATAAAGCATTGTTGAAACTGTGCACATCTGCATGTATCGTAATCAGCAACTTAGAAGAAGAGAGAAAAACAGAGAGAAAAAAAGAGAGAGAGGTGTAGGGTGTATATAGGTAGGCTAGAAATTATATAGGGAGCTTTGGGAAACGGAGAGGGCGATACAAGAATCTAAATGCAATCTATTTGCATGCGTTAGTGATGAATCGATTGAGAGTAGCGTATTATTATTCTGTGTTTTGGGCTTTTACGGAAACAAAAAAAAAAAAAGAAAAAAAAAAGAAAAAGATAAAGAAAGAGAGAGTTATTAAGTGGGGCTGCGTAGCCTCGTGAAAGTCTCCAAAACCGCCTCTCGCCGCCCGCGCCCAAATCTATGAGGATTGGGTGGCCGCGACAGACTGCCCTAGCAGCAACAACTATAAAAAAAAAAAAGAAAATTTCGTTCAAATGTTAAAATATTATTATGATAAGTGTACAAAATAAAACAAAAATAAAAGTCGCATAAAATTAAAAAATGACAGATATACGATAAAAAAATAAAAAATATAAAAATATAAAAAATTATATACAAATTATTTTGCACAAAAAAAATTTATGTACTAAATATCAGAATTTCACTATATAATAAAATAATTAAGTACAGTAATATCAACAAAAAAAAAAAAATTTAATGGTTTTTTTTTTTTTTTTTTTTTCTTTTTTTTTGTATGGAGCCCTCGGCTTCCAATTACATAATTTTTTTTACTCGGTTTGTATTTTTCTTATTTATTATGCTCAACTTTGAAATTATGGGCCAATCCGATTCACAGTGGCCCAACAGCTCATTATTTCTACAGCCTTTTCAAATCAGTAATCATTGGGCTACTTCAAAAAGAGTTCCATGCATGTTGAAACTAACCAACTAATTAAAAGAAAATTAAAAAAAATTAGTACTATTTTTTTAAAAAAAAGTAATGTTTTTTCTTGGTGATTTTTGCAAGTTTTGCTCGCGCATCTTTTCGGGGCGACGACGGTGGCGTAGTCGACGGAGCTCCGGATGGCGACCGGAGCAATGACGAGCGCGAAGTCGACGGAGCTCCGGATGGCATTCGGAGCAACGACGGCGCGAAGTCAGCGGAGCTCCACCCGCGCACCGTAGATCGATCGGATAGTAAAAAAGTGAAAAAATTAAATTAGCAAAATCTAACGTAGAGAATAATTTTTTTTAGGATGACTTTGAATTTAATCAAATTTTTTTTAGCATGTCAAAGACACGAACAATAAAGGTGCATTAGAACAGTATAAAATCAGTAATTAATTAAACTATTTCAAGAAGAGTTTCATACACGTTGGAACTAACAAACTAATTAAGAGAAAATTTTAAAAATAAAATTAGTATTAATTTCTTTTAAAAAGTAACTCTTTTTTTCCGTGATTTTTGCAAGCTCTGCCCGTGCATTTTTTCTGGGCCACTACGGTGGCGAAGTCGACGGAGCTCTGGATGGCGATCGGAGCGACGACGGAGCTCCGCCCGCGCACAGTAGATAGGATCGGATAGTAAAAAAGTGAAAAAATTAAATTAATTAAATCTGACGTATAGGATATTTTTTTTTAGCAGAATTTTGAATTTAATCAATTTTTTTTTAGCATGTCAACAATAAGGACATAATAGAATAGTATAAAATTCAATACCCAAAATTAATGGGGTGGTTGCGGAGGATCGGGATGGCGCGGTCACACACGGCGCAGGCGGAGATGCCGCGGTTCTAATAGCGGTCGAAGCCGTCAGCCCTCCTCAATTCTCAATTAATATATGTATAGATTAGAATTTGGCCCAATTTTAATCTAAATGTAGCCGAACTCTTTATGTGGTTTATTGGACTAGGCCTGGTTAATCGGTTCGGGTTGAATCGTCGAGTTTTAGATTCGAAAAAGCCCAAGCTAGGCCCATATTTTGATTGGGCTAATCCTATTATAGTTGGGCTTGGATTTTGCTCCCGCCAAGGGAAGTTTATCTTCCGTTGGAAAGAAAATGCGAATCTTGAAGCGCAATCAACGGTGATAAACTCGGACAATCGGATTTGTCAATATGTGAACAGTTTGTGGCCGCGATCTCGACATCGCAAATTTCGCAACGCGCGCCTACCTTTGCACGTTGCCATTTCAAAAACACTGTGGACTCGGTTTACCGATCATCACGATATCAAGCAATATAATTGAACCTCTCTAACTACAACAGTTCATTATTGGTTAGCATTTGAATGATGTGGTAGTCTCGGTCTACTAGAATTTCTCCAAGTAAATGCTGTAATCCAATTAGGTTCGGAGCTTCCGATCTATCGGGCCGTCCAATTTAATCGGACGGCCCTGCTCACTTCACAGAAGCTTCTAGAAACCCTTTCAATCTCCTTATATAACCCGCGCTCCCTCCCTCCACCCATCCACCTCTACGTCTCAAACCCTAGCGGCCCCTTCATCACGGCGCTCCCTCTCTTCCTCCCTCTCTTCTCTTCCGCCTCTGCGTTTTCGATCTAAACCCTAGCAATGGCGGGTAAGGGCGAGGGACCTGCGATCGGGATCGACCTCGGGACGACGTACTCGTGCGTGGGGGTGTGGCAACACGATCGCGTGGAGATCATCGCCAATGATCAGGGGAACCGCACCACCCCCTCCTATGTCGGCTTCACCGACACCGAGAGGCTCATCGGCGACGCCGCGAAGAACCAGGTGGCCATGAACCCCACCAACACCGTCTTCGGTAAGTTCTTGGCTCTTTTCCCGCATTCAATCTCATGGATCTATTGTATTCTTCGTAAATCTAGTTTATATAGAGCGATTTCGTGATCTATCATGTTTTAGAATGATAGATTTGCAGAAGAAGATGCTATTTGTTGTTTTTACGTTCGATTTGTGTAAATACATTTTAACAAAAAAAAAAAGAAAAAAGAACAACTAGAAGCTGTCTTAATCTGCTTGTCTCTTTGATTTTATTAGTTTGTTTCCACTTGCATTGCATCTTTTAGATCTGTCACAAAACATATTTAGTTGTTTAAAATGTGGATCCGAATCTCTTGCTTCGTTTAAACATTAGTAGATGGATCTACGAATTTGCTTGTTATTTTTAATAGTAATTATGAGTTAGGTTATGTGTTCTTTATGTTGATGGCGCGAGATGCTTATTTCGAGGATACAACTAGTGTAATATTTATGCTGTGCCTTAAAATCCTAGTTGTTCTAGTAGAAATTTTTGGTTATTTTTCCTTCTTTGCTTTTGTTTTTCTTCAGTGTTTTCTCCTGCTATGGACTCGATATAACAGTGATTATTTTCATAGTTCCAATCAGTTTGGTTGGCCTATGATAATTTATATAAATGCATTAACAGCCTTTGTATCGACACTTCTTATTTGGTGCTGGTGATTTTCCCTACTACAGATTATGTACTTAATCTATATTGGTATTAGCGAAGCAAATTTGAGCTTTGGTGTCCTTATGGTCGTACCTAACTTTGCCTTATTCTTATTTACTACGTAAGTCTGACGGTGTCGAACCATGGAGCTAATGTGGCCTTAGATTTTACTTTAGGCAGCAAATGTTGTTATTTTCATGGGAGGGATGTTATAATATTTTACTTAGGTCTGAAGATTTGACATCGGGATGTCGAACTGTTTCTAATTGGGTTTTTGTGATTCTCATCTTCACCATGTATATTCTTTTCCTCTTACAATCTACAATTTCTTTTTGTGTTCCAGATGCGAAGCGCCTGATTGGCCGGCGGTTCTCTGACGCCACGGTCCAGAGCGACATCAAGCTGTGGCCCTTCAAGGTTATTGCCGGTCCTGGTGACAAGCCCATGATCTTTGTCCAATCCAAGGGTGAGGAGAAGCAATTTGCTGCTGAGGAGATCTCCTCCATGGTCCTGATGAAGATGCGCGAGATTGCGGAGGCCTACCTTGGCTCCGCTGTCAAGAATGCCGTCGTCACTGTCCCGGCCTACTTCAACGACTCTCAGCGCCAGGCCACCAAGGACGCTGGTGTCATCGCGGGCCTCAATGTTATGCGTATCATCAATGAGCCAACTGCTGCTGCAATTGCCTATGGTCTAGATAAGAAGGCCAGCAGTGTTGGCGAGAAGAATGTCCTCATCTTTGATCTTGGTGGTGGGACCTTCGATGTCTCTCTCCTTACTATCGAGGAGGGTATTTTTGAGGTGAAGGCAACTGCTGGGGATACTCACTTGGGTGGTGAGGACTTTGACAACAGGATGGTGAATCATTTTGTTCAGGAGTTCAAGAGGAAGCACAAGAAGGATATTACTGGAAACCCTAGGGCTCTTCGCAGGCTGAGGACTGCATGTGAGAGGGCAAAGAGGACCCTCTCTTCCACCGCCCAAACAACAATCGAAATTGACTCCCTTTATGAGGGCGTCGATTTCTACTCGACTATTACAAGAGCCAGATTCGAGGAGCTCAACATGGACCTGTTCAGAAAGTGCATGGAGCCTGTTGAGAAGTGCTTAAGAGATGCCAAGATGGACAAGAGCACAGTACATGATGTTGTCCTGGTCGGTGGGTCGACCCGAATTCCCAGGGTTCAGCAGCTGCTGCAGGACTTCTTTAATGGAAAGGAGTTGTGCAAGAGCATCAACCCCGACGAGGCTGTTGCTTATGGGGCTGCGGTCCAGGCCGCAATTTTGAGCGGCGAAGGCAACGAAAAAGTACAAGACCTCCTCCTTTTGGATGTTACTCCTCTTTCACTCGGTCTGGAAACTGCTGGAGGAGTCATGACTGTTCTTATCCCGAGGAACACCACTATCCCGACCAAGAAAGAGCAGGTGTTCTCGACCTATTCTGATAACCAGCCCGGTGTTTTGATTCAGGTATATGAGGGTGAGAGGACGAGGACAAAGGACAACAATCTCCTCGGTAAATTCGAGCTCTCTGGTATTCCTCCTGCTCCTAGGGGTGTGCCTCAGATCACCGTCTGCTTCGATATTGATGCAAACGGTATCCTGAATGTCTCTGCTGAGGATAAGACTACCGGGCAGAAGAACAAGATCACCATCACCAACGACAAGGGCAGATTGAGCAAGGATGAGATTGAGAAGATGGTTCAGGATGCTGAGAAGTACAAGTCGGAGGACGAGGAGCACAAGAAGAAGGTGGAGGCCAAGAATTCTTTGGAGAACTACGCTTATAACATGAGGAACACCGTGAAGGATGAGAAGATCTCATCGAAGCTGAGTCCGGCTGACAAAAAGAAGATCGAGGACGCCATAGATCAGGCGATCCAGTGGTTGGACAGTAACCAGCTCGCAGAGGCTGACGAGTTTGAGGATAAGATGAAGGAGCTGGAGGGGATCTGTAACCCCATCATTGCGAAGATGTACCAGGGTGCGGGCGCCGACATGGGAAGCGGGATGGATGAGGATGGGCCCTCTGCTGGGGGAAGTGGAGCTGGTCCCAAGATTGAGGAAGTCGACTAAACAAATCTTCTTTCCTCTTATTGCTAGGATCGCAGTTTTGTCTCCTGGTATGGCCATACCTGGGATTGGTTAGTTGATCCATCTACTGCGAATTTTGGAAAGAAACTTTTATAGTATTTTGGTTCTTTGTTAAGGGTCAAGTGCCAAGATGCTAAAACTCTTAAAATTGTACGTTTTCTGTTTTGCTAGCATGTCGCTCTTGTTTTAGGACTTTTAAAGTACCACTTCTTAATCTGGTCACCTCAATCAATGAGGATGATGCCCACAGGTCCTGACCGAAATTAGGGTTAAGCTTAGCTTGCTTATCTTACTTCTATTGATGTGATGTTATCTTGGTAAATTTGTGGATGCTTGGTGCAGTTATATAGTGGGAATCATGAAAATGCTTGCATGTTATTTGCTAACTGGTGTATGTTATTTGCTAACTGGTTTTTAATAGACAAGTAACTTTTTAGGATGCATGCTCGTTTTATTATCGAATGCCATAGGATGCTTGTGAAATATGCATATTCATCGAGAGTGCAGGTTAAAACTATCTAAGCCATTGTAGAGTAAAAAGCTGTAAAATTAGTGAAATGTGTTGTCGCTATGTCTTTTTCGATGGACTTCTTATATGATGTCACTATTTCAGAACAGTCTATTTATCATTTTGAAAGTGAAAAATAACTTAATGTGAAATTTCTTAGTATGAGGTACAGAGCAATTATAAAATTGTTTGTGAAGGCTTTCAGTGATTTATATGATTGTAGATAAAAAATAAGCAAATTAATAGAAAATACAATTCAGAAAAAGAAGGAAAGTGGGCAAATTTGAAGTAAAAAGGACTTGGGCTTTAGTTAAATACCAGGGATTTCCATTTATCGATTAGTTCGAAAATAGAAACTTTTAGAAACATCACCTAAATGGAAAGATTCACTCAGGACCCCAAGAATTGGGTTGCAACTCCGGCCCAATAAGCGATATGGACCCAATACAACATCCATGTCGGAGTTGTTGTAGTGTGGACATAATTAGATATTTATTATATACATATTTTTTTTAAACAAAATCTAGAATAAATATCAACAAGAATAAACAGATCATAATATTGAGCTCAAAAGGGAACAAAGCTCTGAACCTATGAAAGGATGATAATAAAGACAAACCACATTCTTCCAATAGAAACAGAAATGCCAAAAATGAAAACAAAAGCCAAACTGTGGAGCTTAACATTCTTACAGCATATTCGAAAATAAAAGATACTTGTAACCAAATCACAGGATAAGGTCTTCACCAAGTTCTACATCAAAACTTTATAGGCTAAAATTACACACCATTGCCCAAAAACTATCATGATCTTGCAAGGGTTTTATTTCTTCTTCTCGGACACTCCGGCGGATCTGCACACAACATGAAAAATTATTATGTTTGAACCAAACATGCAACAAGAAGCAACTCTTGTTAACTGCTATCTATTCTAACAACCACAGTGATATGTTGTATTTCTTTTTTCCACCTAAGGTTTCAATTTGATCAGACTAAAGCCTCTACTAGTGACATTTTTCAGTTTAATGGATGCATCAGCAGGGGGCCATGGGTAAAAAGGATGTACTCCGGGCGAAAGTTGCTGTTGCAGACACACCACATCCCACCACACTAGGACTCGTAAAAATAACACTTCGACATCTCACCACTTTCTAGTATCTAGACTTTTGAGCTAACCTACTATGACTTCCAAAACTCAAAATCTTATACAGATCTTCAGCTACTTCTCTGAAGGATGTTATACAGCCTAATAACTGATAAGACAGTTGAGCACCTTGTAGAGATACATCTACCAGGAATTCTGAAAATAAATTAGGACAGATGGCAAGAAACAGCATCTGTCGACAAAAAAAAAAGGAGAAAATAAAAACCAAAAACATGCCACAGGCAAAATATATCCGGATCGTTCTCAACGACCCCAAACACTCGCATGGGTAAGCTGCCAATGAATGCAAGGACTATCCTACCCTAATATTCCTTTATGAACTAGTGTTTTAGCTTCTATCAAAAGAAAAGTGCATTAGCATAAATGACTCACCTCATCTTCCTGAGAACATTAGCCATCTCTTCACGCTTCTTCTTTGCTCTCTTGTGCGTACCAAGCTTTCTCTTCGCCACCTTCAGTGCACGCTTGTCCTTTCCAACTTTCAGAAGCTCAGTAATTCGCTTCTCATAGGGAGCAAATCCAGCAACTTCCCTAATCAAGCTCCTCACCATAAGCACCCTCTTGCTAGTTTTCTGGAATAAACAGTTCATATTGCAGGAATCTATATTTAGTGTGATTAAGCAATAATGATCAACAGGCACAAGAATATAAATGGACATTACATCTAAAGAAACTAAGCAATAAAAAAAGGTTCAGAGTGAAGCACATCAATAAGTTCAACAAGAGGCCTTCATAAATAATTTTTCCACTCATTAAGGCTACTGCCGCTTCTGAAAGATCAGAGGACACACAAAGTAGAGATTTCACTAAAAAAAACAGAATTAGGGAAATTGCTGCAAACACATTCAGCTAAGAGGCCCAAAAGATGAATATTCGACACTACGAACTTTTGAAAATTTACTGGTAGAAAAAGATGCCAGCAGCCTGTGTATCCTTTCATCCGCGCTCCGTACTTCCATTGGCCATCAATCACCTCTCATATTTCAATCCATAACACCCATTGAGTTGCAATGTTTTCTCCACTTAGAAATTGGAGAATTGGATTGAGAGTATAAGACGGATGGAGAGCCAATGAATTTGTGGTGCACCAATGTTTGGTTACACCAGACGTAAACAATAATTATCTCTCACTGCGATGACTAAAGTGAAACACTTACAAAAAATTTGGTGTGTGATATATCCAACTTAAAATTTTGAGAAACTAGGTAAAAACTTAACTAGAAGGTCAGGATGTAGTAGTTCAATTTACACAACTGGGAAAAAAATAAATAAATTTCTAAGTGTTTCCTTCATTTATAGAAAGTATATGGACCAACTAATTCAATTGAAATATATTAATGTATCATCCAGATTTATGCCACAGCTTATAGTCATACAACAACAGCAACAACAATAGTAACAAACACACATATACATATACATATACATATACAGGGATCCAATCAAACATTGTATAAAAGATTACCAACTAAAAGTGATCAAATGAACAGATCAACCAATAAAAAGAGTAAAAAAAAAGAATGCATTTAAGAAGGGAAAAAAAAACTAAATACAAACATAAGTGATCAGATCATACCCCTTTCCTGCTCGAAGGTCGAGGGGGAATCTCCCGCTTGGTGACGATGTGCCCCTTGTTGAGCCCCACGAAGAGGCCCGAGTTCGGCTGCGGCGGCGCCATTTCCAACGCCGATTCCTGTAATTAACAAGCAATAGCTAACGAATCGAATCAAAATCCTAACAAGGATCATAAGAAAACGAATTTAACAAGATAATCCCCCAAAATCGATGAAAAAATTCGCTAAGAAACACGAAAAAAACACTGAAGACAAAGATCTAGCCCCAAAAAAACAGTATATAGTAACAATCGAGGAACATGAAGGGAGAAAAAGACGTAGGAGAAGGAGATCGCGCACCTCACGGTGCGAGAGCGACAAAACCCTAGCACGCCGTGAAGAACCCTAGCCGAGCGCCAAGCAAACCCTAAATACGCGCGAAGGGAAAGACGAGAGCACGTGGGGATCAGAGAGAGCACGGGGATTAAAGTGCACGTGGCGCGCATCGACACAATGCTCACCAAAAGTGGACCTAAAAAGAATTGAAGTAAAAGCTAATTGTTGTGCCATTTTATGGGCCGGCCCAGCCCAGCCCGGCCCAGCCCAGCCCAGTAAACTGTTTTATTTGATCGTATTCATAATGAACTCAGTTGCGTAGATTCAAATACTGTATATATTGTTCTTAAGGAAAAATTAAAAATGATCTTTTAACTAAATCAATCATATTCCAATAAACATCTAATTTGCATAACATTTATCAAATAAATAAAAAAGTTGTTGCTATTAAAATAAGCATCAATTATGGTCAAAAATCTCGTGAACTTTAAAAATTAACAAGAACTACTGATGGAGACACGTTGGGCCAACGGTGCAACTTCCTTTTTAAAAGTATATATACAATAGGAATTTTAAAATAAAAAATTGAACTTACTAAATATGTTTTATTTTCTCGGACTATTTAATTATATATATATATATATTTTTAAAAAATAATAATAATAAGCAATTGGTCCACTGAAAAGGTGGGGTTTCTTATTCTGACAGGGCGGTGAGGATAACTCGTGGGAACTATGGCGATTGGCGGGAAACCCTTCGCCATCTCCTCCTCCACTCGTTTGGATTCTCCAGCACGGAGCTCGAGAGTCGCTTGAAAACGAAGAAGAGCGACCGCGACCATGGCGCCCAAGAGGAAGGCGAAGGGCTCCGGCACTACGACGACGACGACGATCGCTACCGCCGCCGCCACCTCGCCGCGGAGGACTCGGAGCGCCACCGCCGCCGGGAAGAGGGTGGGGCCGCCGCCGGAGACGAAGGCGGAGCCGCCGACGAAGAAGCCGAAGCGCGCGGCGTCGGAGGAGAAGAAGAACTCGAAGGGAAAGGGCAAGGCCTTTGTAGAAAAAGAGCCCCTCGCTCCGCCCCCTGTCTCCACTGACGATGGCGACGCGTCGAAGACGATCGTCGTCGAAGCATGGTAATGCGTCCCTCTCTCTCTCTCTCTCTCTCTCTCTCTCTCTCTCTCTCTCTCTCTCTCTCTCTCTCTCTCTCTCTCTCTCTCTCTCTCGCTCGCTCTCGCTCTCTATCTAAAATATGAAGTAGTAAGAAAAACTGTAGATGATCGATTTATAGTGTATGCCCCAACCCTAGATGTTTGAGGTTTTAGGTTTTGGCGGATGAGAATCTACAATCGCAAGCTTTTTGATGGATGTGGGTTGTAATGGGTTTGCCAGATTTTATCTGAGTGGGTTGTACTCACCTAAACTACTAACAAAACTACTAACAAGCTCAAAAATTGGGGCTTTTTGTGGTTTATTTGAGATTTAGTTTAGATTATCAGTGATCGTTTTTGGTTCCTGATTTGAATGTCTCAGTTTATATCCAGTACTCAATTATTAACTTTGTTGTGATCTATGGTGCTGTCCTCTTAGTTGTTACATAAGTTTGCTCTAGTGTAGTGATTTTTTTGCTTACTGGGTTCTCCAAAGTCCATGACCATACACTATTTCTTTCTATCGTGTCCCCATAATTACTGGTTTCCTTTGGTAATATGTATTAATGTAATCATGATATTTCGTTGTTTTCTAATAGCTTAAATTTTTTAGGGAAATAAGTTGTCACTAATTCCGAACTTTCTTCTATGTCTGTTTTTGTCGTGGAATTTTTGAAATCTTTGGCATTTTACTCTACATTCATTGTGCGCACTGTACAGAGCAGTTCGCGGAGTTTAACGGGAAGTATTGTTGGATTTTATCTTACAATTAAGGATTAGGTAGAACATGAAACAACTTAACTGTAAGCTATTCTATAGAATGTTATTCTGTCCATTACGATTGCTTGACATATGCTTTTATAGTGGCTGGTTTGATTTTCATTTATCAGTTTATAAGACAACAGGCTATGCTTCAATAAAGCTGAAAAGCATATGCGTGATTTAGTAAGCGTAGCTCTTATTTTGTAATTCGATTATGTGGTCGGACAAGCTCTTTTTCACTTCTAAATGTCATTTGCCTATTATTTTGCACCTACGCTTCTTTTTTTTTGTGTGTTTCAGCAAGCAGTGTAATTCATTCAAGACAAGGGCGATAAAGGTGAAGGACGGCTTGGAAAGTGCCGTCCCAGGTGTTACTGTAACTATTAACCCTGAAAAGGTATGTTCACTCAGTATTAAGGCGTGGAATCGCAATGAATTCCTATATTCATAAGTAACAGTTCATCCATCATCTTTGTACTTGACTTGTCCATAATTCTAGATTCATGCTTTGCATGGGAAATCCAGCAACTATTAGGTGCTTAATGTGAGCTCCTTATTTTTCATGCTCTCTAAATGATTGTTTGCTACAGATGGTCCTAATCATGGACTTGGATTGTGGTCTAAAACAATACTTTTCAGCTCCAAGAGATGTAAATGCGCGATGGTAACAAGGGAAAGATCATAGGGAGGTTGTACCTTATTTTTTAAATGAGGGGAGATTGTGTCTTAACTCTTATGTTCCACCAACATTGGATAATTCCATCAAGATATATTGAAACAGTTTACTTTTTTTTTGAGAAATAGGTAGCATGCTATCCGCTTCATTCATTAGAAAGATGAACTAAGCAACACTGGTGAGACAGCTTGGTCTCTAAAATTGAAACAGTTTACTTGAAAAAGATATTGTTGCAGAAGTTTCTGAAGAAAATGACCCATCTTGCCTTTGCAATGTTGGGCCATTGTTTTTCAAAATTGTAGAAAGCTGTGTGGTTGGAAACAATGGTGATTAACCCTTTGTAGGTGTAGCGGAGGGAATTTTTGAATATCGTAAAAGATGTATACTCATAGCATTATCTTTTGATTTTGCATCTCTTGAATAGGTTTTGATGTTTTACTTGTTCATCTGGCAGACCTGGTTAATGTGTAAGTGGCTGATTTAGAAGTCAAGCTTTGTGAATTACTATATCTTGCAAGAACTTCCGTTAACTTGTATAAGTTGAACACAAGCTACTTGGCCGGATTTGTTTAAGATGGATCATACGTTCTATAGAGACCAGGTATATTATGGAGAGATGTGCTTTAATGTGGATTGAAAGCATTCTGAAGGGATGGAGACCAAAAATCTAGCACGAAATTGATGAAAGGTTGATATAGCAGATGACCATTAATTGGAAGACAATGCTTTGTACTGCTCATTTTTGTCTGTTATTGTTTGATACAGAGCATACTCCTATAGAACTTGTATGGCTCACTTTTCCCCTTGTCTTTACTTCTGTTTGCGAACTAACTTAAACATCTTGATGATCAACAGCCACGACGAGGATGCTTTGAGATACGTGAGGACGGTGGCGAAGTTTTTGTCTCACTACTGGTAAACACCTTAACACAAAAGCCAGTTTTAAAGACTTATTGCATAATATTGCTATTATAAATTTAATGAATCATCCATATAGCTACATAGGTACTTGTTCGTTATGCATTGTTCATAAGACTGCTATGATATAGTACATAATTTGGACATTCTGTTTTTTCACTTGTCTCCATCTATAATTACAAGTTGCAACATTATAGATGTGGTTATAAGATTGGGAATATGTGACCAAGTGTTCGTTTGGCTTGGCTTCTCGATTAGCAGGGAAGCAGCGGCTTGACTTTGACAAATAAAAAATCGAGAGCTTTTTCTATGATGAGAAACCGAAATGTGCTTGTGCCCTTGAAGCAAAACTTCCTATATGACTGGAGCTTTGCTTTCCTCAGTGGTACTCTATTGGTGATTTTAATCAACAAGCTATTGGTTCTTCTTCAAATACCTCTAATCGACAAGCTATTGGTGCTTTTTCAAATGGACAGGGATTCCATTTTAAACTTGTTCTGCCCAGTCTTTGTAGTAGTTTTTTTGCTGAGAAAGCTACAAAAGCTTCTTATGTATACTGATTGCTTGAAATGTGGTTGGAATAACTTAAAATATTTTTACGTTGACACGCATTTCCTATTTGACTTTTTACAGGATATGCCACGACCATTCAAGCCAATGAAGAACCTAGATATGGACAAAGTTATTGTGGATATCGCGAAGAAAATTACTTGAGTGGATGCGTCTGCCTGTATTAGGAAAAAGATTTGTGAAGGTCGTCAAAATTCCTTTCAAATTTGCGATCTTCTTTTGTGGGCTATCAATGAGCCAGTGAAGCTTGTTGCTTTTGATATTGCAAAAAACATATTGTTCTCTAGTCATTTTGAGATTTGCTAGATTAGGTTGCTTGTTAACTTAATCCTAATTTGGGCTATTTGCAGTTTCTGTCTCCTAATTGGACGAGGAATAGGATGATGCTCATTAAATGTTTTCCGGGTTTTTTTTTGGAAGTTTCAGGCACTTCCTTTGCTAGGGTTGCCAGGATTTCTGCTTGGTTGATCAACATCTTTGTATTTTTTTTGTTAGTTGTTTGCTGCAATTTACTCCAAGTGATCTTTTAACTAGCAATTTACTGAGGTGAAATTTAAGTGTTTGTTTCACCCATTTCTGGCTAGTGCTTTATTAAGCTTCAGACATCTCTTGCTGAGGCATCTTTTGTTATACTCTGAAGCTTCTGCCGCGCTGGGAAGTTCATAATGTGATTTTCAGCTCCAGCAGCATACCTCAAATTGAAATTGTTGACGGGATTTTAACATTTTTGATGGGATTTTATATATTGCTTCTCCTCCAAACAGTGGCCACCATAGTCTGATACTCTTAGCACAAATGCTAATATCCTCATGTAATCAATCTGATGTTATGACTAAACTTAAAAGTGGTGTAAACATTATATACATATTTTTTTCTCTATTTTCATATGCTAGATGCTACTGAAAGAAAAATCAAATTGGTGCAAATATGATCTCCAAACAATGTTATAAAAAGAATTAAACTGAAGCACATAACCCTGTATATTGTCTGAATACATCTAGTTATAAAGCAAAAGAACATTATTCCCATCGACGTGTATTTGCAATATATCCCACTCCTCCCCCTCTTTTTTTCTTTTTTTTTTTCCAATCCGTACCATGTTTTAAGTGTCAGTAGCTGTTTATTCTCTGTCCAAAGTGTATGACGAATTGCGTACGGAAAAGTTCTAAAGTGGTATTTTGTATGCATCCGAACCAAAATCCTTTCGTGAAGATGAAGCTAAATTTTAATTTGTGACATGGTCGTCTCATTCATCTTCTCCACCAAAGCTCTCAAAAACATGAATGGAAGAACACTGAAGAGTCCTTTAATTCTCCTCAGTTAGATAGAGAATAATATGAAATTGCTCTAAGAAATTAACTTCCCTAATCAAGGAAGAGAAATATAATTAACCTCTCTTTAGAATTAATAAATAATAATTATAATTATTAACCTTCATAACAGGTTGAGCGAACTCGTGCACCCTCTTTCATACGTAAATAAAGACATGTCTCAAAAAAAATTTCTCTCAAATTTAAAATTTGCAATCCAAAAATCTTTAACTCAACAAACCCATATTACAATCACACAACAAATTAAGAAAAACGTTCAAAAATCTCCAAACCAAAAAAGAAAGGAAAAGGAAAGAAACAAATTAAGAAGCAAAACTCTCTTATGCAGGGTTTCAAACAAATAAAAATCTGAACCATCATAAGAACTCGATCAATGCATGAGCCACTACCAAATGGCATATACTATATAGTGTGATCACACTAACATGTTTTAGCCCTCTTTCTCCGACGACTCGTCGCATCGAGCAATTCAGCACAAAGAAAAGAACTGATCTCACCGTCTATATCGACCCAAACACGAGCTCGAGCTGTTCTCTCCTTCCTCTTCGCGTAAAGTACCCGCGACGGCTTCTTCTTTGGCGGCGGTGGCGGGTACTTCATATCCACCAGAATTCGGTGCCTCGGCGATGTCGGCGTATGATACCCATCATCTTCCTCGTCGTCGTCGCTGCCGAATTTAACTGTAACATCTTTTGTTTCTTTATTACTTTCTTCTGTATCCAACGTTACTGAAACTGAAACAGCAGCAGCAGCAGCAGCAGCAGCAGTAGTGGGGATTATCATCTCTTCTTCTTCTTCTTCTTCTTCTTCTTCTTCTTCTTCTTCTTCTTTGGGATGTTCATGGTTGATGTCGCACGTGTGTGGGGTTATTTCCGACGTGGGTTTTGAAGAGGGTGCGGTGGGGAAAAGTGCTTTGGGGTTGTTCTCGGGGACGAAGAGGTCATGTAGAGTGGACATTATTTGCGATGGAGATAGTAATAGGAGAGTAGGGATAGTATATAGTTGGAAAAAGGAGAAGATATATGGTTGGTGACAATTAAAACAAAAGGAAGAGCCAAGAGACGTAATATAGTGTGGCTCAGAAACTTGCGAGGTTTCTATTTGTACTCTCTCTCTCTCTCTCTTTCTAATTATTTTGAGATAGAAACTGCTTAATTTACTAACTCTTTTTAGTTTGGATACAGTAAAAAAGGCATTATGCGAGCAATGTATTGGTTGAATTTGTAGAATGTGTGAAACTCATGAGATAACTAACTAAAAACCAAGAGTTCAAAATAAAATATAAATCATTTAAAATTTCTTATTCGACTTTTCAAAAAATTAATTTTACTATAATCTTTCAATTGGTTTGGCTTGATTTGAATTAGTTAATTATATTTTGACTTTAAAATTTAAGTTAGTTTGTATTTTAATAAATATATAGTTGCCATAGTTGTATGAAACATATATATTTGGCTAAACGTATAATAAAATAATAAACAGTATATTTAAATTTTAGAGTTAAGATAATATTGATTAATTTAAATCAAACAAATTAAAAAATTAAATAATCGATTCAAAATGATCCATGATTTAATAAGTTATGTATATTTTTACAAAATAAAATGCCATATTATACTATTTTACCAAGGGATGAAAAATAATTAAAGCTGTTTTTTTTTTTTTTTTTTTTTTTTTTTTTTTGCAAATGGATTTTTCTGTCGTTTGCCATTCACCAATCTAGGAATAATATTATTATATAATATCGAATATAAAATATATAAATATGATTGCAGAGTATTGCCACTGAGTTTAAAAAAATATAATAGATTGGTTTGAGTTTTTATAATATGATATTAGAACTTGCACAATTGATTGAAAAACTCTTGTACCGAGTGAGTTATAAATATGATCAATGCATATTTATATCCATCCATGTCAGGTTGATTTTAAGGCCTTTAAGAAGATAAAACCAACCAGAGGTAATTGTGCAGGTTGGGTTGATTTTTTAAGGCTGTTATTAAATGTGCTCATAAATTAAGGACATGTTGGAAAGGTTACTAACAACTAATTAATTTTTTATTACTATTGATTGATGTTCGTCAGATAGATTTGTAGATGTATTCTTTTTAGGGGTGAATTTCAATTCTTAATTTCTTCTTTGAAAGAGTAACTTTGTCTTTTATCCACTGCAATTTCATATGATTTTGCACATAAATAATAAGTAAAAGATGCATATGTCGTCGAATGATTACGCAACTAATTTACTTAAAAAGTACAGTCAACTTGACCTTCGATTATTTCGAATATGACTCAGTTAAATCTGACCTCCTACCACATGATAGTATACTAGTCTCTTTAAACTGACAATTTCTTCCCTTTTAGCATATGTACACATTCACAGCGTGCGAGAATCAAATTCGTAATTTTTTACTCTGATACTACTTATTGATTAAAAATGCTAACTAATTATTCCAAAAATACATCAATCGTCCCTACCGCAAGTGGCAAAGGACGTGATGGTTGATATCCAAAATTTTGAATTCGAAATCTAGTTGTTTCACATTTTCAGTTATATTTATTTTAAAATAAACAAAACGATAGCATGTTATTTTTTTAAAAAAAAAATATATTCTAAAAATGTGTCGATAGAAATGATTCATTCATCACACTTAAAGCCTCAACCACAACACTCGCAAGTTTCGACCTGGCTCAACCTATCTGAACATTAGATCTATTATTTGACATATTGTCATTAAATTTATTATAAATAGTAATCTCATTTAATTTATTTGAGACATTCAACTTAATTTATTAATTTTTTAAATTTATTATCATACAGTAAAAAAATTAAATTTATTTTAATTAATAAAATAAATATCCAATAACAATGAATCTCGAATGCAAAATAGAGAAAAAAATTCCCTCTACATCACACACACACACCTTGATGGTATCATTGCAAACCATGCCTTCCCCCCTTGTCCCCATCATGATTATGCCCCCATCACATTAAAGCCATCATCAATCATCCCTCATGTTTCTCTCAAAAAAAAAATCAATCATCCCTCATGCTCAAAAATCAATCATCCCCTCTGCAGTTAAAATCCCATCATCTCCTCGCACATACCCACAAGAGCACCACCACCAAAACCCCTAGACCTTGCAATTGGGATTATAAAAGCTTTTAGAAAAATGCTAGATATACATTTCAAATAAAATACATTTCAAATAGGATGTACATCTTACACTCATTTTATTCTGAAATAAAATAAATTTTATTCATCACATCGATATGATAAATAAAAAAATATCTATTTCATAATAGAGTAGATGTAAAATATACACTTTATTTGAAGTGTACATCTAGCATTGCTCAAGCTTTTATCTACTCAAAAAAGTTGCATTGGTGGGTCTCTTATTGGGTCATTTTGTTAAGACATAATCATAGGTCAAGTGTTCTTGGTGGACTGTTTTACACCAAAAGTTATCTGCTAATGGGACCACTTTTGCTAAATAAATGTACTCATTATATTGCTCTTTAATTTCTTTTCCTCCTTCACATGTGCTTTCATAGTGTTTTCAAACGAAGAACTGTGTATTGGGTTTTCACAGCATTGTACTAATTACTAACTACATGGTTACTTAATCCACTTATTTTGATCCATTTTTATTATTACAGCACGAGTTAAAATGTTGACTAACCAACTGCTCTAGCGGTGATCAATAAAATAATTACTTATAGTATGAAATATTGACTATTTATTTATGACTTAAAAATAAGTCTAATTTTTTGCCTAATGGCAACAAATTCAGAAAACTAATAAGTTGAGTTGGGTGAGCATAATAAGTTAAGTGGAGCTGCGGTTCACAATAGACCTTGCTAGGTGTGACTCCGAAATCAGAATCGATTCGATTTTGGATTTCTGGTTCGTCGATGGCCTCGCGGTGCGACGACAAATTTGGTAAAATTTTAAGAAAGAAAAAATAGATGTCTTTGGTGGAAGTGGTGGACTCGGGCCGCTAGGTCTGAGCCCGAAGCCCACTACTGATATCAGATGGGGGTGCGAGGGCGGAGTCCCCCGCGATACGGATCGGATCCGCTAAGGAAAAATCCGTTAAGTTTAAATATCCTCTTTTCCTTTTATTTGCCCTTGAGAGAGATCGAGCGAATTAACTGTACGATCAAGAACTGTTATATTTCCTCTTTTCTACATAGTGAAACCTCTCCTCTTTCACCCGTAGTTTTTTTCCTGCAAAGAGCGCTCCACGTAAATCTGTATGCTTTGCTTTTTGTCGTGCTTTTGAGAACTATATTTGTATGGTTATCGCATTGAGATTTATTTGGTTTGTGCGCTCGTTGCTAATAGACCTGACAACAAGAGACCCAATAAGAGACCTAACGTCTAAATTAGTTGAGTCCGATCGAGATTCGTGAGCGTTGTGTCTGAACGCTTTTAAGTAAATTAGTTATGCATTTTTAATCGTTCGAATTTTTGAAATTAATGGTTAGTACTAACGATTCGACAAGTGGTATCAAAACCAATAACATGAATTCGATTCCCATACATGTTGAGGGGGGTATTATTGACTATTTATTTATAAGTTAAAAATAGGTTCAACTTCTTGCCACCTAACAATAGGCTCAGAAGACTAATAAGCTTGAATTTGATAGAACTCAATAAGTTGAGTGGGATTGCGGTTCATAATAAACTTAAGGACAAGAGACTCAACAATTGACCTAACGTCCATGTAAATTGAGTCCGGTCGAGACCCGTAGACGCTGTATCCATACACTTTAAGTGAATTGATTACGTATTTCTAACAACTTGGAATTAATGGCTAGTGCCAACGATCCGACATGAAACAACTCTCTTCTATCTTGCAATAAGACCTAGATATTTTGGCCCGAATGTAGGAAAATGCACTGTAAATGAAAAAAAGCGAAAGCTACACTACTACGCTTTCAAACCACTTATTACTTAAATTGAGTGAATTAATTTAAAAATCATCATCAATCTTGATAAGAACATTATAAATAAATAAATAAATAAATAAAAATTAGAAACCTTGATGTACGATACATGCAGGAACAGTAGAGTAACCCATGAGACACCAATGATAGAGAGTGACGCAAATTTGCAGGGGGAGAGAGCGTGACTGAATACTGATAGAGCATATTCCGAATCCCGAGGAGCTAAATTTTTGGGCCCACTGATATGGAGAATTGCTCACTCCAGGTGCTAAAAGCTGAGGTTGGGTTCTGAGGAGGGACAGAGCCTGGCCCATTCCCATCCATGGGCTTCTTGGGCCACTACGCGACATCAACAACAGTTGCAACAGCTAGTCAAGTCAACGTGGCGTGCCCTGTGCACCACAGGTTGTGGGCCCAACCCTTCCCAGGGCCCACACTTTTTAACTTAACTCAACGTGGGCTCTCTTGGGCCGAATGTATAAGAATGAATCCCAGGTTTCATATTGAACCTCATCTGACATTACTGCAAGAAACGCAACCGCTGCGCAATTCCAAACGGAGCCTGCTAATAAAGATTCTAATAAGATAAAAAAAAATAAATAAATAAAAATCAGCTCCTTGCTTCTCTAACCTGGCAGTCTCTTTAGCATGCTATTACCCAAGGCTAAAGTTGAATTAAACTCATATTAATAAAACAGGTTATTTGGATTGTATATAGATTATGTGTGAAATAATATAAGACAATCATTTATCTTCAAATTTTAAAGCTGCTATAAAATAATACTTTCATATTTTTTATTCCACATCATGTGCTAATTTATTCATTTCAAAACCATAAACTTGTAAAGTTTAGCACTCCCAAAACCCTAATCATGTAGAAGCTTTTAACAAACCTGGGATGGAGGGAAGGTTGAAAAAAAGTTTTTTAAGTGTTTTAAGTTTCCAACAATCAAGGACTCAGTTTAAACCAAGCAGCAGAAGAGTTCGTTGGCAACAAAAGCTATCCTCCGGGATCCACATGCGAGAACAAGCAATCATCTCTAGTTCTGGGGATTGCCAAAAGATAGTGATAAATATAACTTTTTACTAGTATGTTACATGTACTTGAAAGAGACCATCTAAGTATTATTGATGAGTCAGTTTTGTGTACATAAACAAATAGTGATAAATATAATTTTTTTATTAATTTTTTTTAAAAATAATACTTAGCTAATTACTAATCAGTATATATATAGAATACTGACTTATTAATAATATTTTAAGAAGAAGCATATAAAAATCTCGACCCACTATAGTTTTGTTTCTATCACAGAATTATAATCTTTTCTTCTATGATTTACAATTCTTTTAAAAAAATTAGTATTTAAAAAACTTTTCAGATTGAAGTTTATCCTGTTCTTGGTATCTTAACAGTATTTGTTTCTTAAGAGAGATGTAAACTGAAATGGAATCAAGCTCAAAACAGATTAACTGAAGAAGATAAATGTGAAGAACCTAACCTCTCAACCCAATCAAGTAGGCTTTATCCCATTCTTCCTACAACACTCACAGGTAGCTTCTACCCTGATATTAAAGGGGAAGTAGAAAACAATCAATTCACCTACCAGACATTACACCAAACATTAATTAGAAAGATATACACAACTACATTGGACTAACTTTAGGCAACATTAATGTTTCCTTAGTTTAATGATCCCTACCAACCCAATCTTTCATGAAAAATATAGGGCGCGGTTTCTCCGCAGCCCAGTGCGCAGAATTTTTCTGCGCACGGGACGATCCCGCCGCTCATCAGCGACGGAATGCATCCGAGCCATCCAATATGGATAGGCTTAAATACATTCCGCCAGTAATGAGCAGCAAGATGACCCCATGTGCAGAAAATTCTGCGAACAGTGCTACAAAGAATGCACGCCCAGTAGAATAGCATAACCTAAAGAACAACGTACGGCTATAAGAGGGACTCAAATAAATGGACAGACTTTCACAACTAACCAGTAAATTGACAAATGGTGCTAAATTCGTAATCAAAGAAAGAAATAGAAGTCCTGACACGAAAACAACAAATCCTTAAGGCCATCAGTAAGGAGAGCACCCACCTTTCTGTATAAACTTAGGCTACTAATCATTCAACACAGTGCAACCCCTTCAAAAGCTCCTGCACATGAAAATAACCAACACAACAGAGAAAATAGTTGGTATGGATAGTCCATAGAAAAATGCTTACTTGTACATTTCTTTGGAGGTGTACATCTTACATCTCATCCGTTTTAGAATGAGAAAAATTTCACTAAACACATCAACCTGACTAGTAAACAAGTAGACGTACACTTCCTTGGAGGTGTACAAATTGCATTGCTCTACTCCATAAACTTGTGCAATACTGCGGTTTAGAACCTAACTTTTGCACTTAAAACAACTTAGTTCTTCAGGCATTTTACATTCTGTAATCACATCTTTGACTTGACCTCATTTTTACCATCCAAAACAAAATTGATCATAATGTCTGTTATGCCACGTACTACGAACTTGACTCATTTTTTGTAAAAATAACTACTTCGATCCAACCACATATGTTCCTCTCAAATGATCACTAACAATCCTAACACGATAACACTACGATGTGCTAGAGTGGCCTAATACAGGCAAAATGATACTTACAGATGAAAAATGATAAAGAATGGTCCCAGGGATATGATTACAACCCATAAGAAAGCTCAGGAACTAAATCATTTAAGTGAAAAACTTCAAGGACTAAGTAGCAACATCGCGAAGCAGGAACAATCCATTTAATTTACCCTAGACTTCCGATTTACAGATTTACCTCAAATCAACAGTACTAAAAGATCTATTTTCTTTGATTCAGCAAGGACTCATTTTCTCTCCACAAATTTGTTTTATATATCTTCTCCGCGTACTCTTTACTACACATATTTATCTCCATTAATGTTCTAATTAGGACTCATCTCGAGAGGCCCATGAAACCTCCGATGATGTCTCTAGACCCTTCGAACAAAGACAAGGCGACAAATATTGTGGATTTCCTACACGCCCCGCACGGACGAACGCGTTACGAACGATGATGGCGCCAAAACGCGAACGAGCGCACACAAATTGACGCAGCTACTAGTGGGGGCGCGTGGGGGCCCACCCGTCCGACAAAACGGGCCCACTGTTCGGCCCATGGACGGCGACGTTTGCGAGGAAGAGGATCGAATCTAACGGGTGGCGGAGCGCCACGGACAGCTCCCCCCGCTGTACTTCGACCCCGCTCCACTTCCCTCCAGGCTCCAGCTCATTCCCACCGCTCCCCTACTAATCTACTATAGCCCCTGTGTACCGTCGCCAACGGTGAGCTTGCTTATTCCCCTCTCCCCTTTTTTAACTTTTTTTAATTTAATACTAATATTAATTAATTAATTAATTAATAGACAGTAAACGAGAATAATTTAAAGTACGCGGCTTTGAGCTTCTCTTCGTAGATCTCTTGCATCCCCATTCACCTCGGGGTTTTAATTTTGAGGTGTTTTGGTAATTTGGAAGAGAAATAATTGTTGGTTGGACTACACCACGAGTAGACGAAGAAAAGAAGGGAATTTTTATCGAATTTCGTAGCTTCTTTTTACAGCAAAAATTAAAGGGATCGAGCAAAGGAGCAAAGGAGCAAAGGAGAAGAAAGAGTAGAAATGAGAAGAAAGATTAAAGAGGAAGAAGAAGAGAGAAAGAGGGATATATATAAAACACGTGAGAAAGAAAAACGAATTCTACTAAAATAATAATACAATGCCTGAGATTATTTCAACAACCGCCCAATTAAAATTCCCCCCACCCCAAGATCATCCGAAAATAAGAAGGAAAAAACAAAGATGGACGAGGAAAAATCGCTGCTTTGCAGCAAAAGGCTCGATTTCCTGTATACAATTCCAAAACCCAGGAGAGGAAAAGGAAGAGAGAGAGAGAGAGGGCAAAAACCCACAAAAAGGAAAACTACTACTACGAAGAAGATTATAAACTCGGATCACATACCAGGAGAAGATACACCACCAATGCTATACAAAAGGACGCAAACCGCCCTCTTCGTCGTCCCCCTCCTTCTCCGCCTCGTCCTCCGCCGCCGCCGCCGCCGCTCGCCGGAGCTTCCGACCTGATCTCCCCCCTCAGCCCCGGAGGCGACGTGACGGCCCCCTCGGACTGCGGCGCCATCCCCGCCGGCTCCGCCGGCGGCGGTGCCGCCCCCGATCCCGATCCCGATCGCGCCGCCGCGCTCCTTCCCCCTCCGAAGATCTCCCTGGGGAGCAAAACCCTGGAGACGGCGAAGACGGCGACGGGGTTCTGGTCGAACACCGTCCTGGTGATGGAGGCCTGGACGAGGCCGGTGTCGATGGCGACGGAGCCGTTGACCCGGGTGATGTTGAGGGTGAAGCGGCCGGCGCCGGTGTCCTCGGTGGCGAGCGTGGGCTGGAGCGGGTTGACGATGGACTCGAGAGAGCCGAGCGGGTAGTAGGAGTGGAGGACGTGGAAGCGGAGCACCACGGCCTTCTCCTGCGCCGGGAGAGACTGGAGCCGCCACGTGGCCGGGAGCCCAGCGAAGGCGTCGTCGGTGGGCACGAACACCGTGATCCCGGCCCCGCCCTCGTCGCCCTCGAACTCGGCGGCGACCCCGGACGCCTCGAGCATGGACGCGGCGACATTGAACCCGCGCGCGTCGACGAGGACCCGGGTGATGTTGACGCCGACGGGGGGGCGGGTCTCGGACGCGGCGAGGTCGAAGCCGTAGGGCACGAGCAGGGCGTCGACGGCGAAGACGCTGACGTCGTAGGGTAGAGAAGCGACGAGCCCTAAAACGGTGGCGTTGGAGGGGGCAAAGGGAGCCGGGGAGCGGACGAGGACGACGGATGAGTTGGTGGTGGTGGTGGTGGTGGTGGTGGTGAGGTTGACGGCGCCGAGGTCGGAGGGGGCGCGGCCGGTGGTCTGGAAGAGGGTGGTGACGAGCTTGCCGGAGGCGGGGATGCGGCGGAGGTCGGAGGGAGAGAGGAACTCCAGCAGCACGTGGTAGCGGACCACGTCGGCCAGGTCGGCCGACGACCGCGCCGCCAGCTCCGACTCCGACCGCACCAGGAACGGGTCCGGCACCGCCAGCAGCGTCAGGGACGACCGCCCCGCCAGCTCCGACGCCACCGACGACGACGTCAGCAGCCGGTTGAACCCCGACAGCTCCGGGTGCTCGCCCAGCAGCGCCGTCACGTTCACCGCCGCCGCCATCGAGGGCAGAAGCGCAACCGCAAGCGCAAACGCAAACAGTAGGAGGAGGAGGAAGAGAGAGGGACGAGATGGGGCGGCCATTTTTTCCCTGCTTCTCTCTCACACTCTCACTCCCACTCCGCTCTCTCCGCTACACTGAAGGAGTGAGAGAGAGCGAAAGCGAGAGGTTGGGGAAAGGGGCAGAGGAAGGGTGGGGATGATGATGGTGCTGGGGGAAGGGGGAGTATTTTATGTTTGTATTTATTTTGTTGTTATGTTTTATTATAATAATAGAGTTTTTTTGACGGGTGTGTAAATTGGGGTAATTTATGGGAAGCCGTTGTATGTAGGTAGATCTGATGACGGGATGCGTGTTTATTGATCGATCCTCCCTCCTCCACCACCACCTCCCCTCCTCCACCACCTTCTCTCTCCTTTGCTCGCATATTATTATTATTTACCTAGCTTGCCCATTTCTCCTCATGTCACGGTCGCAATTTGGGTGGGATCCACATATAATGTTATTGTAAATTTGTAATTGTATTGTGTGCAGGCGTTACCGCAGAAGGTGGGCCGTTGGATTGACGGTGGACGGCGATCGTGAGCGTTGGGTGGTTCGTATTAAAAAGGGGTGTACCTGTGTGTGTGTGTGTGTGTGTGTGTGTGTGTGTGAGGGGGCGGTGGGGGATGGCCTCCCGTGAGGTGTTCGGACTATCTGGATACTGGCGCTTCTGCAAGCACACTGTTTGACTTGTCCGAGTATGCATCGCAGCTTTAAAAATTAAAAAATTTACTTAGACCCGGTTAAATCTTTGTTCCATGAAAGCCTTATAATTAACTTGGGAAACGAAGATATGTGTTAGAATCTCTCTAATCTTGGCATTCCATATTAATGAAAAGCTATCATGTTTGTGAATCGAGGTAACCATGGAGCGTCGTTACATAGGTGAAAATGCAAGGAGAATTTAAGAAGCCAAAAAATTTCAGAAATAAAAACAGAAACCACGTTAGTTAATTTCCAGATGAAGCTGCTTTCGTTCTGCAACAGCATTAGAAAATTGATACAGCTTTCATGGAGCCAAAGTTGTTTCTCCCACTCGGTAGAGAGAACACCACGAGAATCCTCGCAACAAATTTCTACATTTAGCACCAATGATTGGGAGCAAAAGTATACAAACGAGAGAGTACGATTACAACAAAAGAAAGAGAAACCTTTCTAAGTAAATTGAGTAAAAAAAAAAAAAAAAAGAGGAAAAAGAGAAAAGCTCTCTTCCTAACAAGAATTTGTCGGGGGCAATATCCCACTTGTACAAATAATCAAAAAGAGTAAAAAAAAAGAAGAAGAAATGAATGAACCAACAGAAAAACTCTCTCTCTCTCTCTCTCTCTCTCTCTCTCTCTCTCTCTCTCTCTCTCTCTCTACAAACATTCGTATATGATGACCAAAAAAACCAGGCTGGATACAAGCCTCGATCAAAACCAGAGAGCAAAGAGCGAGGATTCAGTTGTCGAAAGCACTTTTAGATACAAAAGCGGTCGGGACAGGCCATTAATCTGATCATCTTAACTATACAAGAGGGTGCAGGTAAGTCAGGATGAAAAGAATTGTATCAATGGGCTCTTTCGGTGCATGCGGGCTAGGGGAAAGACCAGCACTCCACAGTATGCGAATGAATAAATTGTACATCAATTGAAAAAATCAGGTCAGTTGCTTGTAAGTTGCTGATAAGTTAAAGGATATCTTCTCTGTCGATGCTATCTAGCTTGTAAGGATTTTAAAACTTGTGTTTTGTTCGAGCGGCACATGCAGTCCGGGCAGGGAAAGGTGTATATAGAATCATTCGGTCTTTTGATCTCGATACCCTTTGCGTCGCTGTGAGCTCGCATATTTAGCAATTGGCGTTTCAATGCCTTCAATCTGTTTTCAGATGTGGAAGAAAAGAGGATAAATTAAGTCATGCAAATGTAATGAGAAAACATGAAATGGCGGTTTCAAGCCAGATGAAAATTATCTGAATATAAGGAAAATAGTAGTCTGGCATAACACTACCAAGGAAACCTACAAAGATGCAAAAGCTTTAATGAATATTTTTTAATTTTGTTCAAATCAACTCCTGCAAGCAAAAAGAGAAGTTGAACTTCCAAGCGGGAGCTCACATCACACAATATTTTTGTGATTGTGACAGTGTGAAACCTATAGTCTATGGCATCCTAGGGCCCAATTGCCTCTCTTCTTCTTCAAGACATTTTTGGGTAATAGTTCTCCTACATTTCGGTGCATCTCATGATCCCTTTTATGACAAGTGATATTAATGAAGAAGAAATGATATTAATGGATTACAATAACATCAGAATCGATATTAATGAAGAAGAAACGGCAAATAAATTACAATATTATCTTAAATATCCAGAATCTATGAGAAGAGGGACACCAGGTAATTGAGGGATTTGATGCAACTAAGTAGGAGCAGCCTGGACTTAACATTAGTCTGTATAAAATGATGAGAGGGATATAATATAACTGGCGAAGTAGACTTCCAGACTGACTAATGTAGCATTGATATAAAGCTCTGATCCTTTAACAGATAGTTAATCACAAGCATTCTACTGAAACGAAGGAAAAATAAACTATGTTTAGGGTTCATTAAGGCCCAGGACAACGTACCCAATATTTGGATTGTCAAATAACACAGCCAATTTCCTCTTGTCAGGCTTGATAGTTTTAGAATGCCCACCATACAAGTATCTCCTGTGTCCTATCAGAAAATGGGGGAAGTTCCCACCTTGCGTGGTCACAAAAACTTCACTATGAAGGCAAACACTGTAATCAATAGCAGCCATCCGGGAAGAGAAATTCTGAAAGCAACAACTGACGAATTAGAGCATTTTAGGACGGAGAATTGTTATCAGACATATGAGAAACACGAGATATTGTTGCTTTTGACCAATGATACCTTAAATAGAGCAAGCTCATCAGGTGAAGCTAATGACTCTTTTGTTTGTAAGAGGGGAAACATTTCAAGAAGCGGAATCATTGTCTTCTCTGCCTTGTAAATCTTTCCAGAAGCCAAATAAATTGCAGTATTATTACTGAAGCCCATTCCGCGGAGCATTAATCCGACCTGAGCATGTAAAATAGGGTATCTTTCATCCTCAAAACAGAAAAAGAAAAGAACAATAACAAGAAGAGATATTAGCAAGTATATACCTCCAAAGGTGTAAGTGGGCATTTTCCATTTATTCTTATTGCACCAGGTCGTATTACACGACCAGGTTTAGTAAACTTTCCTCTCCAACCTCTTTCTCTTGCTGCATTCATGTCCTGTTTCTCCTCTTCCCCACCATCAAATAAGCAACATGAAAATGCCACCATATCCTGAAAAATAGGTAAATCTACTATCAAGTCCTCAACTTCTCAATGTAACCCAAAATATGAAAGCTGCAGAAGGATGCAGAACTAAATGAAAAAATGGTTTTACACATATATATCCCTGTAAGATCACCAATTTATGTACTATTATGTATTAAATTTTCATATGTACCCCTTGAAAGTGCAATTTCTTACAAAAGTACCCTTCATTTTGGGAGTCATCCAATTCATCACTATAAAAAAAAAAAAAATGGTTCCTTTCTCTAAGGAGGGGCATTCTCAAAAGTAGAAGGGTATATATGCAAGATATTAATGTTTTAGAGTGCATGTATCAAAATTCAAGGTTTTGTAGGGTTATAAGTGCAATAGATAGTTTTGCAGAGGTATGAATGTAAATATCACAAAAATAAACACAAACAAACCTCCTCAAAGCGAAGATGTACCGCAACATATTTGCCATTGTTATCAACACTCCGTTTTTTCATTCGAGAAACCAACTTTTCTGACAAACTTGCAATAGGATTGGAGAAACGTAGGGCTTCAAAATTAGCCAAGCATCTTAAGCGTTGGACGGCAGGCGGGGCATCAAATGATAGACGATTTGCGAAAGGAGATATCCTTATAAGCCTGTTTTATTTTTTTTTTAAAAAAGACAAGTTCGAGGAGTTAAATGATTATTGCACATAAGATAAAGAGTAACTATGACAAAAAACTAACATAAAATAAAACTAAAATCTTCACTCAGTAATTTCCACATAAATCAAAATGAAGAAAGTAACAGCTGAAAATGGCATATAAATAGGATTTTCGACTCACTTTTCTTCACCCAGCTTTGGAAGAACAGCGTCCTTGTAATACTGAATAGAAGACCAAGCTTTTATTTTGAAGTTGAATACATTACTCATATTGTCACCAAAACGCTCCATTATGAATTCAGGCACCCTATCAACCACTCGAACATCATTTTTAAGAGTCTTGATAAAGTGATCCTCATCATAGATATCGCTAAATTTGCTGCATCCAAATGAATGTTCGTTGTGTCATTGTTGAGAAAACCCTTGCCTGGTGTGAAGCTATTAAGAATCTAAGATGGTAACAATCTGAAGAACATACGAATTTTTTTTTCCTTGTAACCATAATAGTAAAATACAAAAAATTGGATATCTTAGCCTGCATATCTCCTGAGTCACCTAAGAAAACTCCAAGAGAAGCAAAGTTAAATATATGTAAAGTTGTAAACCTACATTAACTACTGCCTGCACTATTTCCATGGAATGCCAAGAAACGGACCAAAAAAACCATCTCCCTAATGTTATGGCTCACAAGACAGAAAGATTATCTTGAAAATTAATCTTTCTCTTTCTCATTGGTCACTAAGATTTTCATCAAATGATATAATTCTTTCACTCTGAACTGCTTTTGTGCATATCCAGCTAGACCAATCCGGGAGTAGAAGCCCAAAGGCAGATTTTAATGCCTTTTAACCTTTTGAAATTGGTGCGAACAATTTGCTAATTCAATACTTCTTATAGGTTAAAGCAATCTTCATAATAAGATCCATCCAAACTGTCTATCTTTTAAGGTATAGCAGTGTAACACAAGTCTATGCAATGGTCCAATCTAATTTACCAAACACGCACCGGTTGAATTTTGTTATACTAGTATATTACTTCGATGAATATTCAACTGGTTCCTGCCACTAGTTACGTCCTGTAGCTTATCAAACTAACATATGGTTTCAGCTAAAAATGAAAAATCCTCATACAGAGAAAGAATGACTAAGAAAATTAGAAATGTAAAATGTCACAAACCTAGGGTCCCTCCAAATGCTGTGGTAGTGGAAATTCGGAATAACAAGTGTGGCATTCAGATACCCTGCTACGGCAACTGCATTGCATATCTAGAAATGTAAAGAAAAAAAGGCATGAAGTAAAGGATCATGTAAATAGATAATCCAGAGTGTAGAACATAGCAAACTAAAGAAATTATGAGCAAGAAATAGAAAAGAGAAGATAACAAACCGATGTCCTCTGCTGATTCAAGCCACCATTTGCCTCGACATAGATGTAACCATTTGATTCAGGCAAACCTATAAAAGAAACGAGATGTTAAACATGCTCTTTCTGTATCAGTACCTTAAGAGGAAACCTTGCAATATATGAAAGGTCGAAAGAGAGCTAGGAAAATATCTTCACGGAACAGAGATAGTAAAAAAAAATCAATATGCAGTGCCATACCAATGGTGCTCATGTTTGTGCATGGTCGCCAGCCACCACCTTTATAAGAGTGCTTCCATACAGTCGCTAGCTACAAAAAATAAAATAGCTAGGAGTCATAGAAAAAGGAATTAATAAAGAAAGATCAAACAAACAACAATTTATTGTAGATATGACACTTAAAAGCAGGGTATAATTAAGACTAGAAAGCATAAATGTTTTAGTCCAATTGCTCATAAGGAATCAATCATGGAAGAAATACTGAATCAATTAAATGAATGTACCAATAGAGTCGCTAAGAAAAGTTAAAATACATAAGCCTGTCTAGCTAATATGATGGTACTGAATTTATTACAATATCTTGTTGCTTGGAAGCCATCTTTTCTACAAATACATCCTCTCTCCTCTGCAGTCTTCCAGACAAATTCACTGGTCTGCGAACTTTTTTTTACAACTACCTTCAAGTATTGACCGATCGGGTCTACTGGAATACAATGTAACTACAACCAGCAGCACAGTAATCTTATGCCGCCAACTTCTAGATTCGCATTTTTGCATTCAGCTGTGTGTCTGGGTTAGCAAACTGTAGAATACAGTTTTCTCTTCCAAAACAACAGAAACTCCTTGGGAGCAAAATCTCCACCAATAATTACTTTCGAGACCGTAAATTGAGGCCAGCGATGGAATCGACATAGTGCTCAAATCACATAAAGAATAATCAAGCGCTCTCCTTTTCTGCTATGTGAACCCTAGTAAACTAAGTAATGCCATTATATCATTCTATGAAGTTCACCATCTTTTCCTCCAATGTCTAAACGAAACCGGTATCTAGGAGTTGCAGAAAGAGAGACTGATCAAAAGTCCCAGCATTGTCTATTCTCTTGCCGAAAGAGAAATTCCAAATCGAAATCAGTCGATGCAAACTAGGTTTGAGGTGAAAAGCAGCATGTAAAGATAAAAACGCATTAACCCTTCTCATATTATCATGAAAATACCAACTTTTATCCACAAACCATAATGCCACTCTGAAATAACGGGAACCTCATATTATGCCCAAAACGGAAGAGGCGAGTTTAGGAAGCATGAGAAGTAGGGCTGGATCCGATCGAAACCCTAATGGGAGGAGGAAAAACAGAGGATTCGAGACACTAACCGTATCGGTGGAGTTATCGGCGTTCATGGCGGGGCGGAGACGCTCGTAGAGCTGAGGGCTCCGGTACATGGAGCCCGGGGCGGGGCGCGAGATGATGCGCGGCACGCTATCGAGGGAGATGGAGCCCATGTAGATGAGCATCGCCGCGACGTAGAGAAGCGGGGCGAAGAGGAATATGGCTTGGCGCCGCAGCAGGATCTTCAGGAGCCCCCACGCCGCCCTCTGCGCGAGGCTCAGCAGCTGCTGCACGAGCCTCGCCCCGCCTCCGCCTCCGCCTCCGCCTCCGCCTCCAAGCTTCGCCTGCCTCCGTTGGATCCGCGGCGACCTCCGCGGCGACGAAGGTGGCGATGGCGTGGCTCCTCCGCCGCCTCCGCCGAAGCTTCCGAGGCGGTTGTAGGCGTGGTGCTGCATATCCTTGCCGAGGGTTTCAGGAGGTTGAGAGCGACGGTGACAGGGACGGGGACGAGGACGGGGACGATCCCTTCGCCCTCTCTCGCCGCGCGATCGAGCGCTAGGGTTTCCGATGGGGACGAAGAGCGAGGGGCGAACCGGGGAGGTGAGCTTCGCCCCTTTTTCCCTTCTATTCTTCGAAAGCGATGAAGGAGGCGGTGAGGAGATCTCGGTGGGGCGGTGACCTGACCCTCCGAGAAACTGCGCCGCACGTGACGACGCGAAGAGGGAAAATGCATGAAACCCTTTTCTTTTTATTTTTTTTTTTCTTTTTATTTTTCCTATTTGTTTTTTTAATTAATAATAATTGTTTAATTGTTCGTGGGTCACTTTCGCTCTTGAGTTTTGACCTGTTATAATTTTTCTGACTCCCAGTTGAACATTAGAGTTGTGTGTACGTATACCGTATACGTACTAATATAACATGCCGTGTATTTTTAAACTTATAAAATAATTATAGAAAACGAGACATGTTTACAAACAATTATCCCAAAATATATATTTGTGTAACACATTATATTATTATAAACTATACCACTTGTCTCGTTTTATTCAAAACGAGCTTAAATTAATTTTATTCAAATGTTTGAATAATTTCACTCTGAACGCATGTAATTAAACTAAGTGATCTTAAAAAAATTTAGTGTCCCAATCAAATAAAAGGACGATAATTAATTAAACAGAATGATAAATAAATTTGAGGTGGATCTATTACGCACGCCCAATCTTTTGGAACTATATATACTATAAAATGGTAATAAATTTTACTGTACTATTCAATTCAATTATTATGTTTACATAAAAGTTTTCAAAATTTTCATTTTGATTACAAGTCGTAAGCGCTGTAGAGGGACATCAAAACCAAAGTTTTACTTGTGAGAATCAAAATTGGTCACGTTGAGGAAACTAAAGATCTAATTTGTCACGCTCCGAGTTTTGGAAAGCAGACTAAATTTTTTTTTTTTTTTTTCCAGAGTTTAAATCATTTCAGGCGTGAACAGATCGTCACATATATAGTAAATTTCCTACCCAATTTGACAAAGTCTTTTCTATACATGTACGGCTAACCACTTACAGTCAATACCAGAGTAGTCTAAACTACGCATACAAATTAGCCAATTTATAATAATTTAAAATGTAATGCGGGTAAATAAAATATACTGATGGCATAAGAGTCGGTACTATCGCAACAGCCTCACCAAGGTGTGTCACAAGTCATCCTAGAATTCAATCCTAGCCAAATACCTAGGCATCGTATACCTATGCTCTGATACTCGGAGAGTCAACTGCGTACGCAAATTATACTTAGATATGCAGTTATGGGTCATTTTCTTCATTAGCTGTTTGGCAACGTACGCAGATCGAGCAGCAGGATCTCTAAATAAATGTTTGCATGCATGCATGCACGCACAAGTACTCCTTAAAAAAATTTAATTGGACCTCTCAACACATCATGTGGGTAATTAATATATATAGTTTTTTGTTTTTTTCTGCTCCAAAAGAAATTTAATATTTTGATAGAAAAAATAATTAATTTGTTTAACTTAAGGGCATAATAATATATAAAAACGGTTTCTGATCGATCCCTATACGAGTTCTTCAATTATTGACATGTTGCAGCTGTAAGCAAACACTAGAGACAAAAAAAAAAAAAAAAAAAAAAAAAAAAAAAAAAAAAACCCTCCACTTTTTACAATATTCCTACGCGTATATGCTTTCTCTAAACAGCAAAAGACAAATTGATTTAGAGACTACACGGTGGAAAGGATGGATTGGCACATGGAGTTAGATTAAAATAAGTTTAATTAATATGGATCTAAAATCTCTCAAAGCACAATGGTGTATGTATAACATGCATTAATTAATAAGCTAAAGAGCTTATGTTTTTTCATTTTCCAAATAAACTTTTTTAAAATAAAACACTAATTTTTTTTGTGAAATTTGGAAAGATCTTATTTTAGAGAAAATTTATTTTTTCTATAGACTATTTTTCAGAAAACCAAACACTCCCTAACGGAATCATTAGAAACCTCAGATTAATAACAAGTATAAAATGCCTATCTAATTGCATTTAAAATCCGAGTTAGATTAGGCTAACCGAGATCTCAATTACTAACAAATAAGAAAAGCTCGACAAGTAATTGAACCACTAGCATATATAGTTTAGATTTTAGTTCGGCGACGATAGTAACTTACGATCATGTTTTTAGTAGAATACATAACACAATAATCACAATTTTTTCAGAAACAACAATTCGAAATTACAACAACCGCCGATAAGAAGGAGATACTACAAAGAAAGAGATAGTGATATAGGAATTAAAATGTAACTAGTGAATTGCAGAGAATTGAGATATCCTCCTATATAAAAATAACCAAACATTAAATTAGTTTAAATATATATAATTATATAACTTGTTTTTATTAATTTCCTTTTCACTTTTGAGGCTTAAGCTTAAGGACATTAAATGAAGGCTTAGTAGGCCTAGATAATTTAAATCCTCTGTTACATTTGGGCTAATTTTACTTTTGATAATTGGGCTGATATTGTTTATGTGGCCCATTAACTTACATTACTCAGCCTAAAAATTTTTATATTTTTGTTTTGTTGGGCCTTAACTTCAAATATGTGTTTGGAGCATTTAATAAATTAAGAACTATTAAATTATATAAGAAGATAAAATACTAAAATATGGCTTGCATGTTTTCTATTTATGATATGTATAAAGAGTTAGGATCCTAAAATATTTTGCTAAAAATATGCTGAAATATTTTTGTTGGAAAGAAACGAAGATTTTTTCTGAAACATTCGCATGTTGTATTTTTTTTTTACAAATTTTTCTGATGAATATTGTACAAATTTAACGGAATCGACGAAATTAATTATTTTTCCAACAGTTTAAAAATATATATATATATATATATATATATTATCATTTTTTAAAATCAAATTTAATTATTTTTTTAATGATTGATTAAATAATTGGAGAATACCAATGGAAAGGGGAAACTCTCCTTGTCCTTGTTGGATGTGACTTGTGCCCCACATATCGAAAAAGAAAAAAATATTTTTATTCCTATTAATTTATAACATAAAAAAAATAAAATATTTATTTTTTTTCCAAAATTTACACTAATTAAAAATTATATTTTTAATATTTATATTTAGTATATATCTTGCAATTAAAAATTACAAACAAGCCTAAAGTCTAATCTGACTAAACAATTGATATGATTTTTTTTTTTTTTCTTGTGATATTCATTTTGAATTAAGCCTAAAGTCCAATTTGACCAAACCAAAGATATAATTTTTTTAAAAAAAATTATTATAATTTTATTTGCTCTTTGAAGTCACTGTAAAAGTAACACCTAATGAAAAGGAATAAAACAAATTAAATTAAAAATCTTTTTCAAATGTTACTGAAAAGATCAAGAAAAAATTTCAGAAATATTATCTTTAGCACTTCTCTTAATGTGCTTGATGAAAGTAATATGGAAATTGAGTTCAAAATATTTTGAAATGAAAAAATTACTGAATCTATCTAATAGAAAATATGGTACAAATATAACTTTAATATCAAAAGGTTGGTATCAAATAGAGAATACATCGATAATATATTATGAAAATAATTTTTATTTATAATATATAAACTACAATAAAATATACTAATACTGACGCTTTTTAGACGACGTTTTATTCCAGCGTCTTTAATATTTATTATATGCCGACACAATGATTAAGCGTCGTCAATAAATAATTAATTGACAATGCTTAAAAAGCCATCAATAAATAATTAATTGACGACGACTAAGCGTCATCAATAAATAATTAATTGATGATGCTTAAAAAGAGTCGTAAATAAAATAAGTAATTAACCACGCTTAAAAAAATCGGTAATAAATAATTAATTACGGACACTTTAAAAGAGTCGGTAATAATTAATTAATTAGTTACGCTTAAAAAAATCTGTAATAAATAATTAATTATTAATTTTTTAAAAAAAATTGGTAATAAATAATTAATTAGTTACGCTTAAAAAAAATCGATAATAAATAATTAATTTCGGACTCTTAAAAAAATTGGTAATAAATAATTAATTACCTACTATTAAAAAGATTTCCTCGTGTAGGATGCTGAAGTTGGATTAAGCATACCAATATATATGGTAATGGATTACGTGGGGATAATAACAATTTAATAATAATTTAAACGAAGTGATACACTCAAGGATTTCCTCGTGTAGGATGCTGACACGTGTACGGTGGATAGACAACAATCTCTCTCCTTCCTTGCTATAAATAGTAGGTTGCATTAAGCATACCATCATCACAAGAAGTGAGGAGAGAAGAAGAAGAAGAGAGAGAGAGAGAGAGAAAAAGAGAGAAAAATAAAATAAAATAAAATAAAATGTCTTGCTGTGGAGGAAAGTGTGGGTGTGGCTCTGGGTGCAACTGCGGCAGTGGATGTGGAGGGTATTAAAATCTCTAAATACATCATCTAATTTCATAATTTGAAATGTTTTCATGTTTTACATTATGTGTCCTGTTTGGAAATTGATATACTCACAGTAATTCTTGATACTGTGAAACCATTTCGATAGTGACAATTTGAACCTCTTTGTTCTGACAATAATAAAATTTGCTATTTTCGTATCGTTAATATATATCTCTAATTTTTGTTTATGTAGTTTTTGATTGTTACTGGGGATAAATTTTTTATATTTTTAGGGAGAAACACACGGATCAGTTTCTTACATCTTAGTTGAAAGAACAAATTTGACATCCATGGACTATTGCTGCAATGATCTTTTCAATCATGTTTGCAATATCTAGATTATGTAGTAACTTTTATTGCATGTGCGCCTTATGTACAAGCCCATGCATGAGATTAGAGAGGGATGTGTAAAGTACTAGTCCTTGTCAATTTTCTCATTCTTTACTTAAAAGGAGGTTCAAAATCTGTGGGTGCAGATGCAAGATGTATCCTGACTTATCTGAGAGGAGCACCGCCGCGGCAACCATGGTCATTGGAGTTGCACCTATGAAGGGGTTTGTTTCTCTTATTCATTAAGGCTCATTTTAACATGAAAACAATGCTAACAACTATGAAAGTAAAAAGGCGAAGGATCTGAAGTTCACTTGTGTCAGATTACTTGTTCCTTTAGTTGATTATATAAGATAAAGATTAAATTGGGTTATTTTTAGGCACCTTGAAGGTTTTGAGACGGTTGCTGAAGTTGAAGATGGAGGGTGCAAGTGCGGATCCAACTGCGCCTGTGACCCTTGCAACTGCTAGTGAGGAGAAGCTCCTTCATATTTCTCCCTCCCAAGTATGGTTATTATTATGTGGGTGTGTTATAAACATATATGCATAGTGAGACATCATTGTGCTATGAATAAAGAGATAAGCCATGGCTATACATACATGCTGTGATGGAAATGTAGTGTAGTTGCTCTCATGGCTGGTGAATGAAGGTTTGCTGCTGTTTGTGTGTTGTGCTATTGCTATTATGTTGAATAAAAGTTTTTGCTTCTCCTGCTCAGTGTGTTTCTCTTTCTTAACTTTGGCATGTAACAGATGATCTGTTTATCACACCACCTGAGTTTTACAAGCTTAAACTTTTGAAATTAACAAATGAAAGAAAAAAAAATAAGGCATTCAGTGCACAGAAAATCCACTACTGTGGGCAAGGTAGAGATTATAAACAGCTAGAACAACTCAGTCCTCATTAAAGTAACATTATCTAGTACAACAGCATCAGTAACAAAAACGCCACTGGATAAATATACATCAGTACAAGAGAAGGTGAAACTAAAAGCTACAAAGTAAATATTCAATAACTACTCCCCAAGACTCCTGGCACAAACAATCGACTTGGTGTTAAATAGTAACTCAAATGTTGCTCAAGTTACATCTATAGTCTACAGAGACAGCTAACATTACTTTGTTAGCTAAGTTACCACTGCTTCATAATGTCATGGAGCAGTAGCTATTGTAAACACTATGAGCACTGCATTTCATTCAGATTAATAAAGATAGACTTGGCTTCATCATCATGTGAAGATCCCTCTCGCCGCTCTTCTAAACAAATCATGCACCTGTAGCAGAATAAAACAATTGAAGAGCAGTAATAATTGAAGTTGCATGCTTTTGATCTGATCTGATGGTGAATTTTCTATCACCCTACTTGTAGGAAATTGCTACAACTTGAATTTTGGTATCGTTACTCTGTTGGGTATCTGAATTGGCTCATCCGGTTCATCCAATTAAAACTACACAAAAAGTTTGGTTCTAAATATTTCAAACAATACGCAGATGCCTCAGAGCAATGCATATATTCAGGCATCTAACCAACCTTATGAGGGTGTTTTCAGATTATTAAAAGGCCAAAGCACAAAAACTGTAAGGTGGTTCTTGTACTTTGGCCCAAATAAAAAGACTGATAAAGGGGGCTGTTAGATTTACCTGTTTGGAAGAAAGGCCTATCTTCTCCAAATCATATAGCTGCCACCACCAAAAGTTATATTCTTAGAACTCAATCAGTTAAAGAATTTGGATCAAGTAACACCTTGTAAATGATAATCTTACAGATTTCAAAGGTCTCGGTGAATTCTCCCGTAGCTCAAGTATGTACTCTGCTCTTTTCTGACCAATACCCTATAGAAGATGCATGAGAACTTAGTAGTCTATTAGTAAATTCCTCTCCTTGCTTATTGGCATATAAATGGCTTTTCTCACCTTTAGCTGCATTAGTTCTTCCCTAGATTTGCATAAAAACAATAGAGAGTTAGATATCGTGTTAGTTTCAACTTTCAATGCCTAACTAATTAGCCTAGAAAACGACAGCATATCCAGATAAGTCAACGAATAATAATTAACAGTTAGCTTACTTGCTAGCAACGTTCAAGAATGCAAGATACTCCTGAACAAGAGACTCCTGAAAAAATTCAGAGGGCCTTCGTCAGTGAGCCGCTATGTTGAAAAACAGCACCAAATTGAGAAAATTTAAAATATTCACCGACCTTCAAGTTACAACTTTGTGCATTAAATTTGCCAAGTGGTGTGGCGCCGATTTCAATTTCATCTACATCGCATGTTGCCCTGGGGGTTTTAAGCTCTAAGCAAATAAGAGAAGAACCATTATCTGCATTGGTGGAAATTGGGGAAAGAACCTTCCGATCAGAGTTCTGCAACCCTTTGATGTTTTGAGCACCCAGTAGTCCCACAGAATCAGCAGAAGGGAATTTTAGGTTTTCCTTGTTGCAAGGTGTTCCTGCACAGAAAAGAGAAGGGAAAAAAACAAGTATTATCCTTACACTTAAATGCTTGGATTTTATTGTTTGATTTCAAATCTAGATATATCCTATCCACGTAATCATTTAAGTAGAGCATGTTGAATGTATATATGACTAACCAAAACTAGTGGTGTAAGTGTTTGTCTCCCTCATATCAACTTCAGAACTATGGGAGAATGATAACAGCGAATTCTCATGCTCGATATCATGCTGTTCATTTATAGTATCTTCTTTGCAAAGGGTTGTTTCCTGATTACACAACATACATGTCAGTAATAATCTTACTAAAATTTTAAATTTCATGAGGAATGTGCAAGTACAAAAGTTACTTTTTTGCCCAACATATGTATATTTTCAGTAAGTAATTCACTTGGGTTTGTATTTTCCTGGTGCATATGTGACAATCCAGTCGTTGCAGAGGAAATCCCTGTATCAAATAGTATTCTGCAAACAAAAAAAAATAGTGAAATGAGATATTTATCGAGGAAAAAGAAAAAGGGAGCAGAACATGGAGTACAGGAAGAAGTGGAAAGAAAACTAACTTCTTCTTAGACCTAGAAACTTCCCGATCATTGGTCGTTGCTTTAGAAAAAGACCGAACAGAACTCCGTTGCTTTGGATAATTTATTGACTTTGGAGTTTTGCCCTGAGAAGGGGAAAATAACCCATTCATCCTCTGAATACTCTTGGTCTTCCCCTTAGATTCTAACCAAGCTCGGAGCTTCGTTTCCATATCAACTTTCAATTTGGGAGTCTCTTGCTTGCTAGCAGAACCCACATAGTTCACAATATGGCGAGATCTTGCAGCTAGGCTAACTGTGTGGATTGCTTCATGGTAGGATACGGGATTCTGCAACAAAGGATCAGGTGAATTTCAGCGAAGTATAGAACATGAAGGCATGAAAATGAGAAATCTACAAGTACTTCAAAACGTGCCTGAAAATATTGTTAGAAGCTAGTAATTGGTTTGATATTTAAATTATGAAAAAGACACCTGATAGAACATCAACTCTAAAAGCTAATCTAATTACTAGCTACCACGCTACAAGGCTGGCCTGTCAACGACTTTATGGGTGCATTTTAAGGTACATGTATTATTACTCCATAACATTCAGGGAGAAATTTGAAATCTTTACCAGACAAGCAATCATCAGAGCTTGACTTGTTCCTCCTAGAGAATCCTGCAATATCCGAGTCAGTTTGCTTTCGCGGTAAGGAATCCGCAGCTCATTGTTGTTCAGAGCATATATGACATTGGATAAAGCAAACAAAGATTGGTTAATCTTGGCGCTCTCTTGAAGACGGATTCCGTCATTGCCAGATTTCCTATTATCCTCATTACCTGCCGACGATAACAGAAGGAGAACGGGCATAAGAATTTGACTTAATGCATATATCAATGACCAAAACAGTCTCTTAGAAAATAACCTGCCAAGTCTATGAGGTTCAGTTTCCCTTTCACAATCCCACTTGTAACAGCGACAGAAAGCACGGCATGGCTTCTACTCGAGACATCGTTAAGGCCTGTGTGTGCCACCTTCCTCCTCTGTACGCCAGCTGAATAGACTTCACCGAACTCATCCATCGAGCTCACAGAGGCCTTTAATCATTCACAAGTTAGTAATACATAAAGAGCTAAATGGTGAAGCTTCGATAGAATGGTGTATTAGTTTCATATTTAGCATAGAAGAGCACTCCTAATTTGCATAACAGATCCTCCAAAACATAGTATTGAACCTATTTTTTATACTTTCTTTATGCTATAAGATTAAATGTAGGGAAATAAAAAAAATTTGCAGCTGCTCAGAATGGTGAAAATTAACCAGATTTGAAAATTTGGCAAAACATTCTTTTGAAACTAGATGGGAGAAAATTAAATGAGGCTAGTTCCTTGAAAATATTCCAACTTAGCATCTCCTACTCTGATCCTATGTTAAGAAACTGATTTTGAGAAAAGTTTGAACATCTGGAGAACATTGTAATATATGCTTATTGTACATCAAACCACAGCTCATAGAAACAGTAGGTGAGAACAATGACACTATTCTAGAAGCCTTACCCAAGATAGTCCTTTAAGCTGAACCCTTCCCTCTTTATCATCCATAGCTATGACCTCCTTTGCCTTGGGCTCCAGTAGATCGTAACAACGATCCATATAAACTTCATAGTACGCAATATCCACCGAATATTGCGTGTTCTCCCTTAAGTTAAAAATGGTCGACATTGCTAATGGAATAAGTCCAGGTTCATTCTCCGTGCCCTAATTCATGAGACCGAATTAACTAGTTGCCACAAATTAGGAGCAAGGAATTAAATCAAACACCATCAAGGCACTCACCTGCATCGTGTAGGTTTTCCCACTACCCGTAGCCCCATAAGCAAACACCGTAGCATTTAATCCTTGAAAAATCCCCGGTATAACGGCGCTAACCTCTTTATCAAAGATCTGAGCAACGCGATCCTGTTGCCCGAAGAAAGAATCCAACTTGTAACACTCGTTTCGGCTGTAAAGTTGAGAATTTTATGACGGATCAGTGTCCTGAAAAGGGAAATTAGCGTCGAGAGTATGAAGATCGTACCTAGTCCATTGATCCTTGAGGTGAACTGTGACTTCCCCGCTGGATTGGGGATCTAGAACCGTGATGCAGGGGATTTGCTTCGTCTCCTCCGAATCGATCTCTGAGATAAGGAAGGGGCGCACCCTCAACACAACCCTAACTCGCGAGGAAGACAAATTCGCCATTTGTGTGTGTGTGTGTGTGTGTGTGTGTGAGAGAGAGAGAGAGAGAGAGAGAGAGAGAGAGAGAGAGAGAGAGAGGGGAGGAAATGAGGAAGACGATGAATTGAACCAGGAGAGGCGTCGACCGTTGGAGCATGGAACGAAGGCGGGGTGAGGTGGGGTGGTTCGAATTTGAATTTAAAAGCAGTTTCGTAGAATACGACATAGAACAGGGGCAAAATGGTGAAATGGAAGGTTTATGTGCATTTTGTAGATTAATCCCTTAAGCCCTTTTTGGGCATTGCATCTGAGTATCTGATTGTTTGGTAGGTACTCTTTTATCGTCTTCCAAACCATTCACTCGGGTAATGACAACTATATAAAGGCAAAGCAAAGTTCCCATTTCTCCATACGCAGCTATTTGGTCTGATGAATCTCTCAGTGGACCGAACTTGATCTTGACCTTTCGCATCTTATACGGCTTGTGGAATGAAACACTGAGGTCTGATGATCAGAAACTTATAACTTCGCTTCTCCCCCACCATTTTCTGATGGATCCTGACCGTTTGGATCGAACAGCTTATCAGAATCACACCAGGATGCACGAGCATCGTAATGGCTTTACTGCTTAGCATGATTAAAGAGCTCTGATTAAGAGGGGTTTTGAATTTTTGTTTGGAAAAAGACCCTGACAAAATTTCGTCTATTTAAGTTCAGTTCAAATTTCTTGATTCAACAGAAATTAAAACTTATAATTCAAAACTGTTTTCGTTAGAAGCTCAGCTGAGCTTTTCACAACAACAACAAGTCAACATGATCTATGTATGATTTTATTTATCAAAGACCATTACCGCTGCCTCTTAAATTAAGATCTGTTTGAAAGATAACAAGCAGATTTCTGGGTATTCAAACCAAAACCAACACCTCTAATCGCGGAATCAAAGCTGTTTAAAAAGCTATGTCAAACATGCCAATCAACAAATGTGCAGGTAAATAAATGGGACTAAAATCACTATATATATATATATATATATATATATATATATATAGAGAGAGAGAGAGAGAGAGAGAGAGAGAGAGAGAGAGAGAGAGAGAGAGAGGAAAAGATTTTGAGTTCTATAGCAATAGCAAGAAGAAACAAACAACCATGCATGGACCATTCAACATCCAGGTGACAAATCACGAAAGAAAGCTACACTTTTAAGCCCCCCCCAGCAGCTCTATCAGAAATTATCCCCTGCAACAGTGATTCCATATTATATGAATAAAAAGTTTTTTTTTTTATCATCTTTTAGCGGGCTAGAATTATCATATCGACCTTGATTTGGCCTCTCATGAGAGGTTGATACACTTTGAGACTCTTTCTCTCTCACAAATTCAATGTGGAATCACCGTCGCACGGAGGAGGTTTGCTCCAACCTCTAATCCTCCCGGCCGGTCGGCTGCCACGGGCGGGCACTGCCGGCGCCACTGCCGACCTGCTCCAGGAATTTGCTAAGCCGGACGTGCTTTGTGGCCCACTGCTCCACGAGCTTCTGCTCCTTGGCATCGGCGTCCCTCCTCAGCCCCGTGATCTGCTCCCGGTACTCGGCATCGATCCTCTCCATCGCCAGCCTCTGCTCCTCCCTCAGCGCCCGCACCTTGGCCTCGATCTCCTCCATCTTCTCCCTCCTCTTGGTGGCCTTCTCCGACTCCAGCTGCAGCTCCACCCTCTTCAGCCTCCACGACGCCTCCTTCTTGTGCGCCATCAGCGCCTGATACCCTTCCTCCACCTCTCGGCAGCACGAGCCGAGCTCCGAGAGCACGCGGCCTTCGACCATCAGCGCCGGCGGGTGGGGCGAATTAGAAAGGCCCAATGCGCCGTCCCCGGACCGGTCCGTCTGCAGCCACGGGATCGGCGGCGGGGGCGGCGGCACGGTGGAGGGCGAGAGCGTGAGCGTGACGGAGGGCGAAGAGGCCCTGCCGTTGTTCGAATTGGATAGCCAGGGGGGGAGCAGCGGGGCCGCCATGAGCAGCGGCGCGGGGGGGATGGCGCGCTCCCTCACGAGCTTCTCGGCGAAGCTCTCGAGTATGCGGTCGTACTTGCCCTGCTCGGCGGGGGTGAGCGCGGCGGCGTTGGCGGCGTTGGCGTTGGCGTTGGCGTTGGCGTTGGCGGCGTTGGCGGAGTTGGCGTTGGCGTTGGCGTTGGCGTTGGCGGAATTGTGGTGGCGGGTGCTGTCGCGGAGCTCCTGGCGCTGCTGCTTCTCCTTGAAGACCTCCCACCACTTGCCGAGGCGCTTGGCGGTGCGGCCGGGGAGCTCGGCGGCGATGCGCTTCCACTTGTTGCCGTGCTTGGCCTGCAGGCGGATGACGAGGCGCTGCTCCTCCTCGGTGAGCGATCCTTTCTTGATGCCCGGTCGGAGGTAGTTCTTCCAGCGCTCGAGGCAGGACTTGGCGTCGCGGCGGAGGTGGGGGGCGTTCATGCGCTGCGCCACCAGGTGCCACTCGCGCGGCCCGTACTGCCGCACGTACGCCCGCAGGATCGCGTCCTCCTCAGCGCGCCAGCGCTGCCGCTCCTTCATCTGCGGCGCACCACCACCACCACCACGCGGTACCTCCCATCGACCATGCCGACCCAAAACTCCCCTTCATTACGAGCCTGTGGGAAACAACAACAACCAAACAAACAAACAAAAGGGGAGCGATTTTTAACCGTTATAGACGACATTGCGATAGGTCGATGCGCGTAACGGTAACAGAAACCGAAGAAATATTAGTAGCAGTTAAAGCAGGGTGGTGACAGGGAGAGCTCAAACTCTCCCTCATTACTGCGCTGAAAAATTAAAACAGAGGGGGAAATGCCGAGGAGCAACTACTCACTCCTCTTCATTACTACCATATTTAGAGACCGAAAGGGAAGAGAAAAGGGAAAAAGAAAAAACACCCACAAAAAGCAATTTTTATCTGTTGAGACATAATAATGATACAAGCGTATGTGTGTGGCAGCAGTAACAGAAACCAAAGAATTAGCTGTTAAAGCATGGCGACACCGATCGACCACTCTTCTCTTCTTTACTGGGCTAAAGAATTACAACAGTTGGTTTGATGAAAAAAACCACGAATAGAGTAAGTAGTACTCTCTATTACTCTTCCTTGCTTCAGCCGAAATGATAATCTAGAGGGAAAAAAAAAAGGAGCAATTTTTTTAGGACTGGAAGAAGCCTAATGCCCAGGAGGGAAAATATGGAGCAAATTAATTTCAGTACGATTAAGATAACACCAGTTAGATTTTTACCAACCAAAAAAATGAGGAGAAGATGACAAAAGAAATGATTTTGAATATTATTAGTCAAAAAACCATATCATCATATAAGGAGCATTCATTCATAACATCAATAAATGAGATGAGAATTTTAATTAATTTCCAGTTCACAGAAACGTATTAACTCTGCATTAATAAACGAAGTTTGACTCGCAGAAATTTAATACTTGTTTCAACTGCTTCGAGACAGTGATCACACTGGATAGTGCTGAGTAAGTGACAGAGCAACTCTCCGCTGGGTTCGATGCAATAAAACAAATTACTTGATGCATAATTAACGGGCAAAAAAAAAAAAAAAAAAAGCGTGGTCTAGCTCACAGCATTTTCCAATAGAAAAACGCATGCAAAGGACATGTTTCTAAATTCAGAAAACTACAAGATACCATGAACTTCCCATGGATTAAGCACTATATTTAACACAACCACCTTATTTATAGTTCAAAATTTTGAAAAACGAATGCATGGAGAGAGTAAGAGAGAAAGAGAGAGAGAGAGAGAGAGAGAGAGAGAGAGAGAGAGAGAGAGAGAGGGGGAACGACTAGAGAATAAATGCTACAACGGCATTGCCATAACAAGAAGGAAATGGAGAGCTCTCTTACGGCGCCTCTCGGTGGCTTGAGAGCCGTTTCGTCTCACACCAGAAGCAAATGAGAAAGAGAGAGAAACGTAGACAATATAACAACAAGTTAAAGAGAGAGAAAGAGAGAGAGAGAGAGAGAGAGAGAGAGAGAGAGAGGGGGGGTGTGTGTGTGTGTGTGTGTGTGTGTGTGTGTGTGTGTGAGGTGTGTGCATATGTGTATGTTAAAGGGGACGAGCGAAAGTGGACCTGATCACACCAGCGTAAAAGAAGGGCACGCGAAGGGAAAAGACGAAGGAGAACGGGCCCCACTGGGTCGGAGCCTCGGCTATGAAGGGGGTGGAACGAAGGTGAGGTCGCTCGATTCATGACGTCACCCTAGAATGTGGTGGCGCCACGAAATTTTGCAGCGTATGGAGCAATCACACTATGGTGTGGCACATCCCGACGACTTTTCTCAATCAATTTTTTTTAAAAAAAAAAAATAATAATAAAATAAAATTACTACTATCGTATATTAATTGAAAAATGCTATGTGTACACCTCTTTTAGGGTGTACATCATACACCTCATTCATCTAAGGGTGGGACCCGTAAAAAATATCGCCATCATTAAAATGATGGAGGTATATGATGTACACCCCTTCGGGATGTACATATAGCATTACTCATATTAATTTTTCAAAATTATTGTTATTTAAAAATTTAAAAAAAATTTAAAAAAAATTTAAAAAATAATAATAATAATAATAATAATAATAATAATATCCGTTGCGTCTTATCGGGCCGGGTACGCGGCAGGAGGGAGCGCACAGTAGCAGCGCAGAGGGAGCAAGATGTGATGAGAGAGAGAGAGCAAAAGGATCGCTCGTTGTTTTGTGTCGAACACCACGCACCCTAACCACACACGTGGCGTATTTCCCACCAGTGAGATATAAAGCGGATTCCCCGTGTTCATCGAATGACAAGGTGACACGTCAATTTGGGAAACGCCGGGTGAGGATAACGGTAAAGATGTATACATAATAATTTTTTTTAATAATTTTTTTATAGACTGTAATTACATTTTTAACTAAATAACTGTGGTAATCTCACCGGGTTTCGGAGCCAAACTGCGGTGACCACACCTCTCGAATCGATCCGATTTGGACGAGGAGTTCGATGAGCTGGGCATGAAAAAGCCGTAAAAATGGTTCAGAAGGGTCGGATCACCGCACCTTGGTCAATAATAAGTAGCTACTAATACTACGTAAGTTTCATGGGGTACGGACACAGTTTTAGGGAAAAGCTCAATTAGAGTTACCGCATTAGGAAGAAGCCTATCTACGTAGATTGAATAGTTATAGTTAGAATTTTAAGTCGTGGTCGTCGTAGTATCAGTACAGGGGAGGCGGTGGGGATGATCTCCGCCCCGGTACGGACGGGATCTTCGTGACGCACCACCAGAGCATCATTAGAGAGAGTAATTTTAAAGGTTTTTTTTTTTTTTTTTTTTTTTGGGTAAAAGCATGCTTCATATAGCAAAACTGTTTATGAGAACCAAGTAAAAATCTTACACTGATCTGTCCCATTAAGGGCTATTTTTTTTTTTTTTTTTTTTTATAGGAGTCTTAGCAATTGTTTTGATGTTTAACTATTTTTAATTAAATTTTTTTTGACTTCTTGAATGGGAAGAAGATAAGAATTGCATTCAAATTATATGTGTATGAAAAGTATTTTTTTAATTTAAAATATAATTTATGTGATAATAAAATATATTTTATCATCAACCGGACTACGCTATATAGTTTCATCAATTATTGTCCAACTGCTGAATAAATCTTGAAATTATAAATAAGCATCATTTGTTAAATTATATTAAATAATTATTTTTTTTAAACATGTATGAACTCGAGATATTTTTATAAGGCAAAATTGTGAATTTAAATTAATTGAAAGAAAATTAATAACGTAATTAGTGCTAAATTATATAAAATAATTATTTTTTAAAAAAATTAAACTAGCAGAAAATAGGAATATCAATGGGACTGATTTTGAGTGGAATTCTAAAAATCCGACAAATCAAACTACAAATTCAAAAATTCAAACACAAAAAAAATTATTTCTTTTTAACATATTACATTAAATATATATTTTTAAAATACAAATTCACCCATAATATATATATATATATATATATATATATATATATATATATATATATATATATAACGATATTTTTATGAATCTCTTGTATTCGTGTCAGACTCGTGTCTTATGTGTACACCTGTTGAATGCATGTTCAATATTGATCCACAGCGCATACAATTTTAAAAAATATATATATTTTTAAATTTTATTTTTTTACACATATATAATGTGAAATAATAAATATTTTAATATTTTGATAAACACATATAATTTTTTTTTTTTGACAATATAAATAAATTATGTTTGGTATAGATTTTTTAAAAGAATATATATATATACTATAAATGAAAAATTTTATTAACTTTTATTTATATGAAAAATATAATAATATTTTAGCAAAATTTATATTTTATATATAATAAATATATATTATTATATTAATAATATTATATTTTATTATATGTATTTATGTCGTGTTTGGGTCCTAAGTTTTGAAAATTGTTAAGTCGTCATGTCCGAATCATATCGTGTTCCGTGCCGGTATCCATGTCGCTATTATATATATATTTTAAACAGTATTAAAAATTTTTAAACAAAATTCAATTAAGCTAATTTTTTTATACCGTTAAACGGGCAAAAGTCTCATATCTACTTTTAAAATTATAAATTTTACAACCTTTTATAATTAGACCAATAATATCAAAAATATTTAAAATTTAATTTTTAAATATTTTGAGTGATCTAGATCATATTCAACGACACAAATCGTCGATTTAGAAGTTTTATTATTGAAAACAAATGAGTAATAATAAAATTCATTTACTACTGATATCATTCCAGCTCAACTCTTTATATATATATATATATATATATATATATATATATATATATATATATATAATATAAAATTAATTCGAATTCAAATTTGAATCAAATACAAATAAAATTATCAAATTTTTATTATTAATTATATATAAAATTATATTCATCAAATAAACGAGTACCTTCTTCGTATTTACTGAAATTTTTACTAGAGAGTGGTATTTTAATATTTATATCTAAAATATGATGAGAGTTTGGGTATTACGTAGACCGCGGAGCATGGGACGATTTGTGTAGATAGAGAGAAAGAGAGAGAGAGAGAGAGAGGTGTGTGGTGGGGACAGGGGAATGAGAGAGAGAGAGAGAGAGAGAGAGAGGGGTGTGGTGGGGACAGGGGAATGAGAGAGAGAGTGGTGTGGTGTGGGGTTAGACCTAAAAAAAACAATTAAATGGGACTGTGCTCCGGTTTTCGCGGCACAAGGGGACAAGGCGGGCGATAGGGACGCGACCTCCCGCCCCCCCCCCTCCCCCCTCTCCATGTGTCAGCGTTTTGTTACGTCGCTCTCTCCCCTGCTCCCTCCGGGACCCACACCTTCACCCTCTCCTCTCCACAAATACTTCCCCTGCAACTCCACCACCCGTACACTTCATGCACCGTATTAAAGAGCCCGTTTAGTTGGACGTAATAAATAGATACAGATGAGAAACCATTCTAATTATTATTATAAATAATTTGATTAATAAATAATTTTTATATAATTTTACTATTTTTGAGAGTTTGGTTGTTAATCTATTTATAATGCACCTAGAGATTAAGTCATTCTTCACTATTTCATTCGTTTTTGACCTAAAACTCATTCGGATTCAGATGTTTTTATTTTTTCGACTCTTGATATATTTTGTAGTGCCTTTTAATTTATTTAGCATTCTTACGGCATATTATTTTTTATTTCATTTGAGTCGGTTGATTTTGTTCGACGTTCTTTTCGGTTCCAATAATAAAATAGTAAAATTATTCATAATATATATATATATATATAAATATATAAATATTTTAAAAATATTATTACAAAGATAAATTTATTTTTTTAAAATTATTTTCTTCAACTACTACAGCTAAGCCTTAATTACAATTGAGTCTTCTTAAAATTTTTTTATTGCAACAGTTAAATCCAAATATGCTAAATTAAATATCAAATTTAGATTTACATATATTTACGGTTACAATAACGTTGCAGCTCCGTACATACGAGCAAATAGTCACTAATGTGAAATAAAATCAGTCTCAAATAATATCATCACACATCTATATCCTTGATGTGGGAGTATTCATAACGTAAGAAGTTTTAATTGCTTCAAGCATGCAGTTCAAAACAGATAAAATTTATTCGAAATTATCCAGAGTACTTTCACATGTAATTTATAAAATAAAAAAAAATGTGAGAATCTATTCTATGCAATCATCAAGTAATTAATTATAAAATTCAATATATAAAAAAAAGTAGCATCCAAAACTATTAATAAAGGTATATCGATCATTTCGAAGCTCGTAGAGCACACTAATAAAAGAACTAATTAGATTCAGATTGTAAAACAAGTATAATGTAAAGTATAATTAAGAAGTGTAGTATATATTACAGATGTGGGAGATGAGATGTACTTGTACACCAGGTGTGTGCAAAAATGTGCTCTTCTAGTGCTCTACTGAGATGTGCACAGTACTGGGGTGGCCACTAACTCCGCCTCCCGCGCTTCGCTTGGAGAAAGGTGAGAAGCAGCTGCGCCCTGCAGCGCTCTCTGGTCCCCCTGCGGGGTCTCCCCCTGCCTTCTGCTTCTGCTCCTGCTCCTGCTGCTGCTGCTGCTGCTGCTGCTGCTTCTGCTCTTTGTGTGATACTGCTACTGGACTCAACACTCTGGATTCTTTGGCACCACCCCTCATCACAGTGCTCGCGTTTTCAATTGATGTGAAACATGCAGCGACAACCCTCTTCAGTATCAAATTCCGAAATCTCGATTTGTCCGTGTCCGAAATTTTAAATATTGTTAGCAACGAGCGCACAAACTAAACAAAATCAATTGACGATCACAATAAAAAAATAAATCTAAAATTGTACGATAGAAAGATAATACATAGATTTACGTAAAAAAAAATTTTGTAGAAAAAAAAAATTCCACTATATAGGAAATAAGGAATACAAAAGTTTTTAATCGTACAAAAATCGCTCGATCTTTCTCTAGGGCAAAACAAAAAGAAAATAGTGTTTTTCCCTAGCGGCCCGAGTCCTTCGCTTCCATCACAGATATCTAAAAAATTTCTCGTCGCACCGCAAAATCGTCGGCGAACCGGAATTATAATATCGAAGCGATTATAATTTTAAGTCACATCTAATAAATATCAAATTTTAAATTTAATTCTTTTTCTTTTTTTAGGTAAATTAAAATTTTTAAAAGACGAACCTAGTGGGACGACGATCGATGACGACATTTCGCTCCCTTCAAAAAACTAAAAAAATACAGTATGAAATTTTGATCTTTTGCTTATGAACTTTTAAAACTTATTATTTTATATGTAAATTAAGCTGCAGATAATGTAGATCCTATATATTATTATATTGAATTTTGAATTTTAAATTTTTAATTATAAAATTGCATATAGATAATGCAGATAATTGTTTGCAATTTTGTTAGCTATATATATATATATATATAATGACTGAAATGATCAAATTTTTGATATTGTTGATTTTTTTTAAAAAAAAAAAAATGTAAACACTAATTATGTATAATTTATAATATCCCTGAAAGGATTTTTTTTTTGTTATCATTGTAACTAGCTTGCAATAGATTCTGACCAAGTAGTGAATAACAATTTGTCAAAAAAACAAATAAGAATCAGACAAATAAATAATATTTTTCAAGTTTTTATTTGTTGTGGTGAAATGAGCATCGCAAATGTAAAAATCACAACCAATTCATCATGTCTTCTCATATTATTTTATATAAAAATTTTATTCAAAAAATTTGAAAAAAAATATCTTCAATGTTAAACAAGACCTAAATTACTTGAGTAAATTCTAAATTTGACTCTTTCTAAATAGTAAATCATACATCTCATCAATCTTATTAATAATAAAGTATTTTTATTAATTACAGTAATATGAGTTAAAAAAATTATTTATTAAATTGATGAAAAATATATGATATGTTACAAAATAGTGTCGGGCCTATGGACAAATGACACGTCGGCATATACATATCTTGCTCCTTCAAAAAGACCTCGGCTCATTTGAAATAAAAATTGTATTTACATGGAATAAAATAAGTGAACCAAATCAACAAAATAAATAAAATAAGAAGGTTCTAGAATCTTTAGAAAGTAATATAATTAATTATATAAACACAGGATATATTCCCATCCATATCCATCATGGAGGTTAAACTCTGCCTCTCTTCCATATTATCATTATTTTGTTTGATCGTATTCAATTCAGATCTGGATGTTACATGGACACATCTAGGTAGCATTGAGCCATCATCATCATCATCTTAAATGATTGAATCTACAAAATGGGAAATTTTGAAATGTCAAGTTGAAACCAAACATCTAACATTTGGGTGCTTAGTTGGAGCTTTTAATTTTGATTAGCTCTTTTTGGCATATATATATATGAGCTATGCTACATGTACATTCCAAATGGGGTGTACATCCTACACCTAGCCCATTCTAGAGTGGATATTTATCAACTCGTCATTTCGAAGTGACGAGTTGAATTCACCCCATCCTAGAATGGATGGGGTGTAAGATGTACACCCCATTTGGGGTGTACATCTAGCATTTTTCAATAAATAATACTTCATATATATATATATATATATATATATATATATATATATATATATATATATATATATATATATATATATATATATATATGAAGCATTATTTATTGGAAAATGCTAGATGTACATTCCAAATGGGGTGTATATCTTACACCCACCCCATCCTAGGGGTGGGTGAATTTCACTCATCATGTGACGAGTGGATGAATACCCACTTCAAGATAGGGTGGGTGTAGGATGTACACCCCATTTGGGGTATATACCTAGCACTTCTCTTATTTATTATGTACTTATTGTCGGCGTTTTGTTTTATTTAGTAGACTTTTAAATTGCTATACCAACATGATGCTGTCGAGTCACGTGTGTGGGTTTTTTTACTTGCTAATGTTGATTATAAAAAATATATAAAATACTGTCTTTGGTGAAATTACAGTTCGTAAGTGACAAAAAAAATTAATGATTGATATTTGAGATTTTGAATTTCAAGTTCAGTCGTTTCATATTTTAAATTTAAATTTTTGAGGATAAATATTATTTTTTTTATATAGTTTAATATGGTATTGGGGTAGAAGATTTTAAAAAACTAGTTTGGTGTAAAAGTTGAATTAATTTGGCCCATTTGATATGGCAAGGGAGCAGTAGAACACGCATCCTCACAGCTTTGGGTTTCTCTCCTGAGTTTATTGCTTGCAACTAGCCATTGACATTGCTCAATGGATATGTGAAATGTAAGGTGCCTGAGAAAAACAAATTACCATCTAATAATACTGAGTATGTACTAAAAGATGCTTTGTGTTTGCTACGCATTACGCACCAGACACAAGATGGTTGTTTGGATTGATATAGTTGTAATTCGCGAAACCAAATTTACTGAGAACAAAAGTATATATCAACTGCGCCATCGACCGCAAAGGAAATGTTCAATCCGGCGTAGTCTAAATTTTGGATTTTTAGTCAAAAAGACATTGTTATCATCAATGATGGACTATATATATTTATTTTCTATTGGATTGTAGATAATTAATGCACGATAAGTGTGGGCAAAAAATGTGTAATAGAAAATTATTATATTTAATTTTGTCTTTGTATTTAATAAAATATAGTACAAATTGTACAAATTGTACAAATTGAATTGAAATACAACTTTTGCGGTCCGCAAAAAAAAAAAATAAATTATATATTATTATCCAATAATTTTAAACGGGCCTCAAAATGAAACAGGCCCACTTATGGGCCGCAAATGCTTATCAGATTGAACTCATGGGCCTATAGCCCAGTCAAAAGGCCCACTAAAACTGTGGGCATATTCGCCCACGGGTTCAAAAGAAAAAAAAAAAGAAAAAAAAAAAAGAAAAGTAAAACCCACCTCGTAGTCTCACCCATTTCCGCCCATCTCCGCCGCACGAATCTCGAGCGGTGGATGCGACTCCTCGTGTTTTCATCCGATCACCTGCTACCGCTCCTCCTCCCCACACCTTTTCCCTATAAAAACCCTAACCCTCCCGATCCTCCGATCTCAAACCCTTCATCGCTCCCAATTTTCCGATCGCTGACCCCGATTACGTCGCTATGGGCCGTAAATTCTTCGTTGGTGGCAACTGGAAATGCGTAAATCCCTACCTCAGATCTGTTTTTGTTCGATTTTTGGTTCGATGTGTGTTGGATCTGTTCGATCTGTGTTTCGTTGACTTGGACGATCGATGCATCTTTTGGCTTGTTTCGGCAGTGATTTTGCTTGTGGTTTTGGTGATTTGATTCGTTGTTTACTTTGGCTTTGCTTGGTATTTGTGTTCAGAATGGCACTACAGTCGAAGTTAAGAAGATCGTCTCAACCTTGAATGAAGCTGAGGTTCCATCCGAGGATGTAGTTGGTACGTTGTTTGATCTCGGGGATTTACGCATTATTTTGATATAATTTGTTGTGGATGGAGCATTTCGTAGGCGTTGATGTGATATTTATGGTTGGTATTGATGAGAACTGGTTTTTCACTGCAGAGGTTGTTGTGAGCCCACCATTCGTGTTCCTTTCTCTGGTGAAAAGCTTGCTACGTTCGGATTTTGGTGTCGCAGCACAAAATTCCTGGGTGAGGAAAGGCGGTGCCTTCACCGGCGAGACCAGGTCAATTTTGAGCTTTGCAATCTTTGAATGAATGATAAGTTCCATTTTTGACATCAAATATTTAGTCTAAAATCACCCAAGAACATGATAGGTTGTCGGATTTGGTTTTTGGACCTGCTCATATGTCTGGTGTTAGTATTTCTAATCTTACACTTTTGCTCTACTTCAAGTGAAGTTGGATCTGATTAGATTAATCAAATGGATCCATATTAAACCCCTTAGTTACTTTTGTATAATTAGAATGCTAGGCTATTTATCTATATCTATCTATCTATCTATATATATATATATATATATATATATATATATATATATATATATATATATATATATATATATATATGATTTTTCTTATTTTTTGCTACCTGTAATCATTTCCTTCATTTAGAATGAACCGGCTTAAATCCTCCATATGTTTTCCTTTTTCTTTGTTAACCGGCTCAAGTCCTTCGCATGTTTTTATTTTTATTTACTTGAACCGAACCGCCTATTGTGTGTTTCTCTCTTTGTTTGAATAAACCGAACCGAATTACATGCCGAATCGGTTCAAGTCTTACACATATTTTTTCTGTTTCTTTGTTTGAACCGAGCTGGATTACACACCGAATTGGCTCAAGTCCTCCACATGTTTTTCTCTTTCTTTATTTGAACTGAATCGGATCACACCTGTTGCATTGGGTCGACCTGGTCCAACTGCTTTATATATTTCCATCTTTCTTTGTTTGAACCGAACCGCCGCCTCTTCATCTTCCTTTCTTAATTTGAACCAAACCACCGCCTCTTCTCTTTTTTTGGGTTACATTTTTTTCACCTCTTCCTCTTTCTTGGGTTGTTATTTTTTTTCAACTCTAAATATTATGTATGCAATAAAATTTTCTCAATAACTTTCCATATTACAAATACTTTCCAATTTCGCTAATTAGGAAAACTAGAGAAAACTAAATTAGTCTATCAATATGTCAATCTTATATTTTATTTCGGTTCGTCCACTTACGATACTCACAATTTGGTTTCACTTTAATTTTTGGTATGTGAATTTGTGCCTCTTTAGTGTGCCTTTTATTATTTGTTATATTTTTTTCGCAATATTCCAAATATTTTTTCAGAATATTTTTTATAATAATTTTTCTTCTCCTTAAGTGATGTGATTCACAACTTTTCATGCTTCCTTTTGGTTGTTTAAAGAGCAATAATAGCCTCTATTTGTGATGTTGAATGTTTTGATATTATTTTTATATTTCTCCTTTGAAGTTCTGAAAATGTAATAATGCCAAAAATTAAAAAAAGACGAAAAAAGAACAAATTTATTTTTCACCGTCAGTGCATTATCTGCAATTGAGAATAAGGGGAGTTGGTCATATTTACCATCTAAACTCTGCTTCTCATTTTCTACTTGCAGCTGTGAAATGCTTGTCAATCTAGGCATTCCTTGGGTGATTTTGGGCCACTCCGAGCGGCGGCTTCTATTAGCTGAATCAAATGAGGTAGGTTCCTTATGTGGCAAAGCTACACCTGTGTAAGATTACGTTACATGGTTATATGTGTATATCAGTTTGTAATAGCATTTTATTCCAACTGTTTTTATTCAAAAGAGTAATTTGCAAGGTAACAATAAATATCTGATTTCAATGAAATATTTTGCATTTTACAGTGTAGATACTTGGATAGTTTTGCAAACATTTCACAGTGAGGCAATAGACTTTTGCGCGTGCATAAAGCATCTAGTAATTGAACTTTGTTATTCCCCTGGAAAATATGGACTGCCAATTGTCAGTCTTCTCTTTAAGCTGTCTTTATCTATTATTTTCTTTTAAGATGTCTGTGATGTTTGTTCTCTGCCATTGTGTGATTAAGGTTGCTTTACCATCCCGGTTGACGAATTAATGACTAGTACTTTTTTCTGGTAGGAAATATTAATAAACCCAACTGAAGTGAATGTTAGCAGTATAAACCTTTTAATAAAACCAACTGATGTGAATGTTAGCAGTATAAACCTTTTGGCCATGATTTCTCCATGAAAATCCTGGATAGTAGTTAATTTTAGAAATGCGAATTATATTATATTTTGATTCTTTTTAGTATTAATCTGTTTTATCAAATGGCAGTTTGTTGCGGATAAGGTCGCATATGCACTTTCTCAAGGCGTAAAGGTGATTGCTTGTGTTGGTGAAACACTTGAGCAAAGGGAAGCAGAGAAAACTACGGATGTTGTTGCTGCGCAAACTAAAGCCATCGCAGGCATGTTTTAGTTCAGTTTCACTATAAGTTAATAAATCAATGATGCTTTTAAGATGCTACTTTAGCAGAAATTGTACGAACTTTGCTTGCGTTGTTTATCATAAGATGTTGTATGGACTGCTGCATGATACAGTTGCCTTGTGTTCCTTTCATTAGTTTAGGTTTTCTAATTCATCAATTTTTGTTATACCTTGGCTGGTGAGCTTCTATTGCTTACCTTGATAATTATTGTTACTAGCAGTGCGACAACTTAGGAAACTTAAAATAACTATGTAATCTACAGTGGCTGACATAGGAATATTTTATGAATGGTCTTTTCCTTTTTATGTGCAAATATCATCCTTTCATGACGTAGACTCAGTTGAAGCATTTGACTACTACTCAATTACCCTAACGAAGATCATCCTAACTATTGATGATATGGACCTATTTTGTTTTGAGTCAATTAGTCTTTTTTTGTCATTTATAGTGCACAAGTTTGAGAGATGTGGATATGAGACGTACATATGTTAATATGACATGATTTCCTACAGTATGGAAATATAGCGACTATTGAAAAAAGGGATATATAATGGAAAACATGAAGATTGCTTGGGAAGCTCATATTGCGACAAGGAATAACCTTATACAGCTGTGAACATGTTCTTTTGTTTGCGTGTAACATGAATTTCTTTGAATTTGCGACACATAATGTCCTACTCTACTAATTTTTTACTGATTTAAGCAAAATGGATTGCTTGTGTGAATTGGAATGCATTCTCATCTAAATAATTCAAACCCAAATTTAGATTGTTTGTTACTTTAATCTTTTCAGGCTATCTTAAAACGACAGAACCTTATTGAATATCTTCTCTTATTCTTTTTGTGCGCTTCATTGTTTGACAGACAAGATATCGGACTGGACTAATGTTGTAGTGGCATATGAACCAGTGTGGGCCATTGGAACAGGCAAAGTTGCAACCCCAGTTCAAGCTCAGGAAGTATGTCTGCTTACTTCACTGCTTATACCTTTCTATTTTTTTATTTCTTACTTTTATCTTTTGCTTTTGTCTTTCTTTTGTACCTAATTAAATACGACACGCCAGCTGCGTCATATACTTCTTTTCTAATTTAAGATATCCATGTTATAATATAACCTATACTGCATCTATATATAGTTGCGAGTCATCAAAATATTTCATCACTTGTATTATGTAGTTAATGCTATTGAAGGATTCGTATGTTGATATTCAACTTAATGCGTTGTTACCTGAATTTTGCTAGAAGTAAGAAAAGCAAAATTAGGACCTTAATATGTTTTTAAATGGGATTGTTGTTCCTTCGTTCAGTTGGCTGCTTAAATTGAAGTATTGTCCTTAAGAGATAATAACAACCCTAAATCAAAAGCTTACTGGGTCATAGTTAGCCACCAGAATCAACTTTGACAATTATTTTAGTATATGTGGTTTCTGGGTCTGCATCAGATGCTCTTTCACTTGTTCTCTTATGAGAACATCCAAATATTTGAGGCTTTGTCTTTTATGCTATTCATCGTTAGTTGTGTTGCTCACTGACTTCAAAAATTTCAAAAATTTTCAACAGGTGCACTCTTTTCTGAGGGAATGGTTTCATACTAATGTCAGCCCTGATGTGGCCGCGTCAGTTAGAATCATTTATGGAGGTATATATTCCACTTTACACGAATGTCTCTACTTCCTGATGGTTACCTCATTTCATATAGTGTCACCACTACATACATATTCATCAATCTCATATCTCTTGTGATGGAGAAGAATTTCTGTTTACTGTAACATGAATTATAGCTCTAAACCACTAATGATTTCTCATGACTTTCACAGGTTCTGTAAGCGGTGCTAACTGCAAAGAACTTGCAGCAAAGTCTGACGTTGATGGATTCTTAGTTGGTGGTGCTTCTTTGAAGGTATTTTTTTTTTTTATTATTTTTTTTCATTTCTGTTTGCGTACTGAGGGCTTAACAGTTTACTTTAAACTCGTGCTATTTTAAACACTGTCAATAATCTTTCATTTTCTTCTTTAAGCAAATGCTGATTGTGTAGCTTGCTGGCCATTGCTTTAATCTGAATTTGTTTATTTTGCAGCCCGAGTTCGTGGACATTATCAAGTCTGCAACTGTCAAGTCATCTGCATAATAACCTCAGGCCTGTTAGTGAGCAGCTGTCGTGTTTTATCTGAATAAAAGTTTTTGAGTGTAACTGCTTGTAGTAGTCTTCTACCTGGAACTAGAGGTGAAAGTCATAAAAGCAGCAGAGGATGAATATAATTTGCACTGATTTTATTTCTGATTAGTTGTTGTGCTGCCGCTCTTCATCATTTTGAAAGAGTAATTTTGTGTTATCTCCGACACATGGCATTAAGTTGTGTATCTTTGAATCTCGTGTTTTGTTTTTTTGGTTGGTGATTTTACTCTTGCATTCATTCGGTATGGAAGGTTTTTACTTTTTAGCTGCTTAATTACTACCTGGGTTGCATGTAGGATTAGGTTCTGGGTTCTTCTCACTTCATAGAAAAGCCATAATAAGCGAACCTAGAAAGGTAATTACTTTCAACATCAAGGTGAAGAAATCAAAAGCAATTTGTAAAATAGTTCGCAATCATCAAATAAAGCGCACGAGCACTTGCTTATAGATTTTTAATTTTTAATTTTTGGATGATAAGATATGTAATTAGAGTGATAGCGAATTTTTTGAATTAATTAAGTAGTCGACGGAATAGAATAACATTTTTAAAGTAATTGGTGTTTATAGATTTTTAAGTTTTGGGATGAAAAAGGTATGCGAAATAGAATGATAGTTGACGAAATTAGTAAAAAAAAAATAAATCTAACGAAATAAAATTTACAAGCACTAATTATGTGTTATTTGTACGTAGCCGAACTCATATTATATATATAGAGGAGAGTTCGGCTATTATGTTTGTAAAAATATTGAATAATTGATGTTTCTAAATGTTTTACCATTAAATATATTTCTTTAATTAATTTTATTTTTTAAATTATATTATTTTACTAACTAATAACTAAACTTAAGAAGTCTACTATCATCTTAATCACACATTCTTTTATTCAAAAATTAAAAATTTATAAATAATAATAATTTTATACTTATATAAATAAATAAGTTATATTTTACACTCCATTTATTCTAAATAGGTAAAATATATATCATATGGAATGTAGAAATAGCATTACTCATATATATTTATTTATTTATTTATGGAGACACAATTATCATCCTTGAGACATGCAAGCCGCTTTTAGCTGCTCTTCTTTTCACACGGAAATGCTTTTCGGTAAATATTAAGTATGCAGCCACTTGGGCTACTATATATATATATAATAATAAAGAAGAAACACAAATCCTTGGCGCACATGGATCGCTCACCTTTCACTACTACCAAAGTATTAAAAAGAAAAAGCAAGAAAGATACCAATTTATAGCAAATTGAAAACGCGCGGGAAGGTGTTCAGAAAAAATTCAAGCGCGCGTTCCCTCTCTAGTCGATCTCTTAGCACCATCTTTAATTAATTCTCTTTACATTTCTCTCAGAATTCAGGTTATATATATATGATCAGAACCTAAAGTTCTTGCCCTGAAAGGTCTGTCCGAACTGCCAGGCGGTGGGGACGATGTTCCAGGAGGTGGAGGTGCGGCGGTCGCTGGCGGTGACGCGGAAGGAGAGGGCCTGCCCGACCAGCACGGCGTTGGACTGCCAGTTCTGGCCCCAGTTCCGGCTCATCGCCATCCACCCCGTCCTCGACCCCTTCACGCTCGCCCTCACGACGTCGCCCGCTCCGGCCACGTTCGTTATCAGCACCAGGTTGAAGTACCTGAACCCGTTTACCGTGAACCGGATCCCTCCGCTTTTCCTGCACGGCACCCTGCAATGCAAAAATAAATAATAATATTTACTGAAACGAAATCATCTACTGATTGTAGGCCAAGGCAAGCCAATGCCAAAATGCCAAAATGCCAAAATGAGTATATATATATATATAAATAAAAACCTGCGGTAGGAGACGGGGACGATGCCGGCGCGGTACTCGGCGATGCGGAGGAACATAGGCATGGCGAGGTCGAAGTGCGGGCGCGGCGGGTTACACCACCCGCCGTCGTCGGAGGGGAGGGCGTAGTTCGGGGGACAAAAATTGGTGGCCGTAATGAGAATGGAGGGGCTCCCGTTGTGGCACCACTGGGGTTCGTCCGCGCACTTTATCTCGAAGCACGCGCCGCAGCTTTGCCCTTCGTTGAACAGCGCCGTGCTCAGCGCTGCCGTCTCTACGCCGTACCCTTCACTGTATAAATTTCCGTACCCACACGCCCCTCCTTTAAAATACACCAAATTAATTCAAACTTGTGGACTTGAGATTTCTGATACACTTTCTCTACTTTACGTATCGCAAATGCGGGAGCTTCTACGTAACGATTGAAGAGTTGCATAATGAGAGAAATGAAAATGATTGTATATATATATATATATATATAGATATAGATAAGGGGAAGTACATACACATACATATACACATACACATGGAGAGGTATGTATATATAAACGTACCCATGGTGCCGGAGGCGTCGCTGCCGCCGTAGAAAGTGGCGTGGGCGCTCTGCCACGGGCCCCCGGAGTATACTCCCGGAATGCGAGCGGTCGACGGCGCAACAAACAGGAGAAAGAGACCCAGGAAGAAGAAGCAGAGGGGAGCCATTTAATTTGATTAATTGTGTTGTGTGTGTATGTGTGTGTGTGTGTTTGTGAGAGAGCAAACTAGAGTAGAGAAAAGAGAGGGAAGGGGAAGTGGTATTTATATAGGGAGGAGAAGGGGAGGGAAGTGTGTGAGAACCAAATAATGAAGCGAGAGATCAGTATAAAGTAATTACAAGTTTCTTGTAGACATACGTATTTTAGGTGCGTATGTATGATGATACGTATTATACACAAATATTAATATAAGGTTTTTTTGTTTTTCTTCTTCTTATGCATTATATATATATATATCATGAACGAGAACCAAAGAAAGCCGTCCACGTCAGCGTGGTACTTCAAACACATACGCATATTTCGCTCCGTAGATCGCGCTTCACATTCGCATAGACCGAGACCATGCACCGCCCTCACGGAACATTTAGCGATTTGGCTAATCTAATCTATAAAATGTTGATTCATATTAAATCTAAAGTCAATGATACAATCTCAAGCTAAAAACTCTAAGATATATGGTGTGGATTAATATTAAATTTAAAGTAATCTAACTTAAAATATTTAATACTAGACTAGTAATATGATAATTTATAGCGGGAGTAGTTATACCAAATATACCGCATTTAGCGCCGTAATGCGCATTGATTGGGCCACAAAAGAAGATGGAATCATTAATCATGGATTGGGGTTAATTGGGACGGATGAGAGGAAGAAGATGGAGAGCGTGAGAAGCGTGATTACGATCGCCATCGCTGGGCCCACACGTCCACGTGGCCGACACTTGGCGCGAATCAACGACAGCGGAAGAAAGAGAGAGAGAGAGAGAGAGAGAGAGAGAGAGAGAGAGAGAGAGAGCGAGCGCAATGAATACATACGCACGTACGTACACGGGTTCGCACGCAAAAGTGCTAATCTTAATGCGAGGATGGATCACATGTGCATGCCATAGTATTTCACCACTCCGCGCCAAAATTCGTGCTCATACTGATCCCTACGAGGACCCGACAACTCTAAATACAAGAGAATTATATATATATATATATATATATATATATATATATATATATATAGTTGGGCTGGAATGCTATTGATAGCACCAACCCAACTTTGTCATCCATTTTGTAGCCATTGGATCGCATTGAGATCCGTGTAGGCTCTTTAATGAAAAAAAGAGAAAAGAAAAAGTAAAAAGAAAAAATAAAAAGTAAAAAGTTTTTTTTTTAATTAAAAGGCTTGCACGAATCTCAATGCGATCCAATAGCTACAAAATGGATAGCAAAGTTGGGTTGGTGCTATCAATAGCATTCTAGCCCAACTATATATATATATATATATATATATATATATATATATATATATATATATATATATATATATATATATATATATATATATATATATAGAGAGAGAGAGAGAAGAGAGAGAGAGTAAAGTTTATATATTTTTAAAAACACAAATCTATTCATAATTATAAATTTTTTACTATTGAATTTATATTTGGATTTGTATTTTTTATTTTTTCTTTCTCTTTTTAGTTGACTTAACAATAACACAAATTTCAATACAAATCCAATTATAAAAAATTTACAAGTATATAAATTAGCTTGTACTTTTAAAAGTATATAAGCTCTACGTACTCTATATATATAGAGAGAGAGAGTAGAGTTTATATGCTTTCAAAAGCACAAGCATATTCATATTTATAAATTTGTTAGTATTGATTTGTATTGGTATTTGTGCTTTTTACTTTATCCTTTTCTCTTTTTAGTTTACTTTACAAAAACACAAATTTCAATACAATTTTAATAGTAAAAAATTTACAAATATAAATGTGTTTGCATTTTTAAAAATATATAAGTCCTACTCTCTCTCTCTCTCTCTCTCTCTCTCTCTCTATATATATATATATATATATATATATATATATATATATATATATATATATATATATATATATATATATATAGAGAGAGAGAGAGAGAGAGAGAGAGAGAGAGTTAGCTGGGCTGGAATACCATCGATAGAAAATAGACTTCGTTATCATTTATTTATTTTCAATGATGGAGTTTTCAAAATGATAATCAGCGCCGTTAAATATGATCTAGACCATTTAAATTTTTCTGAAAGTAAATTTCATATTTTTTTGATATTTTTTTTTGTTCACCAAGTTGATACAAATTAAAATAGACGGCTGAAAAAATTATCATTAAAAAAATGATTATAGGAGTCTTGTACGTAATTAAGATCGAGAGTATAAATTTTATTTTAAATAGTTTAAAAATTTTTTAATCAAAATTTTATTAATTTATTTTTTTTTACATCATTAAATGAGCAAAAGATATATATATATATATATATATATATATATATATATATATATATATATATATATATATATATATATATATATATATATATATATATATATATATATATATATATATATATACATATATATACCGTTAAAATTATAAATTTTATAATATTTTAATTATTAAGTCAATTATATTGAAAATAATTTAAAATTTAATTTTTAGATACTTTAAGTAACCTAAATTACGTTTAGCGGTGTCGACCTTCAATTTAAAAGTTCCATCATTAAAAAGAAATGAGTGACAACGAAATTCATTTACTATTAATAATATTTTAACTCATCTCTCTCTTTATTTATTTATATATATATATATATATATAATTGAGCTTTTATATTTTTAAAAATATTAAATCAATGGTGTTTATAGATTTGTAGCAATGAAATGATATGTGGTTTGAGTAATAATAGGCTCTTTGGATTAAATAAGTGGTTGGTGAAATAGAATGATCTAAAAAATAAAATTAGTCAAATAAATAAATCTAACGATAAAAAACTTACCAGCGCTAATTACTTAATGCTTATATAAATATAATAACCACTCTCTCTCTCTCTCTCTCTCTCTCTCTCTCTATATATATATATATATATATATATATATATATATATATATATAGCCTACCGCATGCATTGTTATCATGTGAAGGTTTTCCGAATATAGTAATTTAGTTAATGTTATAATTATGTTTTGCTGGTCTATTGATTAATTATTATAGGGGAGAACCATTGCTAATAATTAGCAATAATTGAGAGAAAGTATGAGTCAACGAATGCAAACTTAGTGCAAAGTTAGGCATGGATATAGTCTACGGCGAAGTGTAAACACAGTACCTAAATCATAGAATTAGCTTATCTTCACATGGTGGCCATGTGAAAATACTTAATTTTCTCCCTTTTTCAATCTCATTCCTGTACATTTTCTAAGCCGAAATTGGACTTATTTAACTCGACTAAATTTTTTCTAAATAAAAATGCTTTGTGAGATGAAGCGGTGTGTACGTAAGCCGAGTTGTCTATAAAATTATCAATAAATTTGTAATAAGAACATTCATAATACTCACTATTTTTAAAAATTATAAATAAGAGGTTTATTCTAATTGTAAAAATTTATTCAAATTTATCAGTGCTGAAATTAAATTGTGAGCACGTTTCATACTAAATTGGTATTTTAGATAGCATGATACTAGAGCTAACTCTAAATCTCTTTCTTAAGAGGTTTCGAGTTTGATTTTCACTTTCATCATCTTATCCTCTCTTTTGTTTTATTCTCAATTATATATTTATCATGCAAATGAATAAAAATATTTTCTACTATATTAATTGATCGATCCAATAAAGTGAAGATCTTGGTCAAGTGAAGCTGATTAATTTCACCAATGTACTGGTGTCCCAGATGCATTAAAAAACCAGGTGTACCAATAAGCCAAAAGATCAAGACAAAGGGAAGGGTTAAGAGAGTGGATCCAAAGACCCCTTTTTGATTACTTTTGCTCCCATTCTTACTCAACATAAGCTTATACCCATCATATATTATATTATTATTATTATAACCCTAGATGAGTGTAACAGCTACATATATCAGCTGTAGCAGTAAGTAGTGACTACATAAAGCGCCACTTATATACATGTCTATATTCTGTAGGTTAATTGTACACTTCAAAAATATATATATATATATATATATATATATATATATATATATATATATATATATATTTTGTAGGATATGTCTTATTTATCACTTTACAATAAATAAAATAATACTATATTTATTAAATGAGTAAGATGTAGCAGTATGATTCTGTAGTAGTAAAAAAACGCTTAATATGTTTCTCTGTTTGAGTCAACCTACACACTTTCCGCATCACCAGCATCACCAGATGTGTACCAAAAGTCAGGAGTTTGGCGCTTTTCCACTGTCCACTGTTTTGTTGCCACTCTGTTTTGTTGCAGGTGCCTGGGGAGTCGGAAATTTGACCACACGCAACCACACACACACACACACACACACACACACACACACACACACACACACACTGCAGCACTAGGTAGACATAAAGAATAGATACATGCTCCTGATCATTGAGATAGAAAGAAAGATATGTTTTTTTTTTAGAAATAATATCTTTCCAATGTACTATTTGCAATTTTCAAAATATTTAATTTATTTTTTATTGATTAAAATATTTTTGTTGAATTTTAAAAGTTTCTTCAAACATGCCTATACTTTGAGAATTTACTAATAAAAATTGAAGTTTGGAAGAGTACTTTGAAAATAAATGAGTAAATTTAAAACTTTTGAATAATAGTGAAGGGTATATAAATTTAAAACTTTTGAATAATAGTGAAGGGTATATAAGTACGCGAGCAATTGAAATATTTGATAAATAAAAGTTTTTTAAATTTTACTCTATTAAAAAATAAAAATAGGATATTAAACTTTAATTAAAAGTACGTGATTAAATTGTGTTACCGGTTTTACTTTTAAAAAAAAATTATACTTTTTAATAAGGCTAAACAATTTGGCTTTCTTTAAAAATTAACGGCCAAGGAAATGTTAAACATATTATAATTTTTGAAACCATATGTATATATAGTAGCTATACTTTTATTTATAATATTCAAAACGGTATACAAAATAAATACGATCAGAAACTTAATTAACAAAATGTATATATAACAAATTAACATGCAATTAATGCAACCACTAATAAATATATTATTGTTTCTTTTAAAACTCTAATATATTGTTGCAAATAGTACGCCATGTAGTAAATAGTAATACGCAACATATACCAAAACACAGATACGAATTGTGATAGATTAAAAAAAAAAAAAAAAAAAGGCTAGATCCATAATTGAAAGAGCTTCAAAATTATTCGACCCGTTTTCACCCCCTCCCTAGGATTCCTCATTTCTCGTACCATCACCAACTTATTTATCGCTAGTGTAGCAGTATCTGGATGTCGGGTTGTAAAAGTTGGGCTACCAAAATCTTGGCATGAGGAGGGTAAAAAAAAGTGCTTCAATCTTTAGGTAGGAAATATGTATGGCCGATCAGATTAATGTTGCAACTTTAGAGAGCAGTAATGTTCCAAAAAGTAGTAAATAAAAAGAAGAGAAAATTATAATGAAAAGGTTAAGTACTCTCTCAGAAACCTAATGCTAATTAAAAGTACAACACAAAGAGTGAGTAGGATGCACGAATTCGCAACATAACCGACACCTTTAATTACAAAAGCACAAGCAAGATGTTAACACTCATGAGAGGTTTTGAATAGAGCGGAGTGTTAAGATGAGCATTTAAACACCATATAAAGATTAAAACTATATAATTAAAATTTAATTTTAAGACGTGGAATAATATGATATATCTATATTTTTTTAATTTTAACTTTAAGCTAAGAAAGAATAATATTTTTAATATTTATATTAAACATACTTTTTAGTATAACTAAGATATTATGGTATAATCAAATAAAAAAAAAAATTGAGTAAAGCTAGAAATCGGTTGAAACTTCAGCTCATAAAATTTTTACTTTAGAATTATATGAAAAAAAAAAAAAAGATAATTATTTTTTTTAAAAAAAATAAGCTTTTAATGGACGGTGTAGTAGGAAAAACCCTCACTCTAGAATAAATAGAATGTATATTATATATCTTATTTAGAGTGTATGAGTAGCATTACTCTCCTAATATTTGACAAGACATTTGTTTTTAAAATTTGAATGTGTTCATGAGTCTGACGGATACACTGGTTCGTACGATTTTGTCAGTATATGTGTGAATAGATTTGGCCTAATGCCTTTAGGCCCTGTTTGAAACAGGAATTGTTTGGGGATAAGTAGGATATTACCCTTATCCTACAAACACATCAGAAATTACGAGAATAATTTGTTCAGTACTTCTGGTATAAGTAATAATTACTGTTTCTACAGTAATATCTCACTATATATTTATTTCCAAAATTATCCCCACTATATTTTTCTTTTCAAAATTACTCCACTATATTTTTCTTTCCAAAATTACCCCTAACACGCTTCCCGAGGCACAGCTCCTCCCCTGTGTCGCTTCCCGAGGCGACATCTTCTGCTCCCCTTGATTTGAATTTGATCTCATTTATTTTTTTTTGAATAATATGATGAATAATTTATTTTTTTTTGAATAAAAATATGATGAATAATTTTTTTTTTTTTATAAAATAGATCAAATGAAATATTAAATTAAATATTATTTTTATAAAATATAATTTAATTTTGATTTTAATTTAGATTTTATCTTTTTTTTTTGTAAGATTTTAATCTATTAATTAAAAGGAAGAAATTAAAATTTAACAAACTTTATCACAAAATAAAAATCGAGGGCAAAAAAATTATTTAACCTAACTAAAACTCTTTATTCCTCTTATTCCTCATTATCATACCAAACACAAAATCTCTTATCCCTGGAACTATCCCAAACGTTTTTTTACACTAATTTCGTACTTTATACTTATCCCAGGTATAACTAGTATTACCTTATTCCGTTACCAAACGGGCCCTTAGAATGCACAAGCAGTGTTTTTCAGGTTGAGCAATGCTACACCTATACCCCGTCTATCTAATAAATGAGAGTCAATTACTATTTACTTGATGTAATTAGTAAAAATATTCTCCTCGAATGGGTGAGATATAAAATATATACCCCTGAAAATCAGACGCACAAGCAGTTTTTTCCATGTTTTATCGATCGATGATGATTCAATTTTTTTGTACTGGGCCATGGTAGACTTGGGACGGACTTTATAGATTTGGTTATAAAATTTCATTGGGCCGGCCTTTTTTATTGATCCGAGCTGGGTTTCAAAATTTGGTCCAATTTTTTATATAAACAAAGAAAAGAAAAGAAAAGAGACTAATTGCCCAGACCTCAAAACAGATCCGGTGTGCTGCCTTTTATATGATGAATTATTCCACCTCCATTTCTTTGTTGCCTTCGTTGTTCAGTTGGGATTGACGTCCCGCATCATAGCAGTGAATAGTACAACTCAGACGAAACCTGCCCGAGTGTTGACAACACGCTGCCGCTGTAACCATGTCGAGCAAATTCAGAAGAAAATTTGCGTAAATTGAAGATCGCCTTCAGATTTGGCACGAGAAACATTGGATAGAATCAAAGGTGTTGCTCAGCATTTTCTTGAACCGCAAAATGGAGCCACTCGTTGAAAGAGCGCGTCTCCGAGGTACCTGCGAACGATACCGTTCATGCATGCCACAAATCAGCTTGCAGTTCAAAGGAAAATGTCCGTCCAATTGATAGAACGCACTTACCAGTAATTAGTTGTTCAGAAAGATCTCGGCATAGAGAAACACGCCATCCGAGATCCTTTTAGTATCCTCTATACCTCCTTCAAAGAGAGGACGTCATCACGCGGATGAGCCTCTTCCACAACAACTCGGAATTCATCCCCAATCTGTTTTCCAACAGAGACCATGCTTGAAGCTTGAATGCCGACCTATAAAAATGCATAAGAGAGAGCAACAACAAGTTTGATCGCCTTTCTTCTGAAAACAAGTATCAGTAACTGAATTCTACCACAATAATTCTGCTTGAGAAAGAAAGATGGTAAGTATAGGATGAAGCATTATAGCTAGTACTATATTCTTCAAGAGGTCGGCAAATATTACACAAAATGTGGTGACTAAAAAAATGAGTTAAGATAGTTGCGCATGTAATTTTAGAGCCCAAGAGGAAGAAAGCAAAATTTTATTGAAAGTAAGCAGCATATACCTCCACCAAAAGCACCCCTGCTAGCCGGTCTTTAATGAATCTGAGGATCAAGGCAGTATATCTTCTTTCCCTGGGTTGTCTTCTCAAGTACTCCAATAACCAATATCTAAGGCTGCTGTTGTTCAGCCTCTTAGCTACTTTAACATGCATATTTACAAGAAATGCAATTCCTTCCAAATCACCTGCTGTAAATGGAAGTGGTTCACCCTTGAGGAATGCCTTAACCTGACAAATTAAAGGGAAAAAAAGAGAGAGTCAAAAGTGTATAACTGTGAAAACAGATTAATGAGATAATTAGCTGCCAGACGAAATTTGTCGAAATGCATAAAATGTCAAGATATATAACATGCAGTTTTATTTATCTCTTAAGCACTACTCAACCAACATGTTGCAGGCCAGGAAAGATTACAGATGATGCAAACATTTTGCATGTTGGAGCACAAGAATTTACAGGCTCAGATGGTAGTCCAAAACAGCAATAGTAGATTCAAAAATTGTAAATTATTTAGCTTTCCTGCCAAATTCCTTTTTAGTCTTTCCCCATTTCAAACAGTATTATTTGACTAGATTAGTCTCTGGGCTATGCAATCAACATTAATTAAATGAACCTCCGTAAAAATATCCTGCACGTTGCTCCTTTCTACTGCAAAACCACAAACTTAATTGATAAAAGGAAAAAAAATAAAACAAGAACAAGAAAGCACTAGAAAAAGTCATTCATGTACACATTAATAATACTGTGTTAATATCTTTTCCTTCAAGTTGCAGCAAGTAAAGAAAATGGCAAAAGAAGCCCAATACGAAGAAAACTAGGACAGAACAAACCTGATAATGCGCTAGAAGATCAATATATCTTCGGATGGGAGATGTGAACTGAACATAACCAGGAATGCCGAGAATTCCATGGCGAATAGGCTTCCTAAAATCCAATTCAGCAGCTCGCATAATTCTAACATAAGCAGAGCTCCTTGCAGGGCCTTCAGGCAGGTGAGCAAATGCTGATGTGGACATGTTTGATTGAGGATGCCCTCGATAAGGTAATGGGATATTGTTGAAGGAACCAAATGTGGCAACAACCTCTCCACATAGTATCATCATCTCAGATACAAGTCGCATTGCTGGATTGGCTTGGTCTTCAATGTACAGAGTGATAGAAGGTTCCAGATCACTGGAATTTGCCACCTTGATACGGGGCTCTATCATGGCTGTGTCTATTGCACCCTGTGAACTAGATATGTTATTTCTCTCACAGGATGAAGGAACATTGTGTAAGAATATATAGAGAGCACAATCTAGAGAGACATGGGTTGTGCATCATTGCCCATTTGGCGCTGCCTCTGCTGCCGTGGGGTTGGTATTTTGAGCGCAAAAGCAAAAGATCCAATTTGGAAATTTTGCTTTTGCTGCACAGCAAAGCTGCTAGAAGACTTTCATGTATTGCTTCTCTAATCAAGCAGCACCTAAATCAAACGGGCTTTGATCGTACAGTATAGTCAAGCAGGTCCATTATGCCATTCAGGTTGGATAGAGGACTGGAAGATAGTTGAATGCCACTGTCAGGCAGTGTTTGAGCATTCACAATAATAATGCCAATTTATTCAAATTAAATTACAAAAAAAAAATCCGAAGAAATTACTGTAGGTCTCTTACCTTAATATCAAGTGGAACAAAAACTGGAATACTCTCTTGAAGACAACTAATTAAAAATGATACTTTCAACACTTCAACACTTACCAGCATGAATAGCAATTAGTAATATGATCAGACATATAGGAGAGTCTTAAGATGTTCAGAAAACTCTAAATTTCATTTCTTTAGCATTGTAGATGCTCTCGCTGAACTCTAATTGCATGATACATAAATTCAAGTGCAATACCATTTATTTTGACCAAAAACAACTGATACATGAGATGCAACTGTTCTTTGTAAAGATGTAGCATATGGTATGCACATTTACAATTCAAGTACTTTGAGATGCCAATATCACGTACAATGGGATCAATGAGTAATTTCAACATAAAAAAAGACGTGTCGTACTTCATGGGCAGCAATACCTGGTTACGACGCCATTGTAAACGGAGGTTAGCAGCTTCTGAAAGAAGTCTTAGTTCAGCCTCCTCTTCTAGGTTCAGGTGGAGTAGCTCCGATGCACTCTCATATGTTAACATGTATGTAGGCTTGATAATTGAGTTGTCTATGCTATATTCTGCAATACTGTTGACAAGAGTTTTTTGGGGAAATTGCATTATGTAAGTAAAAATTACAGGGAAGAAAGAGCCTTGAAATATAGGGAGAACTTGATCCTCCTACCTTCCATCAGGGTGCAAAGTGACAGATATGCTAACAGTCCTACAGAGTTTCCCTTGCTGCAAGCTCATACTCTCCATAGCAAGCCTTTCTGGGAACATTGGATAGGTAGCAGTTGGCAAAAATATGGAAGTTCCTCTTCTCATTGCCTCCCTATGCAGCAAAAGGTAAAAAAAAAAAAATCACTCTTCTCAATCACATGAATGTTTGCAAAAAATGTTGAAGCAAGAAAGGTTCAGATAATGACAGAGCCCTATGATAGTCACCAAGCAAATACATTAAATTTGTTAAAGTTTGTTCTATGAATAGTTATCAAGTTCACCATAGCCATTGATTCTGCTATGCCAACAGTGAAAGCAGCACAAGGCAGGGCTGAGGGATCATTTTGAATCCAATTTGTTTTTTAGTGAAAAGAATAAATACAGACAAAGTTCCTTCAAATTTTCGTCAGATATCTCAGAATATTATTTATTTCTCATTTCTGTCCAAAAAGGATCCTTATTCTATTTCTATACTCTTCGGAGATCCAAGAAGTAAGCTTAATAAATAGGAATGAATAGATCAATAGGTTCAATATCTTGTTACAGAACTCATGCCTCAAAGAAATATCCTATACAAAAGCAGATTCATTAACAATTATATTCAAAGATAAAAAATGAAAAACAATAGGAAAAAAAGGTGATTACTTGTCAATTATGCTCTGGGGTTTAACCAAGCATGTTGCATCAGCAACATGAATCCAGACTCTTATCCTACCATCCCATAGTCTTGAGGCACTTAGTGCGTCATCCAGCTGAAAATTTGGGGTATCAAAGGTATAAAGACCAAATAATTATACGCCAACTCATTAAGCGACTGCGGGTAAACATTCCAAAAAAACACTTTATCAACTATACCTCATCAGCCTCATCCACGTCAATCGCATACACTTTCAAGAATGTCAGATCTGTCCTGATTTTCTGGAAACAAATACAAAAAAAAAGACACTTATTTACAGATAGAGAAGGAACCTGACAGATAATTAAGAATCCTACCTCATCAGCATCAGAAGAATGTGCCAAAAGATCTTCAGCAGCCAATAAAACTTCATTACTATATTCTGTTCGGATATTGTACTTCAAGAGATCAAGATTGACATGTACAGGAAAATATCCGATATCAATAAGAAGGTCTACTGCAGCAAATGCGGTCTTCGGTACTCCCATGGACTTTAGTATCTGTCATGATAGCAATTAACAAAGAATGAAGCAATGCTTAAATCATTCGTTTTACTTACTGTTCTCATGAAAAAGGGCAATTGTATGGACAGTCCTTGTATTGTCATGACACTGTGATTTAGTCCCTAAACAGTTCCCTTCGATTTAGTCAATAAACTTTCTCATATAGTGCAAATCCATCTGTGGCTGCCAAAAAATCTGAAAACATGTGACTTTTTCCTATAGAATCCATTTTAAACCCAGTTCAAGCAAGTTATTATACAACAGGGTAAAATGGCCATCTTATAGGAAAACAAATGGATTTTTTAAGATTAGTAATGAAATTGAAATGGGAGAAAGTTCACTTAGCAAAGTGTTTAACTGAAAAGTTCAAGGACTATAAATTGCACTACCAGGAGCAGTACAAGGATTGTCCACATAATTTACAGTAAAAGAAAAAAAGAACAACATAAAGCAAGGAACAATTAAACAGACAAAGTTCAAAGAGTAACAGTTAGATAAATTACATTTCCTGCGATTTTCCTTTGTTCATCACTGTTGCATGCATCAATGGCATAAGCTTCAACAGACAGAATCTTCCTTCTGACTTTCTCTTCAGTAAGCCATGAACTTTTAGGAGGCTTTGATCGTGGAGGCATTGACTTTGCTGACATAAGCAATTGAACAAATTCTTCAAGTTCTTTTTCAGATGCCTCCTTGACATGTTTCCTGTGTAAAAGTTCCTCCACCTACTATCAATTAATAAATATTAGTCATTTGGTTAAATGATATACAAGTGTAAAAAGTCGAGCTAAACAATGGTAAACCCCTAACAATCTGAAATGGTACAGGCAGTATAACTTAAGTTGGGCTTTCTACTCAAGAACTATACCTGAATAGTTGGTCTAGGCTCATAAACAGATGAACCTCGGCTCTCTATCACGTTAAAGTACATCTCATCTCTTGACAATAGGAGATGGGAACAATAACACTCGAGAGGATCACTGCTGCCATATATGATCTGAAGAAACACGTAGCAGTCAGGAAAGGTTAGGAGGACAAAAACAAAATTTACTTGAAGAGGCTATCAAAAGAATTACCGAGAAATTTGTACCTCTGCCAATTCCTCTACTGTCACAGATTTGTTCTTTTCCAGAAGCTCCACCCAAGCACACTCTAAAATTGCTGGGTCCTTCCACAAACCATCAAAAAGAATATATAAAGAAAACGATGACACTAAATAGAATGACAAGTTCATGCCACAAAAATTACCATGAGATCTTGAGCTTTTTGAACAAAATCGGCAATATCTGCATTGTCAAAATCTTCGATACCAGGTACTATATATGTAACTTGCTGGGGCTTTATTGAGGATGTCATCCCATTCTGTTTCGTCAATCAAAAGAACATTATCAGTAGAGATTAACACAAACTTTTCTAAATAATAAAATATAAAATTGAGTGAACACCCAATGCTTAACAAGCCAGAGTTGTTTCAATTAAGACCTGATCATACACCATCCAGTTTCTCTTCCCATCCGGTTTCTGGGCAACTGCGAGCAACGATTTTTGGGAATCTTTTCGAAATTCAAGCAAGAGACCTTTCTGCAAGGTTCTCTTATCTAATTTAACTTCAGATAACTCCTTAGTGCTGGGTAATTCCATCCTGAAAACAATGTATGGATCATTGATATCATCTTCGAAGCAGTCCAATAACATCATGTAAACTTTTTTTTTATTGTAGAAACTCTTCACTCAATTGCATTTTCTAGTCAGCACAACTAGATTATAAACTAAGTATACCACAAAACGCAGATTCCAGTTACTCTACACTATCAACATGACAACTTAATATCAATTAAAAATAAATTATCCATCCCTAACTACCACCACCACCACCACCACCAATGATGGCTTAAATCGGGGAAATCAAAGAAAGAGGAGATTACTTCACGGAGGCCCTAATTCTCCTCCGAGCTCGGAGCTCCTCCATGACGGAGTCGACGAGGCTGTGGCCATGGCGCGCCCACCCGCAACAGTCGCCGCCATGCCGGAGGGTGAGGCTACCGCAACGAGAGCTCAAAGGCGAACGAGCCAATCCCAAGCTCCCGCGGAGAACCAAAGGTCGGAGGTGGAAGAAGGCGAGGGCCGAGCAACCGCTCACCGCCCTACTCGCCATGGGAGTTCTCATCAAAGATCGAAGAGGAGTGTGAGGGAGAGGAGCGATTCTAGGGTTTCATGGAGAGAGTAAAGCTAGGGCTTTGGCTCGGGTTTTAGTGTTGGAGATGATAAGCTGGAGGAAGAAGACGATGCGGGAACTTTGAAATGGCCCCGCGCGTGAGGGAAATTTACGGCGCAACCCGTTAACACAAATATCTCACTACATACTTATTGGGCCGGGCCGAAGAACCTTATTCATGGGCCTTTGAATAATAGAATACAGGGGATTGTAAATGGGCTGAATATGTTGTATAATGGGCCTTTAAATAAAAGCACCTGGATTGTGGATTCATTTTAACTAAAATCAACTTTGGCTAATTGTTTGGGCTTTTCGACATTTTCCCAGAATATGGCATTTGATAAGCAAAAAATTTTAAAACTTAATACAATTCAAATTTAACAATAATAATTCAGTACAATTGAATATGTGGCATGTTTACTACTGTTTTTTTTGTTTTGTTTTTTTTTGACGAAATTTAATTAACATGAAATTATTTAAAAAACAAACAAAATAGCAAATCTGATCTTATCTACTATCTTATCTCTATACATATGAAAGTTAACCTTGCAGTAACAACTAATAAATTAAAGGACTTGGTGGTTGATATCTGCGAGTTCGAAGTCTAGTTGCTTCACATTTTCAGCTAAATTTATTTTAAAAATAAACGAAACAAATAACATGCTACAATTCTCTAAAAAAATATATAATAAATTAAAAAAAAAATGCCTGGAATTTTCCTGCATTAAATGACAGGATTTGGCAGAGAATGAGCCAAAACTTTTTCTGCATGGGTGGCATAGGGCTTTTTTTGAGTCAAGCTTGACTGCTCGATTGACTGCTCGACTCCACCTTTTTATGTCCTTTACTTCTTTCACAGTGTACAGCGGCAAAATGATACTTTAATAAATTAAGATTCTATTTGATTTCCCTTCAGGAAAGGGCAATGCTACTTGTACATCTTATATCATACATTTTATTTAAGAATAAAATAAATTTTACTGATCAATATTTTTTTAGGGGTGTACATCTTACACCCACCCATTCAAGAATGGGATGAATTTTACTGATCACATCGAAGTGACCAGTAAAAAAAGCCCCATCCTTGGATGGATGGATTGTGCATTATACACCCCATTTTGAGGTGTATGTGTAGCATTGCCCTTCTCTTTTATTTTTTCCTTTAAGAAGCAATAATTATTACTCAGTGTTTGACAATACAAATAAATATGAAGTTTCTACTACAACTAAAAGCTCAACCGATATTCCAAGCTTTGGAAATAAAAACAGAATTTTTAACTTGACTCTGGTACAAATTGAAAATTTATATTTTAAATTTTACATTTTACATTTGTGTGCAATTTTAAAATTTAATTATAAATTCAATTGTTAAATTTAAACTTAAATTTTAAATTATTTTAAAATAAAATTTAGTAAACAAATATTATTTACAAATAGCAAATAAAAAATTGTCAAATAGATTTACAAACCATTTTATAAAAATTATTTTCTATACGATGAACTCAGCCAAACGCTCTCCAACTTTTAAACAAAATTAATTTTTCAAATCAAAAATAATTTTATAAAAATTACTTTTTCAGAATTTAAACCAAACTAATCCTATACTAATATAGTTTCAACTATTTCTTGTAAGACATACATCAAACAAAAAAGAAGCACTACAAGAAAAACCGCTCGTAGAGGCGGTTTTCAGGCAATGTAGAGGCGGTTTAAACCGCCTCTACAAATCGTAGAGGCGGTTCCCGCAACCGCCTCTAAAACGCCGGCGTAGACGCCGCCTCTACAACGTAGAGGCGGTTTTAGCGACCGCCGGGGGAAGCGTAGAGGCGTTATGTAGAGACGGTTATGACCGCCCCTACATTTTTATTTATTTATTTATTATTTATAATCAGTTAATAAATTTTAACATATAGAGGCGGTTTAAACCGCCTCTACATATTAATATGGAAAGGCAATATGTAGAGGCGGTTTCAACCGCCTCTACCAGCCAAATCAGAATAAAATATGATATTAATAATATATATAAGAAAAAAAATTACATTTCTCATCAAACAACAAAAAACATAATTAACACAAGTCTCAACAACAACAGAAAAGATATATCGTGAACAATATAAACATTAACACAAGTCTTAACAATAAATTAACATTCCAATTTTCGATCAAAAGATCCAAAACACAATCCCATTCAATATATATCCAATAGCATATAGCGAGATACTAAATAACAAAAAATGTAAATAGTTTTAAGAGTAGTCAACATTCGAGCTTTCTACATTACAAAAATTTAAATTGTTCGACGGTTTCCTTCACTTGTAGGTTCATGACTTGCATTCGATGATTGATGATGATTGGGAGAAAATGCATCAATCGGATTGATATTGCCACCCGCACCCTATCCAACAATGTAAAATATATATGTCAATGATATGAAAATACAAAAATATTTAAGTATATTACTAAAAAGAAAACGATAAATATTTAGCAGTCAACTCATAAGGAGAGATCCATTTTCAATTTTTTAAGAATTGGGAGGGGACATATGCAGTAAAAAGGTGTTTTCAGGGACAAATGCACATACAAACTATTTTGCGAGGACATGAAAGCAATTATTCCAAAATTCAATAACCTCATTGAGGTTTAAGCTTTCCCACATCACTTAAGTGTACTTAATACATGGAGCTTAGTACAACTACCACGGGCAGACGCAATGATGGAAACCCACCTGGAGGAAATGAGAAGTCATTGCTCAGATAATTGTTGGGCCTTTCAGAGCATCTGCCATTCAGAAGATTTGTTGTAGGGCCATTTGTGCTTGAGCGAGCAATTCTACCACCTGTATGTATACAAAAAAGTAAAGGGGCAATAAGATATACTGAGCTTCAAGAGAAGCTTAGGTGCGTGCCACAGCAATACTTAAAAAAAAAAGGAATGCACATTAATAAAATTAGAATAGATTGTAGGGGAAACAGGATGAAATCTCCATTGACAATTTTCAAGATGAAAAGGATTCAAACAGTAACACAATGAAAGTCTAAAAATTGTAGGCGCAACAAGGTGAAATCTCCATTGACAATTTTCAAGATGAAAAGGATTGAAACAGTAACACCATTAAAACCACACACACACACACACACACACACACACACACAAGAAAAATTAGGATTTAGGCTTACCTTCCAATATTTAATGGTTTTGTCATTTGTGGAAAGAAGAAAAAGTGCACCATTAGCTGTTTGACACCATCTAATCTTGTTGATTTTCTCCTCTATTTCAAAGCTTTTAAGATAGTCAAACTGAAATACCATCAGAAAAATCAGTATAATGATGAACATAGACAACATCCTTCTCCATTTACTCAACCAAAATGTAATACCTCAGGTTCATGACTTTGAAACTCAGTTTTGTAGCGGAACTCAGGATGCTTGTTTCTAGGATAATCTTGTCTCTCCAATTCCCTTCTATCACCATGCTACAATGAATAGCCATAAATCTAAATTTTCTTCTGAAAAGAAAGTAAAAGGTTAAAATAGTGCCACTGTAAGAAATCTTTAACTTACATCCTTGAAGTCTGTTCTTTCAAATAATACCACACGTCCTCCTCGATCTCCATTGGCAAGGTAGTCTCCAGATTTATTAAATACAATTGCTGATATAATATCAACTGCAAACATCATTTAATTGGATTAAAAACTTTATCACTTGGATAGTACATAAAAAATCATCAAAACGGACAGTACTGGTATACAAAAGAGCACGACAAGCTAAAGAACCAAAGGAGTAAGACCAGCTGCAATAACATTCATCGATGTCACCTATCATGCTGAAGAAGTAAAAGCTAAACAAATCACCAGGGATTGATCTAAAAAGTACATCATTGATCAATCCATTACCAATCAAGAAAGCTCTAAACCATAATTTCTCCTTAATAATAAATAGAAATCATATAATTGGAAGATACGTTTCTACCTCTAATAAATTATTTCTTAAGACTACTGAAATTTTTGCAGGGTTGTTCCCAAGTTGCATGAATTATGCATCAATTTCTACTAAAATTGATTTTAGATAAACCAAAGATAATAAAATCCTACTGAAAGCTTCATTCGAGATGAAACCTGAGCGAAAATTGATGATTGACAAATTGAAGTTGGTTAAACAAATGCCAAGACACTTAACTATAGGGTCTTCCAATTCCACAAAATAAAATAAAATAAAATGAAATGCAGAGATATCCAGCAGAAAAATCACACAAAATGTGAGAGAACACACAAATATGCAGCTAACATAACAATCGACAATTCCGTTTGCAGAATAAATCTATCATTATCACCAGAGAGAACAACACATCAAAACGATCCTACTAGTTTCCAATTTCTACAAGTGCAGTAACACTTTGATACCCGAACAACTTGATCTCCATTTTCCTCACTGAACCATTCTAAATTCCAAGCAATACCCTAAGAACCATTTCAAAAACTCAATAAAAAATCCACCTAAATAAAAGGGATCATGATCGGGGGTTCCGATCGTTACCTTCCTGCACCTCCTCTCCCACCGCCCTCTCTCCAAATACCTGCGAGAACTTCCACTCCAACGGCGGCGTCGCCCGCTCGGCGTCCTCGGCGCTGCTACCGTTCATCTCGCGACTAGGGTTCCGGCGAGATCCCGCCGGGGTTCCGCCTGCATCAACGATCCGATGGAGCTCGATCGCGTCCCCTGGGGTGGGGAGGAGGAGATCGCCGCCTCCCGTTAGGCGGCGTGGGTTCGCCGGTGGCGTATTCTCCGGCGACCGTCGACGATGAGGGTTCCGGCGAGTGGAGGGGGGAGAGAGAGAGAGAGAGAGAGAGAGAGAGAGAGAGAGAGAGAGTGTCGGGAGAGTGGGTGGGTGGGTGGGAGGAAATGGTTTTGGGGGGAATACTTAGGGATTTTTTTAGAAGAAAAGAAAAGAGGAGGGAAAGAAAAGATTTCAGGAAATTTTTTTTTAACATGTAAAGGCGATTGTGCCAAACCGCCTCTAAGACGTCTCTATGGTAAAACATAGAGGCGGTTGTAACAACCGCCTCTACGCAACCGCCTCTACATGCGCTTTTTCCTGTAGTGAAGTTTATTTCAAAACCACAGATGAGACATCTAGCCTAAATATCACTAATTATATGGCAAATTTATAATATTAGAAAGTGAAAGATTAGAAGTATTTTAAAATTTTATTAGCCTTCCAATATATGAAATGACATTTTTTTTTTTTTTTAAGAGAGAAAGATAGCGCGCTACTCGTTTCATTCAAAAAGAAAATGAATTAAACAACATAAGTGAGACAACCGGGTCTTTAGAGGAGCGTATAAAAAAATAAATAATAATATTGAGTTATACACCAAGTAATCGACCAGTCAGCTCAACTCTATTCAAAGCATCAGTTCTGAAAAAAAAATAAAATGATATTTTTAATCACTGTATTATCAAATTAAACTAGGTCACATGTTCCATCAATTTATAGCATAAAAGTCGAAGCATAAGGTAGTGTACCAAAAGAGAGTAGATTAAAAGTTGTTTTCAAATTTTTGACATTTCAAATGATTGTTACTTGTAAAAAAGGGAATTGATTTCAATCTCTATTCAGTTGCAGCCAAAATAAAAGGATATATATATATATATATATATATATATATATATATATATATATATATATATATATATATATATATATATACACACACACACAATAATACACTGACCACTTCAATTAGCATTTTAGCACGTGAGAAAAATACAAAGAAATTAATTTATTTCCGTGTGAACAAATTCCTTTTCACAGAAGTGCAGCAACAAAGCTCCCAAACATCATTTTCCGTCCACATTCATCCTAACACAAATGTGGCAATATGTTAAAAAACACCAAAAGAAAGAGTCAGAGAGAATCCTAGTCAAACTTTACTTGCCTCGTGGTCAACGAACCAACGGTCGATTTCAGAGAGAAAAAAAAGGAAAAAAGAAAGAGAGTGACCATACAAAACTTGAGCAACAAAATTAGTTGTATTTAGACATATAATGTAGAACAGCAAAGTGGGCCCGGGAGATTATTTAGCACGAATTAATATTTTCAGATCTAAATTTAATATTATCAAAGCAGATATATTATATCTAATTTAGTTTAGATTTTTTTATTCTGACAATATCAAATTTTTATTTAATTATATTTTCACCCAACCACAACTCCTTCTCTTTTTCCTTTTTTTGTATATAGATTTTTTGTTTTTATTTTTTAGGACTATATATTTGGGTTGTATAAATTTTTACTTTTATTTTGAGAAAATGCAAAACTGAGACAACCAGACCTCTGTGTAAAAAAAAAAAAAATCAAATTAAATGGTGTTCGATCTTGTAGAGTTTTTTTTTAAAAAAAAGTTTCCATTAATATGCAAAATTTATATCAAACCAACAATATGGATTTTAATTTATTGCTTATTTATGAATCTAATATATTGCATGAATTTATTAATGAGTCGATAATTATGAATTTTCTTTTTAGGGAACTAAACCATTTTTGCTTTAAGGAGAACCTAGCTACTTTGTGACTTCCTATGAATGTTTCAGAACATTTCGCAGTAGTATAAATGCAAGGAGTTAGTGGAGAGGTACATCTTAATTAGCACACCACATAACATTTTAATCTCACATGCTTTAATAGATGCAACATATATGTCTAATTTTTTTTTAAAAAAAAATATCAGCATTTATGTTCTTTTTCTATAATCTACACTTTTAATAGAATCTTACTACAAAATCCTCTATTTCCACGAGATTAAACCATGCATGCATATGAACTAGTGTATTATTCTTTTTTACGTTGATTGTTCATATATAAACAATCAAAATGTAGTAAAACATATTAGTAGTTGCTCTTCGAAAGCTCACAGCTACGACAACCAATTAATTAAGGTGTTGCATACATAATTAATAGCTAAAAACTTGCATAGAAAAGTAGACCATTTAATTAGCTAGATTGCAAAGATGTTAGGAGGAGTCACGTTGATCAATATATTACCACATATCTATACCATATTATGAATTCTCATATTTTTAAGGTGACGTGGCTTATTCTCCATAGTTTATAATTTTTTTTTTTTTTTTTTTTTTTTTTTACAATAATTGTCTACTCTCTCTCTCTCTCTCAACCTCTCACCTCCCCTCAATGTCTTCTCTTCTTCTTTAACATCCCTCCCTTCACCTCTCCACATGCATGCATTGATTAATTTAATAATAATCTCCACCACATATATTATTAAATTATTGTGATGGTGGTGACGTTTGATGCTTCAACAAATCATAATTGTCATTTAATAAGTTAATTAAGCATGATGTTAATTTACATTTTCTACTTATATGACATCCGTTTTCCCCAACTCTACACAGCCCTACGTCCTCTCTTTCTATGTGGAGTTTTTATAAATCCCGTACAAGATGTTTCAGTGGCGTGGTCGTAACGGTGGTGGAGGCGGTGAACGTGATGGCGGTGGAAACTAAGACGGTGATGGTGGAGCCACAGGCGTAGGCAATGATTGTGGAGATCGATGTGGCGGCGGCAGCAGAGGCGAATCCTTCAATTTGAGTGTTGAATCAAGAGTTTTTGTGGTTGTTTTGGGCTTTGCTGAGGTGATCTTGGTTGAATTTTTCGCGCCCTGTTGCTGACATTGTCCGGCCATAGAACATAGGAGCGTGCTGCCGTTGTCTTCAAGTGCGTCGCCACATCGAGAGGTAAAAATCGCCGCCCCTTTCTTTTGATTCTTTGTGAGCGATTCTTTACAGAAATATTATATAATTTTTTTTTTTTTTCTCAGGAACCTATATTATATTTTTCTATTTGGTATTACTGTAAACCCTAATGTAACTTTTTTACCTAATACTTTATTTTATCACTTATTATGTACGTATTTTAATTTTTTACCAAATTTTTTTTATTTTTTTGCAGAAATCGTTAGCGATTTATTACAATAATTTATCTTTTGTCTGCTGGTGTATTTCTCTGATTCTCCGGTAAATCGTAATTCAACACATGATTATATTATTGTAAAAGGGCGAGATCCCGGTGAGTGCCCTAAATTTGTCGTAGCATGATTTCATTCCGTGATTTGATATTGAATTGATCTATATCGAGATTTTAGAATAATTTGTTTACATTGTTGCAATAAATTTAGTATAAATTTAGCTATAATAATATATGCTCACTGCATCGCGCGGATCACTACACTAGTATTTAATTATTAGCTACTAATTTTGTTTCTCTCTATATATACAGATATGCTCAGTATTAATTTCCATTATACAAATAATAATAATAATAATAATAATAATAATAATCGTGTGTCATTGTGTGATTGACTTTAATATATATCATGGATTCTATTTCCATAACCACCTCAAAATAGCCAATTAATTAAGCACTTTCATTATCTAATATATATACACTTTAATTTCTGTGAGATTTTTCTTAATGCAATACTATTCTAAGTTGTTAGCTGAGGAAATTGGCATGCTCTCCTTTGACCTAAGTACTATATATATATACACACCTTTTGATATGTTCTTCCATATATGTTCCAACTTTTGAATTGGTAAATATCTACATAGTCAACGGATATTGAGTGTTGGTTATAACTTTGGCTTAGCTTGTGAAGAATAACAACTACTAGATGCACGAAATAAAGAACAAATTTAGTTGAAAAAAAGACAGTTTCTTTTAACAGCACTGTTACTCAAATAATGAATACGGTAAAGAGTCTATTCGAAGCTAGATAGTTTGTTCGTCATGCACTACCAATATTGATGCACAAATTTTTTTTTAAAAAAAAAATCAAACAGTAAAAAAAAAGGAATAAAAATTTACATGATTCGGTAATTATCTAATTCCACGAGAAGAAAAGAACGAGTTAGTACAATATATTTACAATATGAAGAAACAAAAGTATAATCTTAAATCTTATATTTTTTTCAAATAAAAAATTAAGAATTTTATATTAAATCTCACATTTTTTTTTTTTATTTTAACGAAAACTCAAGTAAGATATAATCCGAAAATAAAAAATAAAAAAAAATGGTAAACTTATAACTGAGAATACTAATAAATGAAGAAATATAAAAGTTCTCCCGTTTGGATTCGGTATAGAACCGAAAATAAAAAAGATATTTTTTTTATTTTTCCAAACGCATCAGGAATCAATCGGTATAGCTGGTTTCGGTATAACTAGAATAAGTGAGAATTACTGTTCTCACTCTTCCCAACCACCCTCTTACTTTTTTTTTAAATACTCTTTCACGTCTACCGAGGCACCATCTCTTATGTCATTATTACATAATAAAGTTTGAAGGCAAAAAAATAATTTATCTCAATTAAAACTATTTATTCCTCTTCTTCATCATTCTCATATTAAATATAAAATCTCTTATTTTTAGAATCATTTCAAACGTTTTTTTACACTAGTTTTGTATTTTATATTTATATAATTAGTTTTATATTATTTTGTTACCAATCGGGCATGCTGTTTCGTTATGCTGTTCCGTTTAGGTAATTAGTTAATAATCTCTGGTGATCTGCTTCTGACTCAGATTTCGACGTCGCATGCATGATGGTGCCTCTGATCACATGCCGTAGTACGGCCACCTGGGGCGCTATGTATTAATTAGCCGGGTAAATATAAGTGTACACCCATGAGGTGTGTACATTTTACATTCCACTCTATTCTGGGGTGGGATAAATTTTACTGGTCATATCACGTGACCAGTAAAAAAAATCCGGATGTAAAATATACCTCCCTTATGGGGTGTACACCTAGCATCCCCCTAATTAGCCCGACCGAGTGTGCTAATTAATTTGGCCACAGGCGTTCACATGCGCACTCTACTGCACCCAAAACACTTGAATAAATAGAGGTGATGTGTAATTATTCTACTCCACATGCTAATCTATTTCAATTAGGATTTATATAGTCTCAAAAACCGAGCCGTACGTATTCCAAATAGTCACGAAACTGGCACCATTACAATTCAGCTCTACTGTGATTTCAAAATTTTCATGTACCGTAAACGAATGAAGGCATATCCTAATAAAGTTTTCGATCATGTCAAATATATAGCTCTAACAATAACTCGTTTCAAGTGTCACCCTCCTGTGTTAGGGCACAAAATTAAATTTATTTTAACATTTTGCTACAAGATTTAATCTTTATTTACTAAGCGTTACTTATTGAAAAGAAAAAAAAAAAAAAAAAAAAAAAGTTAGAAGTTGGGTCAAAAAGACACATCTAGCTAACTAACCGTTCTGGTTTATTATATATATATATATATATATATATATATATATATATATATATATATATATATATATATATATATATATAGTAGAGTTTATATATTTTTAAAAGTATAAGTTTATTCATACTTGTAAATTTTTTATCATATATTTGTATTAAAATTTGTGTTATTGTAAAGTACAAGTAAAATTATGGTTGTGAATGTTTTACCATTGAATTTGTATTGGTATTTGCACTTTATATTTTATTTTTGGTTTTTTAGTTGACTTTATAAAAGTACAAATCATAATACAAATTTAATTAATGATAAAAAATTCACAAGTATATATGGATAAGCTTATGCTTTTAAAAGCATATAAGTTCTAAGTTTATATATTTTCAAAAGTATAAAACTAATTATACTTGTAAATTTTTTATTATTAAATTTGTATTGAGATTTGTGCTATAGTAATTAATTTTTTTTTCTCTCTATTTAGTTGACTTTATGTTAGCAACGAGCGCACAAACTAAACAAAATCAATTGGCAATCACGACAAAGAAGTAAATCCAAAATTGCACGACAGAGTATTAACACACAGATTTACGTGGAAACCCTTTGCAGGGAAAAAACCACGTAAATCTGTGTGTTAATACTCTGTCGTGCAATTTTGGATTTACTTCTTTGTCGTGATTGCCAATTGATTTTGTTTAGTTTGTGCGCTCGTTGCTAACAAACTGGTATCGGGGCCCTGTTCATCGATTAGGGTTTCTTCTCATCAATGGCGTCCATGAAGTATGATCTCCCATTGCTCGATCATAGCACAAGGTTTACGTTATGGCAAGTGAAGATGCGCGCAGTTCTGGCTCAGATGGATCTAGAGGATGCGCTGCTCAGGATGGAAAAGATGTCTACATCCCTCAGTATGGAGGAAAAGGAGAAGATGAATCGGAAGGCTCTTACGCAGATCCAACTGCATCTTTCGAACGAGATCTTACAGCATGTCATTAAGGAGAAATCTGCCGCGAGCTTGTGGCTGAAATTGGAGTCATTGTGTATGACGAAAAGTCTTACCAACAAACTCCATATGAAGAAGAAGTTATACTCTCATCGTCTGATTCAAGGTAAGAGTATAAAATCTCATCTCGATGACTTTAAAGAAACCGTTACGGATCTGGAAATGCTGGAAGTAAAATATGATGATAAAGATCTAGCATTATTACTGTTATGTTCTCTACCATCTTCCTATACAAATTTTAGAGATACTATGCTTTACGGACGTGATACCATATCTTTGGAAGACGTCTCAACTGCCCTACTCTCGAAAGAGAGGATCGATAAGGAGATGAGTGGTACCACTGAAAGTCAGGCAGAAGGTTTGTTCACAAGAGGAAGATCCAAGCAGAGAAGTTTCGAAGACAGTAAAGGGAAGGCTAGGTCGAAATCCAGGCACAGAAACTTGATGTGCAATTACTGTAAGAAGAAGGGCCACATTAAAGCGGACTGTTTCAAGTTGAAAAGAAAGGAACAGACCGAAGGAAGAGGTGATCAAAGGGGAAGAGAAGGTTCAAAATCTGCTGAAGCCAGTGTAGCAGAAGACTATAGCAGCGAGGGGAATGTGCTGCTGGTCTGCGATAATCAATCCAGAGCCAGCACAGAGTGGATTCTTGATTCAGCATGCTCGTTCCATATGTGTCCCAACAGGGACTGGTTCTCCACTTTTGAAGCTGTGAATGGTGAGGTTGTTTTGATGGGCAACGATGCATCCTGCAAAGTTGTCGGACGAGGAACGGTAAATATCAAGATGTTTGATGGCATTGTGAGAACGCTTACTGATGTCAGGTACGTTCCACAATTGAAGAGAAATTTAATTTTTTGATTACCCTCGACTCTAAAGGATATAAATACACTGGTGGAGATGGAGTTCTAAAGGTTTCGAAAGGAGCCATTGTTGTGATGAAAGGACGAAGGCAGGAAGGAAAACTTTATGTGTTGCAAGGTTCAATTGTGACAGGTGGAGCTGCAGTATCCTCTTCATCTATGTCATATTCAGATGTCACAAAGTTGTGGCATATGAGGCTGGGACATATGAGTGAAAAAGGATCGACATTGCTGAGTAAGAGAGGACTTCTTTGTGGACAAAGTACAGGAAGTCTGGACTTCTGCAAACACTGCGTATTTGGGAAGCAGAAAAGGGTTAGCTTCAGCAAAGCAGTCCATAGAACAAAAGGAACACTTGACTACATCCATTCAGATCTTTGGGGGCCAGCACCGGTTCCCTCTAAATGTGGTGCAAAGTACATGCTGACCTTCATCGATGATTATTCAAGGAAGGTTTGGACATTCTTTCTGTTGCACAAGAACGATGTATTCAAGACCTTCAAGCAGTGGAAGATCTTGATTGAGAAGCAGACAGGAAAGCAAATTAAGCGCCTTCGTACAGATAATGGACTCGAATTCTGTTCAGGAGAGTTCAATGAGTTCTGCAAAAATGAAGGAATCGAGAGACATCGTACAGTTCCCTACACGCCGCAGCAAAACAGCGTAGCAGAACGTATGAACAGAACACTCATCGAGAAGACAAGATGTTTGCTTTCGAATGCAGAATTTGGTCAGGAATTTTGGGCAGAGGCAACTTCTACGGCTTGCTACTTAGTGAATAGGTCTCCGTCGACTTCCATTGATCTCAAAACTCCAGAAGAGGTATGGTCTGGTCACCCTCCAAATTATTCTGATTTGAGAATATTCGGTTGTCCAGTTTATGCACATGTGAGTCAAGGAAAGCTAAAACCTAGGTCGAAAGAATGCAAATTCTTAGGCTATGCTTATGGTACAAAGGGTTTTAGGTTGTGGTGTCTTGAGGATAAGAAAAATATAATCAGTAGAGATGTTAAGTTTAACGAGAATGATATGCTTCGCCGAAAGGAGGTGTCGCATGTTCCTTGTGATACAGGTACAGATACAGGTGCAGATGCAACAAAGAAATTTGTCGAGTTGGAGTATCAAACAAACTCTAAAGTTCAGGTCACTCCGGCATCAGGTATCACTTCAGGCGATTCTGTTCCTGCGGAGCCTCAAGCACCACCACAGACAGACACACACTCTATAGCTAGAGATCGACCGAGGAGGCAGATCAGACCACCGCAGAGATATGAAGACACGGATCTGGTGGCCTATGCTTTTGTGACTGCACAAGAAACAGATGCACTTGAGGAGCCATCTACTTACACAGAGGCAGTCTCATGTACTGATTCCGCTAAGTGGATGCTCGCTATGGAGGAAGAGATGGAATCTCTTCATAAGAATCAGACTTGGGATTTAGTGAAGCTTCCTAAAGGAAAGAAAGATGTTCGATGTAAATGGGTGTTCAAGAAGAAAGAAGGCACACAGGGAACTGAGAGTATCAGATACAAGGCTCGATTGGTGGCAAAAGGATACAGTCAAATTCCAGGTGTTGACTTCAATGATGTCTTCTCACCAGTGGTGAAGCATACATCCATTAGAGTTTTGCTCGGTTTGGTTGCCATGGATGATCTAGAACTTGAGCAACTAGATGTGAAGACAGCTTTTCTACATGGCGAATTAGAGGAAGAGATCTATATGCAGCAGCCCGAGGGATTCACAGTTGAGGGAAAAGGAAATCATGTGTGCAGATTGAAGAAATCGCTTTATGGATTAAAGCAATCTCCAAGGCAATGGTATAAGAGGTTTGACTCTTTTATGATTAGCCATGATTTTTATAGAAGCAATTTTGATAGTTGTGTCTATATAAAGAAACAAATTGATGGTTCTTTCATTTATCTTCTACTCTACGTGGATGATATGTTAATTGCTTCTAAGAACATGGCTAACATAGATAAGCTTAAAGATCAGTTGAAATCTGAATTTGATGTTAAGGATTTAGGTGGAGCGAAGAAGATACTTGGTATGGAGATAAAACGGAACAGAAGTGCAAAGAAACTACAGTTGTCTCAGAAGGCATACATCCAGCGTGTTTTGGAACGGTTCTGCTTAAAGGATGCCAAGCCAGTAAGTACCCCCTTCGCTACACATTTTAAACTTTCAACTGATTTAGCGCCAAAAACAGATGCTGATAAAGCATACATGGAACGAGTCCCTTATGCCAGCGCAGTCGGAAGCATTATGTATGCTATGGTTTGTACGAGACCAGACCTTGCGCATGCTGTTAGTGCGGTAAGCAGATACATGGCAAATCCAGGAAAACAACATTGGCAAGCTGTGAAATGGATTTTAAGGTATTTGCGAGGTACTACAGATGCATGTTTGGAATTTGGGAAATCTGAAGCAAGCCTAACCGGTTTTGTAGATTCTGATTATGCAGGAGATCTTGATAAGAGAAGATCACTTACCGGTTATGTTTTCTCACTTGGTGGATGTGCAGTCAGTTGGCGATCTTGCTTACAACCCACGGTTGCATTATCCACGACGGAGGCTGAATACATGGCAATTACAGAGGCTGTGAAGGAAGGCATATGGTTGAGAGGCTTATTCAATGAATTAAGCATAAGCATTGAAAAGGTTACAGTATTTTGTGACAGTCAGAGTGCTATTTATCTGACAAATGACCAAATGTTCCATGAGAGAACAAAGCATATTGACATCAAGTATCACTTTGTTCGCGAAGTTTTTGCTCAAGGTAACATTGCAGTGAAGAAGATTAGCACATTGGAGAATCCAGCTGATACGTTGACAAAGCCTCTTCCGCATGTCAAGTTCAAGCACTGCTTGGACTTGATTAGCATTGCTTGCTGATTGGAGAGCCCATAGGGGCTTGTGGAGAAGGTGGAGAGTTATCACTGATGTTTTATTTAAAGGGAATTTCGAGTCAAGGTGGAGATTTGTTAGATGTGACTCAAAATCAGAATCGCTTTGATATTATGATTCAGGTTCGCCGATGGCTTCGCGGTGCGACTAGAAATTTTGCGGATGTCTGTGGTGGAAGCGAAGCCCCCCGCGGTACGGATCCGATCCGCTAAGGAGAAAACCCTAATTTTTCCTTTTGTTCGTCCTAGAGAGATCGAGCGATTGTATCATCACGAACTCTTGTATTCTCTCTTTTCTATATAGTGAAATCTCTCCTCTTTCGCCCGTGGCTTTTTCCCTGCAAAGGGTTTCCACGTAAATCTGTGTGTTAATACTCTGTCGTGCAATTTTGGATTTACTTCTTTGTCGTGATTGCCAATTGATTTTGTTTAGTTTGTGCGCTCGTTGCTAACACTTTATAATAGCACAAATCTCAATGCAAATCTAATGGTAAAAATTCATAAATATAATTGAATTTATGTTTTTGAAAGTGTATATATATATATATGTTTTACATTCAAATTAAGGTGAAGTAAATTGCTTTTTATCATACCAACTCACTTTTATTAAACTTGAATAAATCAAGTTCTTGACCAGATCGATAAAGTCATGTAGCTTTCTTAGAGCCAAAGAAATGTATATATATAATAAAATTAACTAAGCTAAGCAACTATGTGTATTCAAAGTTCAAACTAGAAAATATTATAATATCGACCTGTTGGAAAAACTTATTTTTTCAAATTAATTTTTGTAAATAATTTAAATTTAATTTAAACTTGAAATATTATATAGCAAAATTTAGACGAAGGTTGATGAAGGTTGTGAATGTCGAGGCGTGTGTAAGCACTGTCCTAGAAATGAGATTGATCATCCACGTGCGAGGCTCCGACAATCATCCCTAGCAATACAACGATCATTGTCCACTCCGTCGGCAACGACTTCGGAATGGTGCGTAGCGAACCCAACGTCTTTCAGAGATCCAGCAAAAATAAAAACTCAAGGGAAAAAATCGAAATTAACAGTGTAGTCGTAGTACTCTGTAAAATAGAGAAGAGAATATTGTAGCTCAAGTAAGTAACCAAGCTCTCTTGCTCTTTATATAAAGAGCCCAAAGTGATAGAGCATATTAACGTAGGTCTCTCTTGGTCAGCCCACAAATTACTTTTCAAGGAAGGTTCTTGGGTAGCCCGAGATGGCACATTCCAAAATTGATGAAGAAATAAAAATTCAAAGATCAAAACACAAGTTTAAAATCACCAGATCCAAATAAAACCCAACACTACCCCTCTTATACAAAGTCAAGATCAACATATAAGGATCGCATACATATATATATATATATATATATATATATATATATATATATATATATATATATATATAGAGAGAGAGAGAGAGAGAGAGAGAGAGAGAGAGAGAGAGAGAGAGAGAGAGAGAGAGAGAGAGAGAGAGAGAGAGAGAGAGAGAGAGAGAGAGAGAGAGAGAGAAACAAGCTTAGATGATCTTAGCATGGAAACAATCAACTTAAATTGCATTGTAAGCTAAAAAAAGGAATTGAAAGAGACCTTCCAGAATACAATTTATCACGAAGTCAGAAGCTTCGATTTAACTTCTAATTCAGCAATAATAATAATTATGTCTAGCTGGGACAGCAACAATGAAAAGGAAATTACATGCAAAGGCACATGCACGTACGCAGAGTGGAGGGGAAAGTACTTTAGCCAAATACACCATTATATATATATATATATATATATATATATATATATATATATATATATATATATATATATATATATATATGTGTGTGTCCTCCCCTACTAACAAATTTTTTATTTTATTTTATGAATTTGATGTAAAATTTATATTTATTTTTTGATGTACCAATAAAATTGCTCAGCAGGCTATAAAATAATAATATTATGTAAATATTGCATTAAATCAAAATTATAAATTTCCACTCTAAGCTTCTACTCTTACGTTTTAATATATATCAACAAAAATTTATATTTTAATTCTTGTTGGTCAAAAACTGTATTAAAGTGACTGTTTCGAATGGTAGAGGCGGAGCTAAGAAGTGCATGCTTTTACTGGTTTGTCAACAATTAATGAGCTGTGCAGTAATTAAAACACCTAATTATTATTAAGAAATGCTATATGTACACCCCCAAGTGACCCCACCCATCTAAGGGTGGCGATGTGATGAGGGGTGGGTGGGAGTGTGATGAGGAGACTCTCATCACATCCCCACCCATAGATAGATGGGGGTGTGAGATGTACACCCACTAAGGAGATGTACATTTAGTAATTTTCTTAATTATTTTTTAAAGAAAATAAGATGTTAGGCATTCGACCAAATTGTTAATCTCATTTTTCATGGTTTTGGTATCGTGTCAAGTATGTAGAAGGTACTGGGCCAACCAATTGGGATTTTACCTATCATTTTGAATAAGTCAGCCCCAAAAAAAAAAATAAATAAATAAATAAATAAATAAATGAACACACAAAAAAAAAATTTAAATGGTCCATGCAAATTTAAATGGTCCATGCAAATTAGATTTCCAGTCTTACTACTAAGTAAAAAATTTAAAAATATTTTTAAAAACTAGAATCTTAATTTTATAATTAAAATTCACAAAATATTAATCACGTTATATTTGGATTGGAATAAATTTTAAATAGTAAAACTTTAATATATATATATATATATATATATATATATATATATATATATATATATATATATATATATATCTTCGAGTTATTTCGAGCTGAACACGAGTAAACTGACTAATTGTATTTTTTTTGTTAAAATTATGAGTTAAAAAATTTAGCTTATATTTGGCTCTGCTAATCAGAGTCTAAAACATGCCTTGGTTAAATTTTGGTGGTCCGGTCTAAGGGTGAAGTGGTTCACCGGGTCCACGCAAAAAATTACAACAATATTATGAGGATGTGTCATCTCCGAGGTCACATGCTTGTGCTTACTTTTTTGGCCCTGAGGTGGATAGGCGTAAGTTCGTAACCAATATAGTATGCGTAATATTATGGGTCCATAAAATGAACCATAATAATTAAATGCGTCACATTTATAACAGCTTGGAGGGTAAGTAATGGTTTTATCTATCAAAAAATCTTTAGTACAATTTTCTTTTGTAGCGGAAACTTTAAATTTATTTTATTTACCAAACATTCTCCTCTAAGTAACTAACATATTTAAAATTTGATGAATTTGACTTATATATTATTAATAGTACCAGACATTTAGTACTACTGAATTTTTAAAACATTGAATCAAAAAATTTAACATTTTGATCATGCAACAATATAAAAATACATGACGAGTCATGGTTAATTTATAATTAATTCAATCCAAAGCCAAAAAAAAGTCATATATATATATATATATATATATATATATATATATATATATATATATATATATATATATATATATATAGAGAGAGTTGTGCTGGAATGTTATTGATAGTACCAGCTCAATTTTGCCATTCATTTTGTAGTCTTTGGATCTGGAGGCTCTTTAATTAAAAAAAAGAGAAAATAAAAAGTAAAAAGTAAAAGTAAAAAATAAAAGTAAAAAGTAAAAAGTTTTTTTTTTAAAATTAAAGAGTCTGTACGAATTTCAATGCGATCCAAGGACTATAAAATAGATGATAAAATTAGACTGGTGCTATCAATAGCATTCCAATAAAACTATATATATATATATATATATATATATATATATATATATATATATATATATATATATATATATATATATATATATATATATATGTTAGTGGGAGCTACAATCCTGCCATGATGATATTAGAGTTAAAAAAATGAGTGTGCAGATGAGATTCCTATATAATGTAATTGATCTCCTGTGGGGAACATGGACTTTGTTGGTAAAATTTCCTCATCCCAATAAAGGCATTAAACCTGAGTATTTTCTTAAATAAACAAATGCCTTATCTCTATATCTGCAAATTAAATAGTCCAACCCTTTCCTATGCATGCATGGTAGTGACAGTAACTGCCTCAATCCAATGTATTAGCCCGACCAACCAGGGACAGCATCCTCAATAAGCGGGGCCCATGTATGTGGATTGCAATAAATTACTATCTTATTTATTAATTAATAAGCATGATTAATTATGGTCTTAATCAATAGTTTATGTGTTTTCAATGCCCTTCAATTTCATTTACTATTTATGTTTCATGTTATATCTATGGTTTAAAGATGTGCTTCTGAGAAGATGACACGAGGACATATACTTTACTAGAAAATAACATTTACTATTTAAAATGAGTGCGCAAAAAACAAAAACAAAACCACCAATTAATATAATTCGAAAGAAAAAGGTACTGCATGAAAAAAATAACAAAACAAAAGCTCCTAATCTTTCTAGGCTATGGGCTTAGATAACAATCATAAAAAAGCTCACAAGTAATATGAGAATACTATTCATATCCACTACACTAATACTTATTTAGCTAAAAAGTTATTCGTTAAAACTGATCAAATATTTTTTTTTTGAATTTATGATTCTAACATCCGTCTCAGCTCCACAGTTTATCATTTACATTAAGATTTTGAATATCACTCGCGAAATTTTTTATCTTAAAAATTGTCGGTGGAAATATTAAGATATTAAAATGAGATTGTAAATCATGATTGAAGCTCCAGAAAAAGCAAGCCTAATCTCCAGATTCCCTCTACCACATGCCTATATATATATATATTTATTTATTTCAGATAATAAATAAATAAATAAAACTAAATGTATTTTGGGAAACCTTCTAGAAGAAATCTCGGGATGTCGCCTACGCGATTAAGTGCACGTGATCCGTTCGTGTACATTTCTACCCTGTACATACCAGGTGATGGCCACTATAACGGTGCTTCCATGTTACCATCGCGGGAATAAATCACTCGTACATCCACGTCAGCGTAACACGTGACACAGTGGGGCCCAGAACAATGACGTGTCAATTACCGTTCGTGTATTTTTCCTTGTCAGGTCCACGCGGTGGCGAACGTGGCGAGGCTAACTGCGCTCTGCCACGTGGCCAGCATAATCTTGGAGAGCAAGCCAGTGACTGTAGAAAGTAAAGTGCATGCACCTGGTGCATCGAAAACCGCATTTCTAGAAAAAAAAAAAAAAAAACCTTTTGAATTAAAATTTAATTTATAAACGGTTTGCTCTGCAAGATAAAAAAAAGACCATATCAAATTCATAATTTGCCGATACACATTTTAAGAATATATATATTTTTAACAACTTAGTATTTAAGTTACCTAATTTTTAATATTTTTTGGTTTTGTTGAAATTATTTTGAAAATGATCGTTAAACACTTTTATAATATAGAAATTTTTTTTATTGGTTCATAAGAGTAACTAATAAGAAAATTTATAATTAAATTAGATATTTTATATTAAGAATAATAATAGTACCAGCTTATTCAACAATTCAAATGGTGTGGTGCCCTCTAAGTTTCTAACACGAGTGGCTCTGCCTAAGTTAGAAAACACAAGAGTTTTCATGTTTTAACTTTAAAATACTAATCATAAAATAGTAAATGTGGTTCATGAGACATGAAAATACACCGGGTGCATGAACCTAATTATCCACTTCACCGGCGAGCCCTGAATGCAGAGTCTGCGCGGGTACGAACCAAGTCAAACTCGTGGTCGGACTCGTCGTGGAGCTAGTGACCGATTAGTCGATCATCCGACGGCGGAGATTTCCCCGATCCGGCAGGTTCCTCGAAGCTTCGAGAGAGAGGAGAGCGAGGATTTGTTTTTTTTTGTTTTTTTTTTTTTTTAAACCGTTGTTGGTTATTAATACGCGTGCGACGCCTCCCACCGCTCCCTCCACGAAGAAGCTCTCTCTCTCTCTCTCTCTCTCTCTCTCTCTCTCTCTCTCTCTAAAATCCTCCCTCTCTCTTCGTCAACCTTATCTTCTTCATCGTCGAGGGTTTCATTGAGGTAAGCTTCTCTCTCTCTCTCTCTCTCTCTCTCTCTCTCCTCTCTCTCTCTCTCTCTCTCTCTCTCCTCCCTTTTACCATAATTTGAACACCATTCAACATGATTTCGATTCGGGCGTAGCAATAACCGAAGGATTTCGACATGATCGATCTCTTCTTCTTCACTCGTTGTTGCATTCGATTTCTCGTCTTCTTCCTCGATCATTAGGGTCTAATCTCGCAGTTTAATGCATCTTTGTTCACGTGTTCGAGATCCTTCGTTTTGTTTCAATCGCTTTGATTCGGCGAAAACTAGTAGTTCTTGTAGCTTAAGCTGGGGGATTGGGGTTAGGAATCGAACTTGAGGGGGAGGAAGCGGGGGAGATCGATGGTGATGGGGGATTACCAAGGCTTCGTCTCCGGGTTCGACTACGATCCCCCGTTCTTGCACCAATCCGCCATGAACAATGGCCATCTACAGCAAATCCTACCTCAGAGCACCTTCTTCGACCACAATCCCGCCCCTGTTCTCTCCACCCCTGTTTCTCAGACCCTAAACCCTACTGCCGCTGCTTCGCTGGCTCCGGCGGATCCCTCCGACGATTCAGAGTTCTTCTCTGACATCGTCCTCAGCTACATAGGCCGGATGCTGATGGAGGAGGACATCGACGAGAAGTTCGATCAGTACCCGGAGCATCCTGCGCTTCTCGCCGCCGAGAAGCCCTTTCTCGAAATCCTCGGTGAGCAGCCCCCGGTCTCTCCGGATCAGCCGCCGTTGTATTCGAATTCCGAAAGCCCTAATGATAGCTCAGCCAATACCTTTGGAAACTTCAATGGTGTAGGAAGTGGTAGTTTTGTGGTAGATAATAGCAGTAACAACAACAATTCCTGGCCTTACGATCCAATCGAGTATTATCAGCTGCAAACTCACCCCCTTTCCATTGATCACTCTTCTCAATCTTCCTTTTCCTCCACAAATAGTAATGGAAATCCCTTAGAGGGCTTAGAAGAGACTCTGTTGAGCACGACTCCGGTCCCCGATCTCTTTATCCAAACTCAACCAGCTTTGCAATTCCAGAGAGGGTTAGAGGAGGCAAGCAGGTTTCTTCCTGATGAGAACAAGCTGGTAATCGATCTAGAGGCAAATGGATTCTATTTACCTCCAGAAATCAAACAAGACAGTAGCACTAAACCGAGTAGAACTAAATTGGTCGAGGTCAAGGCCGAGAAGGAGGAATTTCCTATTCATAGAGGGAAGAAGCACCTCCACAGCGAGGATTTGGAATTCGAAGAAGGGCGGAGCAATAAACAGTCCGCTGTTTATACTGAAGAGGCCGTCCGTGAGATGTTCGATAAGGTGCTTCTGTGTAACGGAGATACGTGTTCAAAGGGCATTATAGAGCTTCGAGAAGCATTGCAGAGTGAAGCGACGAAGCACTCGCCGAGCAACAGCAGCCATTCTAAGGGGTCCGGTAATGGGAAGGGCCGCGGAAAGAAGCATTTGAAGAAAGAGGTGGTCGATCTCAGAACTCTTCTCATTCACTGTGCACAAGCCGTGGCCACCGACGATCGTAGAAGTGCGACGGAGTTATTAAAGCAGATCAGGCAACACTCGTCGCCTAAAGGAGATGCTAACGAGCGGTTGGCGGATTGCTTCGCCAATGGACTCGAGGCCCGTCTGGCTGGGACGGGTAGCAAGATCTACCAATCCCTCGTTGCGAAGCGTACCCCCGCCCCTGACGTCCTGAAAGCTTACAAGCTATACATGGCCGCGTGCCCTTTCAAGAAGGTCTCCCATTTCTTCTCCAACCAGACCATCCTAAATGCCGTCAAAAAAGGCAAAACACTGCACATTATAGACTACGGCATCTACTACGGCTTCCAATGGCCCTGCCTCATGCAACGGCTCTCTAGCCTGCCTGATGGGCCTCCCAAGCTTCGGATAACTGGCATCGATTTACCGCAACCAGGCTTCCGTCCCACGGAGAGGATTGAAGAGACGGGCCGCCGGTTAGCTGACTATGCTCGAACCTTCAAAGTTCCTTTCGAGTATCATTCAATTGCGGCGAGCTGGGAGACGATACAGGTCGAGAAACTCAATATCAATAAAGACGAGGTCCTGATCGTAAATTGCCTCTACCGATTCAGGAATCTGTTGGACGAGACCGTCATGGCGGACTGCCCTAGAGATGCAGTCTTGAACACCATCAGAAAGATGAACCCTGATGTCTTCACTTTCGGGGTAGTGAATGGGTCGTACAGCGCCCCCTTCTTCGTAACGAGATTCCGGGAAGCCCTTTTCTTCTTCTCTGCGCTCTTTGATATGCTAGAAACGAATGTCCCTAGAGAGGATGAGCAGAGGCTTCTGATCGAACGAGATCTTTTCGGAAGGGATGCACTGAATGTGATATCTTGTGAAGGTACGGAACGGGTGGAGAGGCCGGAGACATATAAGCAGTGGCAGGTGAGGACCCTGAGAGCAGGATTCAAGCAGCTGCCGCTGAATGGGGACATCATAAAGAAGGCGAGGGGCAGGGTTAAGTCATACTATCACAAGGATTTTGTCATCGACGAGGATAATCGGTGGCTTCTGCTGGGGTGGAAGGGCCGGATCATCTACGCCCTCTCGACGTGGAAACCTAGCATTGCTTATTAGCTTGATTCTTCTTCGTGTTCTACAATATTCATTCGTAGTATATGCCGTAAACGGAGTTCAGTCTCACCTCCCCACTTAAACCGTCGGTGATCTCGCTGCCCATTTACCGAGGGTAATTTCATCTCTTATCGATTGCATTTTTCTAGTCTTGTGATTCTGATGTAAGGGTGATTTGTAAGCTTATTGGAGGTCTTTTGATGGTAATGCAGGATGAAGCTTCCAAAATTATTTGGAATTCATTGCTAGCTTTTCTATTATTGGGCAACAAAGGGAAGGGGAAGCAGAGAAAGTTCATTTAACTAAACTACTCACTGGAGTTTGTCCTCTCTTGGCTAAATGAATGCATGTTTTTGTAGATGAGGGCTTAGTATTCGCTGTAATGATCTATTATATATATTAGTTTTATTCATTTGGTCTATTAGCATTGATTATCATCATTATTTATTTATTTATTTATTTAACAATTTTATCCATGAGTAGTTCATCTCACTACGTTGGAGGTTCTCTTTTACGTGCAACCACGCAACATCTAATGCATTGGATGAGCAATTTGGTTGCTGGCTAGTGTATGCTATCTACAATTATAGAATAGATGGCTGCTGCTTAAATTATTAGCTCCATGTCCTACTCAAACAAACGTGTGTGAGACTGAAGGGCATCTATTAAAAAGGAGCACGCACGCGTTTTGACCTTCGTAACCCCTGCACAGGGAAATGATGATGATAAGGATGCGGCGCAAATTGTGGCGTGACGATTTGAATAGAGGTCTTGTGCTGAAAGAGTCGTAGGAATCTGCTAGGTTTTGTAGACCAGAATATACCTTTGATACCCTGTGGATGATGAGATACCTCTGGATAATGCAGTTATTGACGAAAAAAATATTCGGGTCTTTGGGGTCGGGTTTGGCTGTCAATATCAGATGTTTGATGTAAAAAAAAAAAAAAAAAAAAAAAAAAAAAAAAAAAAAAAAAAAGAAAAAGGATTTTAGCGAAAGTTGAAAAATGCCAATTGAAAATTCGTTTATTGTATAAAGAATTCTTAGTATATTTCTGAATATATTTTAAGGAGGTGTTTTTGTGTGTGCGCACGCGTGCGTGTGTTGTGTGTGTGCGTGTTTGCCGTGTGCTCGTGTGTGTTTGCAGAATGAGTTAGTGCGGCGTTATTTGGCTCTCCCATAAAGAAGAGGGGACAATAAAGCGACACGAAGTCATTGAAGAGTGGTTCGACACGGACTAGTGCATTATGTATCTTTGGACCGACCTCAAGGCAAGTGGGTTGCTAGTGCACCCTTATGGTTGGCCTCGTACCTCTCTCATTAAATGCAGAACAATAATATAACGATGTCTACGGTGTGTGTTATCTCCCATTTTCGTTTCACTTTCGCTTCTTTGGACCTCTCTCTCTCTCTCTCTCTCTCTCTCTCTCTCTCTCTCTCTCTCTCTCTCTCGGTTTTATAATACCCTCCACAGTGCTAAAATGGTTTAGAAAACGTCCTCCGATTTAATTTTCTTCGCATCAGTAGGCAGCAACAGAAAAAATAGCCAATTAACTTTTCATTCAAATGATCAGATCGCACAAGTAGCAGCATAAGAGAGGGAATTTTCCAAAATTATTTAATATTACAATTAAACTCTACTTTTTAATGAACGATCTACAAATTTTCACCTGTCTTAATGTTTAGTTTTAGTAGCGTGTTTACAACAGTACAATTTAACGTAATGATCTCCAAAATGTCAAAAGGAATAAAAAGAAAATATGACAACCGTGACAAATGCTCGGCCACATTTTAGTCAACCAAACAAGAGCCTGCAGCTTTTATCTCGGAAGACAAAAGCTATATCTGTACTACTGGTGTGACACAAAAAAAAGATGAGTACTTCCCACACGTACCAAGATAAAACCACTTTGTTCTTTTTAAAGTGTAAACGGAATCAATCAACTAATTATCCAGCCAAAACATCCTTCTCATTTTTAACACATGAAAAGTGGTTTTGTCTCATCCTGTGGGCCGAATTCTAGAGTTATCAATGCCAAAGTGCTAGCATTTTTCTTCCCTTAGAACTCTCGAGAAAACATAAACATCATGATATATATATATATAGCATCAAATCTAAGCTCCATAAAATTTTCGGATACATAAGTTGAACATGTCGCATTCATCCTTGTCATCATTCTCCTATTGGCTTAGTGCGTGATTAATTTATAAGGGAAAAATACAAAAGATGTTTCAGTGTCTTGTTGATAATAATGGTGGTCCATACGAACAATTTATATACGAAAATGTAAATTGCGATTATCTAGCATCATAAAAAAAAAAAAAAAAAAAAAAAAAGCTGAACATGGTAGAAGTAGAATTATTTTACTTGGGCAAAGAGCTAACCTGAGAAATGCAGTGAACATTCAGCACATAAAGAGGTTCAGCGAATCAACCTCATCTGAATTGCTTAAAAGCCAATTAAAGATGGCAAAATAATCGGCACTAGCAAAAGAGGTTTTCAATGTTTAAAAGCAACTTGCAGCTAATGAAAGTATATACGATAATTTCAATGCATCGATGGAAGATGAGAGACCAAAGAAACAACGGCAATTGGTGATACAGGAAAGTAGCCTTGAAAGAAGAAGCAATTAAAAAGAAAGTGGAGAGAGAGTAGGTTGCATAGGTCACCAGATAATATTCATTACTCCTCTCCTGACTTTCTCTGTTAATTATTATCATAATAACATAATTTGTAGTCATTACTTTGCACTTACTTGGTGCACATGTGCTGCAACAAGTTTATATCTATCACATCTTATAAACCTTCTCCAACAAGGATAGAGCATAATTTGAATGGAACAAAAAATAAAAATAATAATACAGGAGTTCTCTCCTGAAGCATATGCTAGTTTAGAAATTGACTTTCCTACTATTTTATTACGTATTCCATTAAAATCAAGTAGAAGAAACAGGTGGTAGGCGACGGCATCAGATAATTATTAACAATAACTCTGTAGCTATCTCCATGACCAAAGCTCTAAATTTCTGATCATAAAATATAAACTAAAGCGACGTTAGTACAGAAAGATGCAATAATTTATCAAACTCAAAGCGAGAAACTGCCCGATTAAGATCTTAAACCTTCTTTCCATTTTAGAAATATTGTTGGAAGACGGATATTTCATATTGAAGTATGCAAGGTGCACACATACATCGTTTTAGGTACTGAGAAATGTTTTATCATTTTTCAGATGGCTCTTGCTCGCCAAACCACCTGGGAGGATCAAATCCCGATCCACCTACGCCATATCGTTTTGTGATTTTAGACAAAGCATCAAGTCATAAGAAAAAAAGTTTAATCAGTATTAACTAACTACAAAAGAACTAGTGGAACTTGATAAGAAGAAATAAAGATAACTGAATGAATGTGTTCTTTCATATCAAACTGCAACAAGTTACTACAACACTAGTTAAATAGATTAAGAAAAGTTAACAAGAATATTTATTCCTGTCAAACATGAATTTTCGTATATATCCTTTGTAAAGTCTGATTTTTTCATATTTCTACATTGAAGATACAGTTGCTAACAGAAGCCAACATCCTAAGTCAAGGGTTCATCATGTGCGACGATGGATTATATCTGAAGTACTGGGCCTGTCTTACAAAGTAGTTGAGCTTTACAGGCCTTCTACAGGAGGAATAATGATAGAGCTAATAGAAAAGAGATGCTCAGCGGACTCATTCCAAGAGTGGAATAGACTATTTTCAAATAAATTTCAAAAAGTAAATCTGTATAATCTAATTACGCTCCTTTCAGCAATTTTAGCTCATATTATGGGTAATGAAAGTAACGAGAAATACCAATAGAGAAAAAGGGCATTACATACAGGCTCAAATGACTCATTTGAACTCAGAAAACAACTAATTTTTTTTATACAGCAAACAGTTAGCCAATGGAAGAAGCTAGTAAAATCACATTTTCGATGAATAGCGAAGAGAAAAATTTATTGATTTTCATAATAAACGAGTAGCCAGAAAAGAATAATTAGATCAGGAACACTACGTCACAGTCAATACCATAAAATTTCCATAAACACATAGACCTTTCTGCATCGTTTGTTCATTGCCGATCCTGGTTACCAAAGAGTAGCGAGTCTTAGATACACTATTATGCTTGCAAGTTAACATTACTATGAAAAATCGATCATTAGCTTTATCCAGATACAAATTGTCCTACCTAGGCTTGATAAATCATTTTCCGACCCCTAAATTGACAGCCTACAGCCTAGAGGAACTTTATCCTCAAGATGTTATATAATTAAACTTACATTAATTGTACCTAAATGTAACAATAATCCATGAGCTCTAACTCCAAACTTTTAGCACATGGCTTATTAGCATCAGCATCAAAATCCTTAAATTCATCCATTTCCAACCACAACACATTCTTAAACACTGTGTATACTAAATTGTTAAGTTCAACTGTGGCAAAGAAGCATACCGAGAGGATTGCAACGGCAGATACGCCAAGCCGTCAAGATCGTCCCCTTTACAACACCATATCTTTTGTACGCCTCCATCGAATACTCACTACACGTAGGAACATACCGACAACTAGAAGGCAACAACGGCGAGATCTCTCCTGCTCAATCAATGCTCTCCAGTTTAAACACTTTACAATCAATTATCTCAAAACATTTACAGCATTGATACTAATTTCTTACAGTGAAGCAAAATCCCCACAAACAAACAAGATAAAATGTAACGTAAACAGCATGTTAACTAAGAATCGAGCTTAGTTAGCTTACTTTTGTAAAAGTTAAGCATCGACAATGCTACTTCAACCCCGAAATCCCTAATTTCCTTCTCTGCGAATCCCAAAAACACAGTGAACAGCCACAATAACCTTAAATCACACACAAATTAGAGACAAAAATATAAACCCTACCATCCACGCGCTTCTGAATTGGAACTTCCTCCCGTCGACTACATCGAGATGGACGAATTTTCTCCTGAAACCGACACAAATTCGTTTAAAATTTGCATCAAAAGAAGCGATTCGATCTAGGGTTTGGAGATTACTTGGGAATTGCGAGAGGCGACGCTACGCGGCGATCGGAGGGGGAAGCGGAGGAAGGATCTGGAACCTTCGGAGAGAGATTTCGAATGATCGAAGAAGAGAGAGGGGGAGTGAGACGAGGGAGGATATACGACGAACGCGGAGGCCGAGGCCGAGGCCATGGCCATAGCCGCGAGGGAGGCGGGAGATGGATTAGATATTTTTTTATTTCATTTACTATTTATTTATTTATTATTTGGATATAGTGGGCTTGGGCCGTGTTTAGAAAAATATATTAAGTGGGCCTAGATATATGGGCTGGTCCAACAACGTTAAAAATGGGCTATGGGCTTTCGTTTGATTTTTCTTTGATTTTTACTATATTTTTTTTTTTGTTATTTTGGAGAAATTATTCAATTATTATTTTAGTATGTTATAAATGTAGAGTAGTGAAGTTTACCTGTTAATTTAAGCCTTTTCCGATCATTTAATTAACATAAGTTAGGTAGAGCAGTGAAGGTGCCTGCTAAATTTAGCCTTTTCCAATCCTATTATTGGAAAATTAATTGGATATTATTAATTGCACTGATTAATGTACTCTAGTGTACGTTTTAGCAATTAAAGTTTTAAGTTTGGTCCTAAACTTTGTTACTACAACGCAATTGTGATTTACACTGCAAACAAATATAAAAGGTGATCTTTTCCTTACCATGGTGCCTCTATATACGGCTCTATAATTAAAAAATGGCATTACTTTTTATCAATGTTTGTGCATATATGGAGAAAAAATAATAATGTGCGTACATATTATATTTATACGTGAGGAAGGATAGCTTAAAGAAGTGAGTCGGGTCGCCTATCCTTCTCTTGCTTGGAGAGGTGGATAAGGAACATGGAAAGTGAAAATGTATTCACCAACCCTCTCAAACCCACCAAATAATTACTTTTTTATCGGTAAATTAATTTCATTCGACAGTGAAAATGTTATCTGTTCACTCTATTATATAATGTACATCATATCATATATTTTGTGATTCTAAACATTCAATTTTAATTTTATTGATTGTTAATATTATAAATAATATCGATCAAGTAAATGATCAGTATATTTTGAATTTTTTTAAAGTTACGACGTCAAATTTATATCTCTATATATATAGGTATACAGGAAGTATTGCTCATTATATAATTAATGGGAGACAAAGCAACACAAAAAGGTCTTGCTCTTGTCTTTATCTTGGGGCTTATTGGATAAGGACTTTGTTAGGCACGTAAGTTATGTCAATTGTTATTTTTGTTCATCCCGATCAGGTGGGATCTAAGTATAAGGGTAGGAGCCTGCAAGGATTTTAGAAATAGATAGAGACTCTCTAGAAAATAGCTTTAACTGGTACGTACCATTGGTAACCAAGTGCGTTTCATGAATATAAATTTCCAAAAGAACATTTATTTACCAATTAAGTACCACTCAAAATTTGAATATATGATTTATGCCCTCGATCAGTAGAGCAAGACTTTAGCCACACTCTAAAGCTAAACTGGGGGGCCAGCAAAATCTGTAAGTGAACCTGGTCATTCACCAACCATGCAAAGCTCAATATCTACAATTTAGCCTAACCCTATAAATAGATATCTCTAGCACTTTTGTCTCCATCCCCACCAAGTTTCAATTAAGCTCCTCCCTTATCTCTTTCCCTCTCTCTCTCTTTCGATCTCTCTCACAAAATAAGCCTAAGCTATAGCATGGGGATCCTTCTTTTACGTTCATATCTCCACATGATGTTGTGCTCAACCATCACTTTCTCTCTCATGTCCAATGTGATACGAGCCCAACAAACAAGCATTACTAGGCACTACAAATTTGACGTGAGTTCATATATATTATCACTTCAGTGTTGCAATGCTCGATCATGGCCCTCGTTAGCGCATTTCTCTTACATGAATATCTTGATTAATGAATGACAGATACAAATGGCAAATGTAACGCGCCTGTGCCACACCAAGAGCATCGTGACGGTGAACGGGCAATTTCCGGGCCCTAAGATCGTCACGAGAGAGGGCGACCGCGTTGTCGTGAGGGTGGTTAACCATGTTCCATATAATATCACCTTGCATTGGTATGTAACCCCACCTGATCTTTACTGCATGTCTTCGACTTCAATATCAAATTAACAACTAGGATATTAATTAATTAACGAAGAGATCGTTAGTAGTGGTGGTAATTAAGCTAACTATAACTAAAACAATATTAATTATTTCGCCTGATTATTAATAGGATTGATTATTAGTAGAACAAATTTTGATATTAACATTACAGGGCTATATATATCAACACGTAAAACATTATTGTATGATTTTATAACATAATATAATCTTTTCTGATTTACTGAAAACAGGCACGGAGTGAGACAGATACGAAGCGGTTGGGCCGATGGGCCGGCCTACATAACCCAATGCCCGATCCAAACGGGCCGAAGCTTCGTGTATAACTTCACCGTAGTGGGCCAACGTGGAACTCTCTTTTGGCACGGACATATATCTTGGTTACGGGCCACGCTCTATGGGCCCATTATCATACTCCCCAAATTCGGTGTTCCTTACCCATTTGCCACGCCTCACAAGGAAATTCCCATCATTTTTGGTATTAAAATATATCACTCTATTTTATTTTCTTTTTAAAAAAAAACTTATTTATGGTCTTTGTCCTAAAAGCGCTGCTGAGCAGTGCAGTATAAAGTAATTGTTGAAATTTAGTCCGGCTAAAGAATTCTTGAATAGAAAGTTTGGTAAAGTAAAAAATCTAAAGCTTTTATTGTGATAGAAAGGTAAAACTATAAGAAAAAGCCAAAATAAAATTCTAAGCCCGTTAATTTATATGGGGATTTCAAATTTGAACTTGTAACTCTACTGCACAGAAGCTACTGGAAGGATTTATGTACAGTAACAACGTACGCTTCATAAGCAAAAGGCTTTTGCATTAATAAATGGCCCAGAACTTTTTAGAGCAGTGTTTTTTGCTAATAACTTGATGAGTGTAAAAGGTAAAGTAAAAAACCATGGTTTCGAATGCAGGGGAATGGTGGGAGGCTGACACAGAGGCTGTGATTAATCAAGCTCTCCAAACTGGTGGAGGCCCAAATGTCTCAGATGCCTACACCATTAATGGGCTTCCAGGCCCATTATACAATTGCTCTGCCAAAGGTGAGAATTTTACATATTTTCCACTAAAAAAAAGGATATTTATATATATATATAAAATAATTAACACAACTGTGGCACGTGCTTGCATGCATGCATGGCAGATACGTTCAAGCTCGAGGTGAAGCCCGGCCGCACGTACCTCCTCCGCATGATCAACGCTGCACTCAACGACGAGCTCTTCTTCGCCGTCGCCAACCACACCCTCACCGTGGTCGACGTCGACGCAGTCTACGTAAAGCCCTTCGACACCCCGACCCTCATCATCGCCCCCGGCCAAACCACCAACGTGCTCCTCCGCACGAAACCGACTTTTCCCAACGCCACATTCCTCATGGCGGCGCGGCCGTACGTCACGGGCCGCGGCACCTTCGACAACACCACCGTCGCCGGCGTGCTCGAGTACATCAACCCCAAAAGCGCTCTCCCTGCTGAGGGCTTCGACAAGAAGCTCCTTCTATACAAACCGGTTCTCCCGGGGCTCAACGATACTTCGTTTGTGGCGAATTTTACTAGCAAGCTGCGGAGTTTGGCGACGGCGCAGTTCCCTGCGAACGTGCCGCAAACAGTTGATAGGCGCTTCTTCTTTGCTGTTGGATTAGGCGCGAGCCCGTGTCCTGAGAACCAGACATGCCAGGTTAAAAAATAAAATGTCTTATATATTTAAAATGTGTTTGATATGCTTTTGTTTAATCTTTTAATATAAAATTAAGTTATTAGTCAACAAAGTTATCTAATAAAACCAGTAATACTTAACACCAGGGCCCAAACGGGACCAAGTTCGCGGCGACAGTGAACAACATCTCATTTGCTCTGCCAACTACCGCACTTCTGCAATCGCACTTCTTCGGCCGGTCGAAGGCCGTGTACACCCCAAACTTTCCCATCATCCCTCTCATGCCGTTCAACTACACGGGGACTCCGCCGAACAACACCTTCGTGAGCAACGGAACGAAGGTGTTGGTGCTCCCTTTCAACACGAGCGTGGAGCTGGTGATGCAAGATACGAGTATTCTTGGCGCGGAGAGCCACCCCTTGCACCTGCACGGATTCAACTTCTTCGTGGTGGGACAAGGTTTTGGAAACTATAATACCGCCACAGACCCCTCAAAGTTTAATCTCATCGATCCCGTTGAGCGGAACACCGTCGGAGTGCCCGCCGGCGGGTGGGTGGCCATTCGTTTCCGAACAGATAATCCGGGTAAGTATATTTTCTTCCTTAATTTGATTTTTTACAAAAACTTAATTTATAATAAAAAATTTCTTAATTATAAGGAGTTAATTTCTAATGATGGTTTAATTATTATTATGTTCATTATTAATTAATGGTCTCTAGCTAATAAATGGCTTTGGATTAATTGTGTGGATTAATTGTGGGGTCCATGAAGGTGTGTGGTTCATGCATTGTCACTTGGAAGTGCACACGAGCTGGGGCCTGAAAATGGCGTGGCTCGTCCTCGATGGACCGCGCCCCAACCAAAAGCTGCCACCTCCACCGTTCGATCTCCCCAAATGCTAGGCTCGATCAATCTCCGCCGTCCATTAAACTTACTCGTGTGCTTTCATTTTGGTTTGTGTTTGTGTGTGAGTTGCTAACGGTCGAGAGGAAATTTCAAATTTGTAGCTTTTTGTTTAGCTAAGTTGAGCATTAGGATCCACGTGGCTGATTCTTATTTGCCTGCTCTGACTGACGTGGCGACACTTTACCTGTTGTCTACATTTTCTTTTACTTTTTTTTTTTTTTTTTTTTTTTTTTTTGTTGTTGTTGTTGATGAATGTACCAATAATTTGTTTTATCGAATAAATTAACTACATTCGGCTGTTATTGGATGTATAAGTTTCTTTTCTTTACTGTCTCTAGTGGTCCTCTTTTATTTTATTTTCTGAATCTAATTTATTAAGGAACAATCTTTCAAATTCAACTTTAATAATTTTAAAATTAAATTTAAAAATTTTGATTAATTGTTGTATAATTAATAATGGCACCTGTAACTGTAGGTTAATTTTCACAACAACTTGATAGGTAATAACAGTTTTTAAATTTTATGATTTTTGCTATATAAATCTTTTAGGGCCCGTTTGGATGTGGGCTAGAACCGGGAATAGCGGGTTTATCCTCTTATTTTACCAAACGTATCTGGAACCATCTGGTATTGATTATCTCAGAACAACTATAATAAGCTGGAACAACAGTTCTTACCCATTATTTTATATTTTTTTTTTCTACCAAACTATCCCTCCTCCCCTCCTTTCTCTCTTCCCAATACACTCTCATCATCACAAATCCCTCTCTCTCCTCTCTTTCTCTTTATCACATATTAACTCTTGCGGACAAAAAGGTAATTCATCCAACTTATCCTCTTTATTCCTCCTATTCTTCATTATTAAATCAAACACAAAATCTCTTATCCCTGAAAACATCTCAAACGCTTTTTCGCTCTAGTTCCGTACTTTATACTTATCTCCGGTTTAGCTAATTCTATCTTAACCCGATTCCAAATGCAGCCTAAGACATTGTAGAACTTTGGGTGTGTTTGTCATTTGATACTTCTAGGCCCCGTTTAGTTGGGGGATAAAGGGGGAATAACCCTCTTTATCCCCCAATTCCTGCCAAACAATGTTAGAAAATGGCATGGAATAATTTTTTTTTTTATCCCTGACTTTTCCTTATTCCTCTCCCCCCATGAAATAGGATTTTATCCCTGGGGACAGTGAATGGGATTTAACATTGGATTTTTTAAATTTGCTGTTATGTGAACTTTGATTTTTTAAAATTTGCAGTTTAACTTCCTACCTATAAAATTAAAATATTTTTTTTTTAACTAAGATATAATATTATTATTTTTAACTAAGAAAAAATTAAAATATTATTTTTTTAAATTTGCAGTTTAACTAAAATATAATATAAAATTAAAAATATTATTTTTTTAACGTAAGATATATATAATTTATTATTTATAATTAAATTGCTTCAAATTTAATATAATAAATAAATTAATTTTTCTATACAAAAAACTAAGGGCAAAGTTGGTATTTTTATAAAAATTCTATCTTATTTTTTCACTATTCTCTATTATTTTATAATTTTAACCAAATACAATTTTAATTATTCCAGAGAATACCAACTTTTCAACCAAACGCAATTTAACTTTTATACTTCATTATCCCGGAATAGCAAGCTATCCCAGGTATAAAAAAATTTATACCTCTTAAATTTATCCCCGAACCAAACGGAGCCCGTATTATTTTTTTTTATTTTAAATAAAATGTTTAGGTTTATTTAAAAAGGAATGCTACTTGTACATTTTAAAATAGTGTACAACACACATTTCACTCATCTAAGAAACGGGCAAAATGGTATATAACGACACTTACGCTACTGTTTCTTTTTATATTTATCAATACTTAAAAGCGTCTTAATATAATCTAACGTTATATTTGAAAGAATAGGTTGAAACTTCTGCAGATGAGGAGTCGCCATGTATGTATTGACGTTAATTATGCCAAACGTCGGTAAAATATATTCTGATATTTTAAAGTATTAGAATTTTTAAAAATCACGATATTTTAAAGTGTCAAAAAATTAAAAATAATAATAAAATTTATCAATTAATAAATTAGTTTGATAATCATATGACAATAGGTTTTAAAGCGTCCGTATTTATTATATTGTAGAGACGTTTGGGAGCACAAGCGTCGTCCAAAAAGTATCTCTAACTTGAAATTTAATTTCTTGCAGTGAATCTTATTAAAAATTAATTTTATAAAAAATTATGTTCATAATAAAATTTTTGTCATATAAATATATTTTTATTAGAAACATGTTTTAAAATATCTATATTTTTTTTGTTTCGTTAAATGCACAAATTATCTAACTAAATCAACAAAATTAGTATAGTACTTTTTTTAAAAAAATAGAGAGACTAATATTTTATATATTATTGTATACCAAATTAATCATATAAAAATCATAATATAAATTCTGGGATTCATAATTTTATGTCTCTTATACTCAATATAAAATTTGGTAAAAGATGTTTTAGCCTTCTAAAAATATATTTTTAAAAATATTATCGGTGATTTTTCAAATCCCGTGTTTTAAATTAAGGATTATAAGGTTTCATAAAATTTTTTTATTCTTATCATGCCGGGTTTCTATAATAAAACAAACATAAATTATCACAATTCGAATCTTTCATTTCTATATATCTTAAAAAATATATCATCAACCAAACATACTCTAAAATTAAAAAATGTGCAGAACTTATCTTAACCATCATCTATTTTAATATAATTTTATCACCTATAAAAAAAAATTAATTTTGTCACGTATTCTTTTAGTATTTCAATTGATACAATTTGATTACTTTCCTTATTTTTTGAAACAGTTGAATTCATTATCGAATCCTCATCATTGTTCCTTAGAAAAAGTTATTAAAGTCGGCACCGAGTTGAACGAGAAACAATAACAACCTTCTTTTTGTAGTTCTTACAATATATATATATATATATATATATATATATATATATATATATATATATATATATATATATATATATATATGTATATGTAGATATATATTTAGAGAGAGAAATGTGGTATGTTATTCGTTTATCTTAAAATAAATTTAACTGAAAAATATGAAGTAATTAAGTTTCGAATTCGAAACCACAGATATCAACCGACAAATTCTTTGTCACTAACACTAGGGTCAGTACAATATTCAAAGCCATATTTGTTATCCACTTTGTAACATTGTAAAGCAACTTTTGACGGTTAATCAAATAATGCTATAAATGTAGGAAATAGGTTTACTAGCTCTCCTTCCATCGGTTTGTTAAGAGCCTAGTAAGCATTAATGTTAAGTCCCAACAACTCCGAGAAGATGCTAGCCTACACCTTGCGCCCGTCTACATCACAACTAACAAAATCAAAACAAATTGAATCACGACAAATATTGCTAAAGCAAGGTTTCAAGGTATGTTGCTTTAATTTTGATCAAAATGCTATCAATCGACTCTGATCGGGCGTATACTTGACTCATTTAACTCGTTCGGAATTCATTTGACTTAAATCCAGTTTATATTATAACTTGAACCATGACAAAAGTCAGATCAGATTGAGTTGACATTACATGTGAGCTACCATTTCTCCAAGAACCATCTTTGCTGTTACTATCAGAATTTTGATCGAGGATCGCATTTCTTATTCCAAACAATAAAGCTAAGCTGAGTTCATTGTTAATGAGATCACAAATCATTCTAGAAAAGGAAATTCCACCTCCAAATATGATTATGTATTTTAAATTCCCCCTATGAAAATTCAAAAAAAAATTAGTTTAATTTGGTTCTAAGCAAGGAATGTTAAACACTATAATCAATGAAAATTCAGAGAAGGGTGGTTAGGTAATAACAAACCTTTAACAATAGGTGTAACTTGGTTACCAAGATAAAATAAACTAAAATGAAATGATTTTATTGGTCCATGTGGGGCCCAATTAGAGGACAAGAAGATGCCATTGGTCAAAGAGTTGGGCCCCATGTCCGTGTTACTAAATGCAGCGAATTCACATTGCAACAACCAGGCTCCTAAGCAAAATCAAATTACCTGCCTCTCATTGCACAATTACAATTCCATCCCTTTGCCTCCTAAAATTAAAAACATCTCAAAAATTTTCTTTTATGAATGATAATTACCTGAAATTTGTTCTTGCCCTTGTAAATGTACTCAACATACTTAATTAACTACCTTTCCGTTGTATTCTCTGTATAGATCTCAGGAATATTTTATTTTGTACAGGTATGTCTCAAACTCTCAATAGAATCATATAAATGTTATACATCCAACTTTTTTACTTCTATAACAGAAGTAAAGATTTTAAACAAATGTTAATTCTATAGCTGGAGCTTTAGTTTACGCTAGTTTCTCTTTTGTTGTAACAAAACCTCTTAGTTTTCGTAATATTTGACCTCCGCTTCTCAGGGTTTAAAATTTTGATCTCTACACTAAAAAGAAGAGAGTTTAGATTTGAGTAATTATAAGCGTAAAATGGAAGAGGGGTTTAGATCCAAACCTCATGATAAATGATCCAGTGAACTGCTTATTTATATATAGCAATAACAATTAATTAATCAACCGGTTCATTATTTCTTAGTGATCAACTAATCATTGATACATGCAAGTGATATACTGCACATAGGCCACAAATAAATAAAACATATTAATTAATGTCATTCGAGAGATGCATGTGAATGTGGCTTAGAATTAATAATGCATCTTCAACATGCGAGTCCGGAAAGATAGTTAATTTGTTGCAGGTGTAAATAAATCACCAGTCCGGAAAGATAGTTTGTTGCAGGTATAAATAAATAAATCACTATCTCATTCAAATACAGATGAACAGTCTAGATTGAGTCCCCAAACTTTTTCTTGCAAATGCACCAGCTGGTGACCGATCAATACAATTATGAATACGTTTTGTTGGGAAATACGATAGAAACGTTGATTGGTATCCTCATTATCCATCCAATATGCAAAGAGTAACTAAATTTTCCAGCTAAATATTGCCTTAGGAAAAAGTGACGGGTTGCCTTTTTTTTCTTTTCTGAGATTCGCTCCCTGTGGAGTTTACTATTTTTCTTTTCTTGAGGCCTAGTTGCTTTCTGTTTTAGCCCAATTCATGTCTTTAATGAATGAAGTGATAGCATGACTATCTTCAACTAGACAAAAAAAAATTGCATTAGATGAATTTCATATTACTACCTCTCATATTTAAAAAAGTAAAAGCTCCTTTCCAAAAATGGCAAGTTATCAAATTTGCCATGGCCAAGGGTAATATAGGCATTTCAACCAAATAATTAAACACTTTTCTTTCGAAACACTCTAAAATCCTACACGACCCAACAGTCAATCCATCCCCAAGAGAAAGCAATAAAAAGTGGCTCAACATAATTAATCTATATGCTAATCCCACCAAATTGTATCAACCAAATCAAACTCAATGGTCCCCTGTACACTTGACCCACCACCCATCACGGCCTAATAAATAGACCCGAACTCACAATCTCACCATTCCAACAATATTTGTGCACAATACCAGAGACAAAATTCAATGGCAACTCTTCTCCACAGTTCATCATTTCTCACTCTTGCTCTCCTCTTCGCTTACATTGTTGTGTTGGCAATGCCGGAGATGGCAGCTTCTGCTAGTGTCACGCGTTACTATAAGTTCCATGTACGCCTATTTGATTTGGCTGGAACTTTTGCAATAGTATTTTTCGACAAAATTATTGGATAGTTCGGTAGTTTTGAATATAGATGTCTAGTTATATAGTAAAATGCTTAGTTGAATAACGGAATATCGTGAATTATCAATAAATTTGTCGTGTAGATAAAGCTGCAGAACGTGACGCGGATCTGCCGAACGAAGAGCATCCCGACAGTGAACGGGCAATTCCCAGGGCCCAAGATCACTGTGAGAGAAGGAGATCGGATCATCGTGAAGGTTGTCAACCACATTAAGAACAACGTCACATTCCACTGGTTTGAGCTCTTTCAATATCATCCTTAGCAACAAAAACCATCGCTTTCGCTAGTTCTTTCGCTTGGTTAGGTCGATCAGTTTAAACTGATTAATACAAAAATGAACGTACAGGCACGGAATTCGACAGCTACAGAGTCAATGGGCCGATGGTCCATCGTATGTGACCCAATGCCCGATCCAAACAGGCCAAAGTTATGTGTACAACTTCACAATTGTGGGTCAAAAAGGCACACTCTGGTGGCACGCTCATGCCTCATGGTTAAGGGCCACTCTGTACGGACCCCTCATTATTCTCCCTAAGCTTGGTGTTAGTTACCCATTCCCTCAGCCTTATAAGGAAGTTCCCATCATTCTGGGTAATGGACAAATTAATTTTACCTTTTGTGTTTCTACTTTGTTTCATAATGAATTTGTTTACCTATATCTGCACTTTTGTGTGTCCATAGTACTCCCAACCATTTGGTCGACGTTGCTATTATGTATACCATGCATGGGAAATAATTAAGCAGTACTCACGGAATTAAGCAACAGAAACTGTTTAATATATAGTGTGTCTATTACTGAATATAACAATATTAATTAACTTTCTAATAATAATATCTGTTTTAAATTACAGGAGAGTGGTTCAATGCGGACCCTGAAGCAGTAGTTGCCCAAGCCCTTCAAACAGGTGCAGGCCCAAATGTGTCTGATGCCTATACAGTTAATGGACTCCCTGGTCCTACATACAACTGTTCAGCAAAAGGTATATATAAATCTCATTCACAACATATATACTTTCATTTCCATGAAGGTAATTCTAATCTAAAACATAATAAGTTAAAATATCCATACATATATAATACCGTAAGATATACTTTTTAACTAACAAAAGTGTTTGCATGTTGTGATCTTGGCAAGATACCTTCAAACTGAGGGTGAAGCCCGGTCGAACGTACCTCCTCCGCGTAATCAACGCTGCACTCAACGATGATCTCTTCTTCAGCATAGCCAACCACACCCTTACCGTCGTCGAAGCCGATGCCAGCTACGTCAAGCCCTTCTCAGCCTCCATCCTCCTCATCTCCCCTGGCCAAACCATGAACGTCCTTCTCTCCGCTAACTCTACTGTGCCTGCTGCGTCCGCTTTCCTCATTTCCGCTCTCCCCTACACCACCGCCCGCCCTGGCACATTCGACAACACCACCGTCTCCGCACTCCTCGAATACCAACCCTACAACAAAAACCTCACCCTTTCAAAACCCACTTTGCCCTTGTTCAACGACACGCAAACGGTTTCAAATTTTACGGCCAAATTCCGTAGCTTGAAGTCACCGGCGGTGCCACGAGAAGTCGACCGACGGTTCTTCTTTACAGTCGGGCTCGGGACGAGTCCCTGCCCCAAAAACCACACTTGCCAGGGTCCGAATGGTACAAAATTCGCAGCATCAATCAACAACATCTCCTTTGTGCTTCCCACCACTGCACTTTTGCAAGCACATTACTCCATGCAGACTAAGGGAGTATTTACAACAGATCTCCCATACGAGCCCCAGCACGAGTTCAATTATACGGGAACTCCCCCCAATAATACATTTGTAACATTCGGTACAAAAACTGTAGTGCTTCCGTACAATACAAGTGTGGAGTTGGTGATGCAGGGGACGAGTATTCAAGGCGCGGAGAGCCACCCCTTGCACTTGCATGGGAACAATTTTTACGTGGTGGGTCAAGGGTTCGGGAATTATGACTCACAGAATGATCCGATCCAATTCAATCTGGTTGACCCGGTTGAGAGGAACACCGTTGGTGTGCCCTCCGCCGGGTGGGTCGCCATCCGATTCCGTGCGGATAACCCGGGTAAATTAAGTACATACACATGCGTCGAACTAATTACATATATATATATATATATATATATTCTCGTAATACTTCTACTCAATAAAAAAAAATAGAATTACTTACATACACATTGAAGCAACAAATTGATAGTATAAAACAATAATTTAAGTGTCCGTGTCAAACAATGACGATGAGTGTCATTAACAAAAAATAAAGAAATAAATATATAATGGCACAAAAATTATATTGTGTCAATATTTTATTGACACAATACGGTACGATGAATAAGACACGCGCTGATGAATAAGAATAAAAAGCAAAACTTATGTTAAAGTATGTATATGCAAAAGATAATTGTGAATGGGAGTTTGACACTACTAGAGTTGATTCCCACTGTTTCATTAAGTAAATAGCAAAAGTAATTAATTAATCTGAAAATAATAATTTCTCTATACATTATAAAAAGTTAAATGTTTGGATGTGGCAGGTGCGTGGCTCATGCATTGCCACCTGGATGTGCACCTAAGCTGGGGTTTAACCATGGCGTGGGTGGTCAACGACGGATTGCTACCAAGCCAGAAGCTACCTCCTCCACCGTCTGATCTTCCAAAATGTTGATCTTGGCGCAGATTGCACGGCTCGAATTGCTTGGGTGTCTTTCTTGGTGCACTAATGGTGACTGCCAGATCAAGCCAAAGAATTACTTCATTTGAGTTGATTTCTAATTTTCTTTTGTTTTTGTTTTTTTTTTATTATTATTTTTTGTGTTTCCTTCATGTGTTCCTTAAGACTTTCCTTTTTTTTTTTTTGGTCTGAATAAATAATTATGGGTAAATGTGTCCTTAATTTAACTGGCCCAAGCCTTGGTCCATTTAGATTTGGGTTGAGATGTGTTTTAAGCCCACAATCCAATTTAAGCTGATTGTAATTTAAAATTCACGATAAACTTTACGAAAATAATACCGAAAAAATTATCATTATTTTTTTGAATACTACAGCTCGAATAATATTAGTTTGACAGGGATCAAACTGCAAAATATGAATTTTTCGCACCAACCTTAATTTGCTATTGCACACAATCCAACTAACTTTAGGTGCAATTATAAATTAGATATTGCTAGATACTTGATTATGCATTCAATCCGTAATTTCCGGAAAAACACTGTGGTGGCGTAAAGTAACATGCAAGGATTCCTCTCGCAGGGGTCAAAAGGTACGGACGAGACAGAAGGGGTATCTACATTACTACAAAATATTTATCCTAATTAGTTACACAAATTAATAACACTTTATTACAAAAAAAATTACACAAATCAACTCTCAAGCTCAATGGTATTGTCGGTTGTTTGTGCGTCTTTGCTATAGTAAACTATGACAAAAGTTATATTGTGTTGGTAGAACGTGCATGCTTTAGTGTAAGTTTAATTAATTTGTAGCAAGGCACCTTAATTATATATATATATTTATTTGTCCTACCTTTTGTTACTTAATTTCCTCTCTTAAATCTTAATTACAAATTAATATATGATTAATTATCAGGGTCAACTGTATGAAAATCTAGGATTGTTAGAGATCACATGGTGCCATATGGGGAGCTCAAGAGATCGAGAACATTAGATCGCCATGGCGGCGCTTTGTCCTCCTCTCACTCCACCTGCCACTCTACTAATCTATTCACAGAAATTAAATGAGATTAGTAGTCTAAAAAAATTAAAACTTAGAATCTCACGCTCATATACTGTATATATAGAATAATTATTTATTTTTAAAAACTTAAACAGCTGAAAAATTATCTATATATACTGATGACATATATAAATCGTACCAGAAATGTTCTCCGAAATATTTTCTTTCACTAGACAAATAATTAATACACAAGAGCCAGATAAACCTAGATGGTGTGATATATAGAAAAAAATATTTGCGGCTTCTGCTTCTCATCAGAGGTTTTAATTTTTCATGCAAAAGCTGTTCAGAAAGCAGGAAATCTAACAAGTCTGAATCATTCTCCCAGTGGCCACATGCCGGAGTTAATGTTTCTTGTGTCTGATTTCATCTGCATCATCTCCATACATAAATTCGCATATATATTGTTAGCAATGTTTTGGAACCTTTTCTGAATACTATTTTCATCTGCATCATATCTCCAATGTAGTAATTAATATGTAGGTTGTACGCAAATTTCAAGAGGACCTTCTAAGTATGTGTATGCGCCCGCACAACAACACTTGTTTAGTGATACGTACTCTAACTAGTATATATAATTTTTTGGTCAAAGGAGCTCGAGGAAATCTTTGACTGGTCAACAAGTCTAAGCAATGGCAGGAGCTGCATATGTATATCTTTACAAATTTTGTTTATTTATTAATTTTCTCTCTCCGAATAAATATAAAAGCTGGTCGTTTTGAAGCTTTCCCACAATGCACATGGCTGCTGACACTGGAATGAGCATCCTACTGCCCACATAAGCTTTTTCACAGTTCACAATTAAGTTGAGACTTGTCCCTTTTTATTAAGTCTCTCCTTAAAATATATCTATGTGTTTTAAAACTGTAGGCATTTTTTATCAGCTCAATGCACATGAAACTAACTAGCTATAATTAACCAAACATTCCGTGGATCGACTCGACCACTTAATACAAGTACATGCAGTTCAACATAGTTTTTTCCTTTTTTTTCCTATTTGTTTACTGTTACGTTATTTGTATTTTGTATTATGCGGTTTTTTTTTTAATATTATATATGAGTTTGGAGCATATGAATTGATATTGTCTTTGTCGTTTTGACCGTCAAAAATCGCCTCCAATCCCGTTGACCACTGACCCATAATTATATATATATATATATATATATATATATATATATATATATATATAGAGAGAGAGAGAGAGAGAGAGTCCGGCTACTATACTATAGATAATATCAAGTATTTGGTGCTACCAAGTTTTCTACCCTTAAATCAATTCCTTTAATTATTTTCATCCGTTAGATTTTACTATTTCTCCAACCACCGATTAAACCCAAGGGACTCACTATCATCTCAACCACACATCTTTTAATTCAACGGTTAAAAAAACTTAATAGACTAATGATTTAGTACTATTAATAGTATTCCAGTCTAGCTATATATATATATATATATATATATATATATATATATATATATATATATATATATATATATATATATATATATATATATATATATATATATATATATATAATTCTTTTATTAAATACAAAACTGCAAGTGAAACTTGTGGGTGCTACATCGCCGGGTAGAGAGACGACGGAGTAGTCTGAAGGTGGCATGATAAAGATATCTTTACCGGCAAGTCGACCTACACGCTCCTTAATAATGGGGAACTTCTAGACTCCACTGCTTACTGTTTGTGGGGATTACATATGTCGTCGAAAATTAAGATTTTTATCCGGCTCGTCTTAAGGAATCGACTCGACAGATAATATTCTAAAAAAAAAAAAAATGAACTAGTAATAATTTACATGTGCTCTACGGTTTCCCAGGTAAGACGGTCGACCATCTGTTCACGAAATGTGTGTTCTCACGCTTTGTTATCGGGATTGGGGGGGATGGGGGGACGTTGGTTTTAAGGAGCTAGGCGCCAATGTTAGAGATGCGTGGGTGGGGTGGTCGGGCAGGGAAAGACCATCGGATGCGGCTAAGGCCCTAACCTACATGTCAGCGAACTGGTTGGTACTCTGAAAAATTAGAAACAAAGTCATCTTCCAGCGGTCTAACTCCGATCATTTTTATGTGGTTACGTGGGTTAGTTGTGAGCTTACGCAGTGGGCGGACTTAAGGAGCGAAGACTAACTCCGTAGTTACGTGGTTTTTCTTTTTTTCTTTTTTTCTTTTTTTTAGAGATTGCACTGTCTCACTCTTGTTGTCTAGTTCATACTCCTATTGAATGAAGCGGATATATACCTTACTATTCTCCTCTCTCTCTCAAAAAAAAAAAAAAAAAAAAAAAAAAAAAAAAAAAACTAGTAAGTTTATATTGAGCTTCTTACTCATAAAAAAAAAAAAAAAATCATTAAAAACAATTGATTAATTTTAATTATTCTCGAACGTCGTATTGGACTAAGAAGGCCCATAAAAGTAAAAGTTGGGCCTGGTGACTTCTTAATAGGCCCATTAAGTGAGCAATGCGATGAGGAGGAGAAGCTGAAACGCACTTTCGCAAAAGCGATTCGCCAACGGCGGCGCGTTTCGCCGAGCGTTGGGTTAAACGGGCGCGGCAGCCGCTTCTCGCGGCCGCTTCCCCAACCGCCGTAACTACTCCGCAAGACGACAAAAACCCAAACGTGCACAGAGGAGCCACATGTAACGCACAACGAGCGCCTTGCACGTGACCCTCGCTGTTCGGATCCAAAGAGCGACCGATCCCCCCCTATCACAAACGCCGATCCCACCCCTTTTCCTGTTGTTTTTGACCGCACCACATGCCGCCTACATTATTCTCTACGCCCGGCGTATCTAAATGCTCCATACACCACCCACTGAAAACGCAATTACACTATAGACGTGTTCCACGACATTTAAAAGGCTCAAATATATACACCACTATATACTTATTTTTGGTTTTGTTTTTTTTTTTAAAAAAATGATTATTAAATATTAGTACAGTGTATGAAATGTACGGATGCACAGGGAATAGGCAATAGCATCTACATAAGGTAGCAGTGAAGTGTCAGGGCCGGGGCAAGGCCCGATGGGCTGTAGCCAGGTTGGCCTCAGAGATCGAGGTCCGGTCCACCATGTATTACTCCCAGTGCTACAGTGGCTTCTTACAAAAGCTGACCCAAATTTTTTCCAGTTGGAGTAAGCACTTGGACCTGCTTGTATGCCAAAATACATATATTTGCAGTATTACCTGCTCTCTCTTCTCTCTCTTGAGAAATTATTGCATACACCTCATGCACTTCTTTGTGCGTCGCCCCTTCGGCGTGGATCCTCTGCAGGCCGATTATGCCGTTGCCTACCAATCGCGACAAGATTAACATCGGTGTGCAGAATTTTCTGCAGTTGGAGATGCACCCAATTCCCCCCCCCCCCCCCCCAAGCACTGTGAAAAGAGGAATGCTACTTGTACATCCAATCATGAATGTACATCTTACATTCCCACCCATTTAAGGGTGGGAGACTTTTTTATCCATCATATCAAGTGATGAATGAAATTCATCTTATCCTTTAATGAATGAGGTATAAGATATACACCTCTTTTAGGGTGTATAGTTAGCTACGTACAACTGCAAGACAATTTTTTGCATTGTGATACTTCGTTCTCTTGACCACGCTCCTTATTAGTTAGATATATAAATTTTCTAAGTAAATTAAAAGAGATGTACACAAGTTTTGATCTTCCATAAAATGACCTCTAGCTCTGGATATTACATATTAATACAATCAGATTTTGACTTTTCAAAGCATACACTTGTTGCATGAAATAATTTACTGCCTTTCTCTCTCTCTCTCTCTCTCTCTCTCTCTTGTACGGTTATTTTTGTAATCTAAAGTTTTGGGACTTCTCAATGTTTTTTCACCTCTTTATCAAAAAAATAAAAATAAAAAATAAAAAACTCTTTTACTTCATACCTCGGGGCAGGAGACGACCCAATTTAAGATGTATCCTACGGCTTACAAATGTTCGTACCGAATCTTTTGCAAACATGTACCCCTCCAAGGCGTAAAATGCTAATGTTACATACATTTTAGAGGTGTTAATTTTATATTTTATTCACGTAGGAATGAAATAAATTTTACATATCATTTTGAGTGTTAATTTTATATTTTATTTATCTAAAAATAAAATAAATTTTATTAATTATTTAAAAATAATTAATAAAGAACACTTAAAGTGTTCATTTTACGCTCCAAATTAAATATATCATTAGAAAAATGATTATTTGTAAATTCCCACCTCCAAAGAGTAAAATTATTAAAACCCATGAAAATCTAACTTTGGCCTGAGCTCAGATACACCCACTAGAAAAAAAATTTAAAAGATATAAAGATTGACTCTTCAAATATGCATTTGAAAAAATAATGATATGAAATTAGTCATACGACGAGCGCGTGAGGACAATATTATAAAAAAAATAAATTAGTGTTAGGTAATAAGTTATATTAAACTAATATATAAATAATTTTTTAAAAAAATATGAAAAAAAGAGTATATATATATATATTAAAAGTATAATAAGGAAATTAAAAAAAAAAAAATTTGAGACATTGAGAATGGCGACAATGCGGACCCAACTAATCCCCACAGCTACAGTGGTCACCACCAATCCACACTTCTCACCACCCTGACCCTGACCCCAACCCCAACCACTATATAAATTAGTCCCCCAAACTCTCCTTCCCACTTCCTCCTCCTATTATCACCAGTTCACCACCACCACCACCACTACCACTACCACCACCGTTCCCAGCTTTCTCCGTTGCTGCTATAGAGAAGCAGAAGCCCAAAGGCAAAAGCGCTTCTGGGAAAAGCATTCATGGAGCTGTTCGTTGAGGAGAAGTTGAAGCTCTCGAAGAAGGGGAGCAGGAACGGGGTGGCGACGCAGAAGAGCCCAATGGGCCTCAAAGGGGGAGCGAGGGGTCGGGTCCCGGCCCGGTCCTTCTCGAACCGGTGCGCGAGCCTGGTGAAGGAGCAACGGGCCCGGTTCTACATCGCGCGCCGATGCGTCACCATGCTCATTTGTTGGCGAGATTACCCCTGAGCCCCTCGACGCCCCCTCGTATTTTCGAAAATGCCCTTCTCTTCTTCCTAAGAGACGGAGTTTTGATTCTCTTTGCCGTCCATGGACAAGAAAGGGTCGATTTTCTTTTCCCTTTTTTTTCCTAAATATATTTTATTTCTCTTTCTTTTTCTTTCTTTTTTTTTTTAGTTTTTTTTTTTTTGGGTTGTTGTATATATAGCTTTTATATATATATGGTACTTACGTAGTAGTGTTTTGCTTTTGGGTGCTTGCATATGGAGCGGGATGTGTTGTTGGTTGGTTGTAGCATTAAAGTTGCTACCATTTTTGGTGCTTGGGTGGGATATATTCTCTTTTGCAAATGGAGATGGCATGTTGTTTGCTAACTATTCTTCTGAGTTGAATCAAATGTTTATTTCCATTTATGGAAAATGTTGCATTTGCTGTATAGAGTTAATTATATACCCCAGAAATAATTATGTGACTGAAAAAATAATAATATATCTAATTCCTTTTTTTATATTTAAATTGATTACATTTGATAAAACTGGGGACAAATTTTAATTTTTAGTACTTTATGAAAGGACTATGAAGATAAGATATATCATTAATTTGAATCCAATGTGGCTCTACTGGTCACCATGTTTGGATCCAAATTAAGAGGACAAGTTGTTCTATTTAATATATATATATATATATAGGATCTCTTGTCACTTTTGACGTATGCAGTTGTCTTAATTCATACGGTGTCGCTGTTTATATGATTTGAAATATTTTGAAACTTGGGATCACAACAAATGCCATGGTAGTGTGGGAATGCGTGAGATATGAAGAGAAGATTTATGTATAGTATAATAGTAATAATATAATTTAGATAATATTACAAATTATCCACCACGGTATTATCAGTACTATGTTTTATTGGTGATGCTACTTGTACACTCCATAAAGAGTGTATATTAATTATACACCTCATTTTATTCTGGAATGAGGTGAATTCTATTCGTCACTCTATATGACGGGTGGAGTGAATATCCACCTCAGGATAGAGTGAGGTGTAGAATGTACATCCCTTATAAAATGTACACTATCACTTCAGAATGGAATGGAATGTATGATGTACACCCTTTATGTGGTGTACACTTATATATACCCATATTTTATTATACTGAGTTTCCAGGTTATAGACAGTACGAGAGTAATACCATTTTTAAATTTTTACATCTTAAATAAAATATTTTTATTAGTTACATTAAATAATTAATGAATTACATATGTTTTTGAAATTAATTTTATACAGCTCTAGCTCCCCGAAAATATATTAAATATTTTTATTAGTTACATTAAATAATTAGTGAATTATATGTACTTTTTGAATTAATTTTACACAGCTTTCTATAAATATATTATTATAAATATATATTATTATGAATTACATTAGTGAATGACTAAGTTGTTCATATATATTTTTTAAATTTATTACTATTAGTTTACTGTTTATTTTTTAACATAATATATATAAAATATTAGTTTTTTCTTTTTAAATATTTTATTTTAAAATTTTCAACTGCTAAAATAATATAAAATTATCTGAAATAATAAAAAGATAAATTTATCTTTCTAACTAACCAAGATTACTTATTTAATTTATGATTAATTATATTTTTCTAACGGATATTGACGGTAGAAACATACATAAACAATTTAGAATTTTTGAACAGATAAATATAAAAAGTTGAATTTTATAGGAATATATATGCTATTCTATATGATTATAAGAAGTTATATAAAATTAATCCTATTTTTTATTGAATAGATAGAGTGTAATATATATATATATATATATATATATATATATATATATATATATATATTAAGAATGTACCAGTCAAATTTTTCTGGACAATATATTAATTTGGTTCTTAATAGAGGTTTCTTATGAACAACTAGGAATAAAATAATAACAATGGGTCGAACTAAGGCCCATCAAACATTTTTAAAAATATGAATAATTTGAGTCTAAATATTTAGCCGAGTCATAGATTGAAAATTTTTATAACTTAATAAATACAAAAAAAAAAAGAGAGTAAAGTAGTCTTTTTGTATATTACAAAAAATAACTTTTTTTATTAATATTTTTTTAACTTTCAGTATTTATAAAGTTAAATTATTCTAATAATTTTATTTAAAAATTCAACAAAATTATTAGTTTTGATAGTTATTCTTTTTTTAACTAAAAAGTTAAAATTGAAGGACTTATCTTAAATTTAAAAAATAGATAAGAGTATCTTTGTTTTGCTAAAATTGATCGAAAAAAGAAGAAACTATTATAAGCGCGTAGTGTATAATAATATTTCATGCACCGTTACTTATATTAGATGATTAATATTTTACTATCAAAATTTTTTTAAATATATATAATCTACAAAGTCTAATAATTTAAATTATATTTAATGAATTAATTTAAAATATCTATTAAAGTGTTTTAGTATATGTATAAATTACATTTAGTGCATATAATGTTTAATAGAATGCACTCATAATTACAAGAGAAAGGAGAAATTTTTGCTCGCACTAGGTGCATACCGATACTCCATACACCGCACAAAATATTAAATAATTGATAAAATATTTAATAATTAATATTTTAAAATAAAATAAAATATATATAATATAAGATATGTAAATAACTTATTATATTATAAAAATTTATCTTTGATTTATATTTTAGAGTTGGTTTACGGTGCAATAGTTACGTCCAAAATTTTTATTATATATGCTACAACTCTCATTAGTTTATGCACTAATTGGCAATGTGGCTCTCTCACAAATTATTATTTTAATGTGACTGAACCGGCAATTAATATATTATATAGAATATAGAGATTCCGGCTGGAATGTTATTCCAAGCAATTGGTACTATTAATTTTTTAATTTATCTCTTTGATCATTTTTATTCCTGGATTATATTATTCAATCAACCGCCCACTAAATCCTAAGGGATTATACTATCATTCTAACCGCATATTTTTTAATTCAAAAACTAAAAATTTGATAGTACCAATGACTTGGTGTTATCGATAGCATAGTAACCTAGCTCAAATATAGATATATAGATGAATCAGACTACTATACTTTTAAATGTACTAAATAATTGATATTTATAAGTTATCCACGGGTAGATCAAATTTTTTTTTAACTAATTTTATTTGTTAAATTATATTATTTTATCAATTATCTACTAAATTCAAAGGGTCCATTATCATTTTAACCGCATATTCTTTCATCAAAAAATAAAAAATTTACAATCACTAATAATTTGTACTTTTAAAATTATAGAAGCTCAATTCTCAGCCGTTTGAATGAATTTCTTTGCGAGTCATTGGAGAAGTCAATAAAAGAAGTAAAGGGTGGAATCTGGGTCGGGCCTAAACAAGGCCTCTGAGGCCGTCTTTGTGTCTCCAAATTAGAAAGTTGGGGAAGGGCTGGGCTTAGGCCCAGAAAAATTTCAGACGTATTTGGATATGTGAGAGCCCAACTTGGAAAATTGAACCATTTGTTTACAGGGAAAACTGCAGGTATCTTGCTGTATTAGTTTTTCGCTGATTTTTGTTGGCGATCTACATGTTATTTTTGCTAATGAGTAGTAATATTCTTTTCTTTTTTTCTGAATGATAATTATAATTTTTGACGATATGAGAGTCAGAGATTTAGAACTGAAATTTAAAGTGAGCGTAAACAGAGCTCGGTCAGATTGGGCTTGGTTTTAGACCGGGCCTTAATTTTTGTTGAAAAATTGGGTTGAAGCCCGACTAAAAGCCCAAAATTATATTTTGGCACGGAAGAAGATCCCCAATGGGCTAGTGGGTTTTTTATTAAAAAAGATAATTGTACCGGTCCGGCCCAGTTCATCATCGTGATGAAGCCCATCAAGGCCCACAAAGTCAAAAGAGGGAGAGAGAGAGAGAGAGAATGAGCTACTGAGCTCGATATGAGCTCGATCTCAGTAGGGTTTGAAAAGCGTGCCACGAGAGGGGATACGGAGGAGCGATCGATCGATCTCGGAGTCTCTTCTTCCTCTTCAGATCAGGTAGATCTCACCTCCCCCAATTTCTCCGCCTCAATCCCTGTTTAAATTCCAATTTTCTCTAGTTTTCTTCGATCTGTAGCATTCCATTTCATCTGCTATAGATTAATCTAACTAGGATCTCGATTTGAGTTTGCGCTATCCATAGCATGTTTTGAATGATATTTGATCATCTATCTATGTTCTACCATAATTCACGAGTAAATCGATGCTTATCTTATTCAGAATAAGCGTAATTCGAGTCTATTCACCTGAATTCAGGAGAAGAAACTGAGATTTTGTTCTCTATTTTGTGAATTTAGGTAGTTCTATTGTTGTTGTTGTCTATTAAGCATTTTCTACATAGTAACTTTATGTGTTTGAATAGTGGAAGATGTTGTAGGAACGTGCTTTGGCATTGATCCCACTTGACAAAATTCATATACAGTAAATGAGGTTTGAAATTTATGAATGTGAATGTGTTTAACTTAGTTAGAACCACAAAAAGGTTCTCTATAATTCTGGTCCTACTTTATTTGTATATATCAGGTTTGTATAGAATGCTATAATGTTACAATAAGAATTAGAAGTATACAGCTTCCATTAATATCTATCCTATAAGTTTTGAGATTCACCATTTTGATAGAGTGGTTGTAATTAAATGGAATGTTTATTGAATGAATTGTACGTGCAAATATTTTAGTCATTATGTGCTCTGTTGTTGATTGTCACAATTCTCTTCTGTTCTTTCTTTGTTTTCAAACACATGCCTCTCCTGATGTAGTTTAATTGGTTGATCTTTCCTCTTTTCGATTCTTCTTAGTAAAGGCATATGATTTTTTAGATTCACGCTTGAATTTTAGTCGTTTTTTCACACATGTATGCTATTTAGCGTAAGTCTAATTTTGTGTGATCCCGGTGTCATAATGCAACTCTTAATCTCAAATATCACAAAATCATGGACCTATTCCATGCAGAATTAAAGAGCTTGCTGTTTTTAATTGTTAGATATGGATCATATGCATCATAATACTATATAATGTGGTAATGACACTAGTTGGTTGAATTGCCATGGTCATTTTGAGGTCCGTGTCTGACCTTTTTTATCTTACTGTCTTTCAGTTGCTCCTTAAACAGCTCTATAGACATTGGAAACCATGGCTGAAGAAATAGATTTAACTGGAGATGGAGGCGTTCTTAAGACAGTTATTCGGAAAGCCAAAGATGATGCCATCATGCCGTCAGAGAATGTTCCCTTTATCGATGGTATTTTAAGCATTCTATGTTCGATAATCGTTGTTTTTTCCTTGCAAACACGAAACGGTCGTAATATGGACCTGAAACTTTCTTTTGAACAATAGTGAATGTAATTTGAGTTGTAAATAGTGATGAAACATCTGTCTCGTAACTTCAAAAAACATAACAGGCCTGCAAATTTTAGAATTGAATTGGCCATTTCATGTCCAACCGAGAAATTGTTGATGAGAATGAAAACTATAATGATGGGGAATATCTGTTATATTCTGATTTTTCCTGTTTATTTTACTAGTTATAATGTCTTGACATGAAAAAGTGGTGTTCATAAACTGTTCAAAATAACGTGCAAAATTACACGGAATGTGACAATCTAGTCATAACAGTCAGCTCTTTTCTTTTCAATCTGCTACTAGGTAATCATGAATCTTTTGTATGAACCTACCTATAGTCATTAAAGCTCTCATGCCACATCAATGCTTATTATAACTGCTAATAATTTGCAATCTATTTTTTGATTAAATGTAATGGCAGTCCTTGTCCCAGAAATTTTCTCTTAAAACATTTTAGTCCCTAAAGTTTCTCACGTATTGCATTCCATTCCTAATCGTAGAAAAAAATCAACAGTTTTTCCTATAAAATGACAATTTTATTCCTTCTGTAATATAACGTTATAGATTCATTAGACTTGAAAAAGAGTTTAAAGAAGCCTTATAGAGAAGCAATGCCCTCCTGTCTGTCCTTCTTAGAAGCCAATTTATTGGAAAACTGTGTGTGTTGTTAGATATCTTTTAGCTGACAGGGATGGAGTTGCACTATATGAGAATGTTTAGGGTATGAGAAAGTTTAGGGGCAGTCTTTAAGTTTAAAGTTCAGGGGCTGATTCAAAATACCGGAATAGTTTAGGGGCTATCTGCACATTTTTACTTTTCTTTTTTACTGTTCCACTATTTCATCTTGCCTTTTTCACGCCCTTTGACAGTTCATTATGAAGGCACCGATGCTGAAACTGGTGAAGTATTTGATACAACTCATGAAGACAACAGTATTTTTACATTTGAACTTGGGAAGGGCGAGGTTATCAAGGCTTGGGATATTGCATTAAAAACAATGAAGGTGGAAAAAAATATTCTGGACTGGTTATTCTTTTTAATTTTCACCAGAGGTATTCAATTAAAAATGCAGCTAATGTGTCTTGGATTCTTAAAAGGTTGGGGAGGTCGCGAAAGTAAGGTGCAAGCCAGAGTATGCTTATGGAAGTGTTGGTTCTCCTCCAGAGATACCACCAAAGTAGTTTCTTGCTATTTTAGTTGTAATCCTAGATACTTGCAGTTTTCTTTAAGCAACTTGTACATTGATTTAGAGTCTAGAACTGATAGTTACTGTGATTTCAGTGCAACACTCGTCTTTGAGGTTGAGTTAGTAGCGTGCAGGCCCAGGAAAGGTGCCAGTGTCGGTAGTGTTTCGGTTGAAAAGGCCAGGCTTGAGTAAGGCTCTGATTTACATATGAATGCTCTCTTTTCTGCTTTATTTTCTTTTCGTAATCCATTATTCTGATCAAGATCAGAAAGGCATCAACTTTGATTCCTACATCATTTCTAGCTGCAGATGAATTTGAAAATTTTAAGGGAGAGTTACTGTAAACTGTTCGAGTAAAATGATAATAAATCATGAGAATAACTCAGGATGGTTGATGATTGTATATCATCAAGTTATACCTCATTTCTAGCTGCAAATAAATTTGGAAAATTTAAGGAAGAGTGCCTGTAAACTGTTTGAGGAAAATGATAATAAATCATGAAAATAACTTAGGACCGTTGATGATTTTATCTCATTTAGTTTACCTACATGGAACTGTGTATTATGTTTTCCGGGGCATGTTTGCTTAAGCAAGTGTATGTCTTGACGTTTTCATTCTGGTCAACCAGGGAATTGAGGAAGCAAAGAGAGATTGCTGCAGCAACCAAGGAAGAAGAAAAGAAGAAGAGAGAGGAAGCAAAAGCCTCCGCCGCTGCCCGTGTACAGGCCAAGATGGAGGCGAAAAAGCACCAAGGGAAGGGCAAAGGGAAGGCAAAGTAGACCACTTTAGGTTTTGTTTGCGAACAAATTTAGTGGATATTACAGAAAGATATAACACAGACATTGTAGTGCCCTTGTCATATCTTCCTGCCTTGCACCGACAGCGTAAAACTGTAAAGAGGGAATATTTATGATAACATGATACAAAAAGTGTGATTCTGATAATTGGGTTGCGAAAATTGGAATTACTGCTCCAAAATTGTTTGGCTGTTGAGATTATTTATGAAATTTGTTTACCCTGGTAATAGTAAATTTGTTTGGAGATTCTAGTTCTGACTCCTGGTCCAGTGGTGTTTTTTATTTTGATTTTGGAGTCCCTATTACTAGTTGATCCTAATTGGTAGAGTGTTTAGGTGGGGGAAACAAAAAAAAGAAAACACATTTTAATCATGAGATAGTGGAGAGACATTTCATATCAAATTTTCGAGCATTCATTCATCATTTATCAGATGTAGATGTTCTTGCCGACAAGGGTACGTAGTATCTACAGAAATACCCAGCCAACGCATTTCAATGAGCGAAAAATCTCCAGTGCAAAGGCTCGTGAAGACTCTTGGGTCACTATTGCTGCACTTGGTCTGGCCCACTGGCGAAAGAACATTTAGAGTTTGCGAGGAGTGCTTTAATGGTTGGTGCAAAATATACACTTATATTCATCAGTCAATAACTCTATGTTTTAAGTAAATCCAAGCAAGTTGTACTCGATAATGTCATTACCGCAATCAGATAATAGGCGACTTTTTTGTCCCAAATTTAATTTGTCATTTAAGAATGAAGAGAATATAGGGAACCAATAAGTTTGCATTCACATTATACACCACCAGATGACTAGTTAAAACTGACCTAACATTGTGTAGTACAACAGCTTGAATTTGAAGGGCTTCTTAGTTACAACTTAACCAAAAGGGACACATCTCTAAGTTGATTCTCCTAAATGCTGTACCCTGTTTCTCACACTTGAAGTGCTCTTTGCCCTGTCACAATATTATTTTACAGCTGAAGCTTTTCCTTTCTAGACCATTTAATAAGCATTCGTTTGCATCATGGTCTTCTCAATAGCTGAGTCGAACAATGCACATGTCACAGTACAGGACGAGGCAGATTAGAGAATTCTCCAAAAATTTGCCGTGTACCGAGCTTCAGTAATAAGTTAATAACCTAATCTACATGTATATGCTTTTTGATCACCTCACATTGGAGTAGATAGTGGAATGTCGTAAGAAGTGCGGAACCGGAGACCAGAGCCTCTGTTCTTTGATATTGGACAGGCCCAACAGAATATGTTTGGCCCTAATACCTGCATACCGAAAAGGGAGAAATGTTATTTGGGTTTTCATGGCAATATATAGAATGAAGAAGCGTAACTTCATATGCGGCGTATCTGCAAGAACTCTAATTATTTTTCTGTTTTAGGCAATGACAGGCTAAACGGCATGCGACGACACCTAACTCAACCTTTTAATAAGTAGAATTGCTTGTTCTCTCTCAAGTGACTTGTTTAGCCGACTGAAAGAAGACTTGTATAAACATGTATATACACAAGAAAGAAAAAAAGGTCCTCTTACTGAAACAAGGTTTTCATAGACACCAAGGTTATATGGATGTCGATAGATGTTGCCAACTTTTTCTGCCAACCACATTGCTCTCACTCCTTCATGGTACTGCAAAGCACAAAACAGCAAAAATACTTAAAACACCCTAATCAAATTCTAAATTAATAAAAATGATCTTCCAGACCTCTATTGTTGTCTTGTTCTGCAAGATGAGGTAAATATGCCATCCTAAAAGAATTGTTAATGCCAAAGTCAACGGACAAAGCAGAACACTGCAGACAATCTGTCAAGATAGCCAAATCTTTCAATTGTCAATGTTAGTACATAAGAAAATGAAATTTTATTGTTACTTACAACTGATGTTCTAGAAGAATCACCGCTTGGCTGCTGTTCCTTTTGGAGGTTGTGAGATGCACTTCCAAGAAGCAAGACCTGAAACAATATTGTGAATCCTTCTACTGAAGCTTGAGAAAAACCAGTAACGCTAATTAATTTGATAAATCAGGGTACCATTGAGTAGATGCAGGCAATCACGGCATAAAACACGAAAATGAGGAAGATCTTGTAGTTTTCATGGCCAACACAATTGTTTATCCAAATACAGTGGTGATCCTGTACATGACAATTGGCCATAACCAAAGTGATAAATAATTTCTGAGATAGAAAAAACAGAAGGAAATCTTAAGAGCATCTGCAAGAACCATTCTCAGAACACATCTTTTGCAAACACGGCAGTGATGTGCACGCGGAGGCTTATAATGAGAACATTTCTGACAATATCTCAAATCTCCACCCTGCAAAATACCATGACACCATCAGGAATCAGAGGGAAGAACAAGTTTTAACTTCACAAGGATATATTTCCTAAAGAATTATTTTGTAACAAATAGGCACCTTTAGTTCGAGATTTCTGTCTTACGGATAGAATATATGGGCCTCATGAGGATTCTAGCTTCCAAGTGCTACTTTTACTGTGCATGGTTGATGTGCAGGGGGAATTGGCTAGAATAGCTGGCGGCCCATGGGAAAAGCACTACTACATCCTGCCTTACGAAAATAGCTACCCTCATAACCATATATAGTGCTAGCCTGGTAGATAATTGCTATGGCTATTCCAAGATGAAAATCCCACATTCCAAAGGAATTGGTACGACAGTGGAGCATTTACTATTATAGAATAGCTATTTATTCATCCATATAAATTGCTCCACTTAGACTTGATAGAGGAACTAACACTGGGAACGACCAGATAAAACAGTATAAGGAAGATCTATTACATTCATCCCTCGGATTCACGAGTCTCCCGTTAAACATCTTAAAGCCAGAATTCCTAGATCGTCTGCTCAGATTAAATCCTAGTTATATAAACATGGGATTTCAGTTAATAGTTACTTTGCCGATCTAATCCAAATGGCGTAAAGTTGAATTGCACAAGGAAAACAAAGCAAAGGAGGAAGGAGGAGAAAAGGGAAGAGGAGATCGAATAATGCTTTCAACCCATGATGTCATCTAATTGATCACATTTTAGATGACGGTCAAGTCAAACATACACGAGTTTGTCGCATGCAACACCAGATTCAATCTCCTATTATATTTGTTTAAGCATTTCACTAAAATCCTAGGGCACAACTACGCAAGCGCGCCATATCGTCTCAGACAATAGCAAAGCCAATGACAAATTCTGACTAAAGTGTGCAGATCGTCTTGTGGTTACTTCTACAGATTTCATCTCAAAATCATTAACTGAATCCACAGATATAAAAGGCACATCTATGGATCAAAAACCAGTTTATCCCATCTTTTTTCCCTCACTAGATCTATTTAACTCATCTGTTATTCTACTAAATCAGGCACATGATGCTTACATATAGTTAACTTCAAAGGAATCAACTCTATATCCCACTAAGGCATCAATCTACAAACCCATCATTAATGCAACCCAAACAAGTGAAATTTCACAACACGAATGGCGAATTCCCAGTAAATACTGAGGAAATCAAGAGCTCTAAAAGTGAAATCCCCGGCACTCGTACCTTTCTCTTGATCTCGTGGACGGGGCTGTCGGGATCCTCGACGTCGGGGACGAAGGAGGCGGGGACTCGGCCGGGGTCGGTGAACACGGCCATGGCGTAGGTGACGAGGGACGCGGCAGCGAGCGCGGTGAACGCCGCGGCGTTGGCGAGCCCCGCCGCGGTGGCGAGCCCCAGCCACTCTCCGATCACCACGAACACCGTCGTGTAGTACAAGTACCCGATCGCGGCGAGCACGGTGAGGATCGGGAGCGTGACGTAGCCGGGTCGGGAACTCATCCCTCCCACCTCGCGCCCCCCACCCCCCCTTCCGATCCCGGATCAAGGGTTTCGATCGGGGGTGGAGGTGGAGGAGGAGGAGGAGGGGGAGGAGAATGAGGAGGTCGGGGACGAAGGGGAGTGGATTGGTATAAAGGATAAAGCAAGGGGCATTTCAGTAAATAGACATGGGCGGCAGGTGACGGATGCGCTGGCGCCGATTATAACGACGGCGAATCGCCGTTTTATTACGAGAGGCAAGAGTGGCAGAGCGAGGACCAAAAGTGTAATTTAACCTTAGAATTACTAATTAACAATAATAATAATAATAATAATAATAATTATAATAATCTTCTGAACTTGCAAAGGCCTCACGGGTGGTCTCAACGAGCCGGACACGAGCGAGCTGGATCGACTCGTTTAAATATCGAATTGAAAAATTCGATTCGTGTTCGGTTCATTTATTAACGAACCGAACACAAGCTGGCTCACGAACAACAAATTTGATTTTTATTTCTATTATTAAATTGTAAAATTTAAAAAAATTAAAAAATTAATATTTTAAAATCTAAATAGTAAAGTTTATATATATATATATATATATATATATATATATATATATATATATATATATATATATATATATATGGAAAATGCTAGATGTACACCCCAAATGGAGTGTACATCTTACACCCACCCCATCCTAGGGGTGGGTGAATTCCACTCGTCACATGATGTGACGAGTGGATGAATACCCATCCCAAGATGGGGTGGGTGTAGAATGTACACCCCCTTTGGGGTGTACACCTAGCACTTCTCTCTCTCTCTCTCTCTCTCTATATATATATATATATATATATATATATATATATATATATATATATTCGAACCGTTATCGAGCCGAACACGAGCGAGCTAACTCCAGCTCGTGTTCGGCTTGTTTATTAAACAAGCCGAAAAAATCGACTCGTGTTCGGTTCGTTTACTAAACAAGCAATTCGATTTCGAACTCATTTCGAGCCGAACACGAGTTTGCTCGCGAACAGCGAGCTGGATTGTCACCCCTACTCACTAGTCACTACCTTGTGATTTGTTTAATTATTATTTTAATATAGGGGATGCTAGGTGTACACTCCATAAGGGGTGTACATCCTACACCCCACCCCATCCTGGGGTGGGGCTTCTTTCACTGGCCACATGATGTGACCAGTAAAAATCACCTCACCCCAGGATGTGGTAGGGTGTAAGATGTACACCCCTCGTGGGGTGTACACTTATATTTACCCATATATATATATATATATATATATATATATATATATATATATATATATATATATATATGGTTCGGCTACTATATTCTTATTAGTAAAATTTTTTTATATTCATAAATTTGTATCCCTTAGATGAAGAAATGTGTGGTTAGGATTATAGTAGTTTCTGAAATTTTTACTATTTTTTCAACAACCTAGTAAACTCTAGGGGACTGCTATCATCATAACCGTATATTTTTTCATCTAATGATGAAAAAGTTATGAGTATAAAGGAGTATATACTCATAAGAGTATAGTAGCCTTATGCTCTCTCTCTCTCTCTCTCTCTCTCTCTCTATATATATATATATATATATATATATATATATAGAGTGGTCAATTAAATATACATTAATTGTTTTAAAAGTTTTAAAATAATGCAATGTAGAGGGGATAAGCATAATAAAGCTAACATGTATAAAAAGAAGTACATATGCAAACTTTTGATTGTGCCATTGTAGTGACTTTAAGAGTTAAAAATCTAAAAATTCTTTCACTCTTTTCTTTTTCAATATTATGAAATGATAGCTGAAGTTATCGAACATAGTCGAAGCTAATGCCAAAGAAGCATATGGCCACATATGCCTCCTCAGTGTACTACTATAAGATGACAGTTGAAGTTATTGAACATAATCGAAGCTGATATTAAAAAAAACATATATGCGATCACATATATATATGTCTCGATGTAGATTATTCTAAAGCACTAAAGCAGATTTGTTTAAAAATTACAATAAAATATTAGGTATATATAGAAATTGAATAGACTATTGTTTAAATGTTTACTTGACCAAATTAAAAGAAAAGGTCAAACATATTTACTATATTTACCACGAAAACTTTCACAAGCATGAAGGAAACCTTAGCGAAGCAAATCCTAAAATCGTTTACTCTCACAAAATGATTCTGCGCAATAATTACTTAACATATTTTTAATTCAAAACAAAGTGTATATTTAATAATAGCTTGAAAACAACTTGAACTACAGTACAGTGAGGTCAGCCCCTTTCATTTTTGGAGCTATTTAAGATATCAAAATATATATGTAAGTTATGACCATGTACTGTACATAAAAAAACTCTGCAAAGCTTGCTTAGGTTGATTTAACAAATTTTCATTACTTGTATTTAATAATAGCTATTACCATTTTGAATCAAACAGCAGTGAAATGAGTAAGGGGAACAAGTACTCGTCATATGTTTCGATAACAAAATGCACATATAATATTTAACTCTACATCATACACAGCTTACAACTCCCAGATATAAAACCAGAGACCAGTCAAAAGTGCATGACTATATATATATACATTATTATTATTATTATATATACAATTACATAAACCAAAAAAAAAAAAAAAAACAACAACAACAACAAAAGCCTAACTAGTCGAACCAGCTTATATAGGCAGTTTAATTAGAGAACCAGACCGAGCCTCTGGCTGGCGAGGTCGCACCGGACCGGGGCGAACCCGAGGCGGGCCTTGTCCAGATCGTACTCGACCCACAGATTCTGCTGGTGGTGGTGCCCGATCACGAACGCGGAGATGCCCGCCAAATCCGCGTTCCCAAACGTGAGGCACGAAACGCCGTTCCCCCTGCCGCCGCCGCCCACCTTGTACAGCAGCCTCTCCCCCGCCACCGCCACCTCCGCCCCCTTCAGCTCAAGCGTCACCGCGGGCAACCGCCGCGTCGGCGACGCCGCCGCAGCCTCCGGGGTGCGGAAGCAGAGGTCGAACGCGCTTTCGAACGCGTAGCCGGGCGCGTCCAGAGGGTCGAGGAGCCCCCGCGTTTGGCGGAGGAACTCGGCTCGGAGCGCGGCGTAGGCGTCGCCGAGGAGGAAGGTGAACTGGGTCCCCGAGTCCACCATGGTCTGGCCCGCGCCCGTGTGGTCCGGGGCGAGCGCGGACGCGGGGAGGTGAAGGCGCGCGGCGCCGACGCGGATCCCGAGGAGGCGGACGGAGTAGGCGGCGCGGTCGAAGTAGGGAAGCGGGAGCGGCGGGGGTCGGGACAGAGGGGTGTAGTTGAGCGGGAGCGGGAGCGGGGAGCGGCCGAGGAGGAGGACCCCCGCGGCGTCGCGGTCGGAGATGCAGTAGGAGAAGCGCCGCGTCCCGGACTGGGTCACGAACGAGAGGGCTCCCCTGTCCATGCCCAGCATCCCCATCCCCGTCGTCGCGGTGTCCGAGGAGGACGACGAGGAGGACGACGACGCCGAGCGCATGCATCCGAAGACGGTGCGCAGGGGAGCGGGGGCGTCGCCGAGGCGGAAGAGCTCGGAGGCGAGGGCGCCCTCGGAGGACGACCCGTCGGCGTAGGAGACCGACACGTGGCAGAGCCCGGCCCCCGCGTCGCACGTGGCGGGGGCGTTGGGGTCGCGCATCTGGGCGCGGCACGTGGGCGATGAGCAAGGGACGGGAGAGAACGAGGCGGAGGAGCGGGGTTCGAAGGCGAGGAGATTCGTAGAGGAAGAGGAGCCGTTGCGGCAGAGGAGCCATGAGAGCTCGCTCCCCGTGTCGAGCACCATGGAGACGTTCTGAGCCGGGCTCCCAACAGAGAGGGAAACGGTAAGGAAGACGTTGTGGCGGAAGCGGAGCTTGTTTGGTGGGCGCGGGAGGGATAAAGGCGCCACCTTTTGCGCTCTCAGTGCGAAAAGAAGCGGTTTCGGCTTTGCAGTAGTCGGTGCTCTTATACAAACAACACTTACCACTTGATATAGAAGGGAACAGAGGAAAAGGAGAATAAAGGGACTAGTTTTGAGGGAGGAGGAGGAAGAGGAGGAGGAGGATAAAGATGCCATGGTTGGTGTTTGCTATCTCCTTGAGAAGGTATAATATATTGGGTTCTTCGTGTGCGTGTTGTATTTATATCTATATATATGCAAGGAGGGGGATATGGGGGATATGGATATAAATGAAGTGTGGGTAGTGGGGAAGCGGGGAGTGTGTAAATTAATTGGAATTTAATAATTTTATTTTTTAAAATTTGGGAGGGGGATGGAGATCGAGATGGGACATTGTGGACAGCGAGTCCAGGAGAGAAGCATCACTGTCGCCATGAGTGCGAAGGTGTGGAGCAGCTTCCTTACAAATCGTCGTTTAGTGCTAAGAAGAAGATTTAATACCAGGAGGATGAGGATTGAGATTTTCCTTTTTTTTTCGGTTTTTTTTTTAAAAAAAAAAAAAAAAAAATCTAAAGAGGGAACGAAATGATTTGAAAAAGCTACGAGAGCAACTCAGACCAAAAAGTTGCGATCTAATTTTACTGAATATATTGGTCAACAAATTAATTAAAGTGCTTTTTAAAGCAGATTGGATAACTCTAATTTAAATTTGAAATTCTACTTAGTATTTTAGATTAAAGAAATTGAAGGAGCATTATTATATATACTGCTTTATTTTAAAATAGTACCATACTCAAATTAAAACTCTGTTATTGTTATTATTATTATTATTTTTTTATATCTTTTTAAGAGAAAGTTAATATAAGATTTCGAATATCAAACTTCCAGGCTTTTGCCACATTCTCATCATCACTGTTGTAGTGTACAGAAGAATCATAACTCGTTGCATGTAATGGATCCTTCTAAATGGCTACAGCTGTCACTCAGTGTTGCCAGGTTAATAAATACAATAGTAATACTATCTCAATAAATATGACACTCCGTTCGCTTCAAAGCCTATTTTTTACACATTTTTATGTTTTATACTAAAAATTTAAAACATTTATCTAAAAATCAAATTAATTTTTAGTGCATAAATAAACCAAATAACTCGTGTAGTTATTCACAAAAACAAATCTACGAGCCAAAACGATTGAGTTGTGAATAAGCTATTCGTTGGTCCTCGGAAAGAAGAACAATGGCGCTTTCCAGAACAATAAAGTAGTCACGGATGCATGACACGAGTTTGGACTCTCCTGCTTAAAAACATGCGCGTACATGTAGCCATAGCTGGCAAAGAATCACACATTTTATATTAATTTTTCTATTAATTCTCCACGCGGTGGTCTGTCTCTAGCTACGTGGTCTACCGACCGTGCATGGGGTGGCTTAATTCTTCCACTTCTTATTCCTTACACAAAAAATATCCTCTCTTTTTTTTCTTAGCAATTCCAGTGAAATAACAATATATATATATATATATATATATATATATATATATATATATATATATATATATATATATATATATCATCAAAATTCTTTATATTACGTAAAAAAAAAAGTATAAAGAAATGAACACAACATTATATTACTATAGTAATATTAAATCACACTATATTCATTAGAATTTTGTATCCATACATCTAGCTCGTGCTCTTATATATGGTGGTGATTCTCAATCTGCCTTTAGATTTCCAAATTAAAGGACAGTGAATTAAGGAAGCTGGGAATTGACTCTTGTTTTTGAAGATGCACAAATGTAAGCTAAATAGAGCATATTGACGAGTACAACTGTACAAGAGAATTAGAGCAAATCAAAGAGCTCAAGTTTAACTAACTGTTGTGCTCCGAAAGTTAGCCGAGTGAATTTTGACGGTTGATCTGATTCGATTTATGATTGGCTTCGAAGAATAACTCTCTAAAATAAATGCGCCGTGAGAAATTCGCTCGATCAAATTTTTCTCACTCAAACATTGACCAAGCTTCGGCTTAGGAGAGCAGAGAGAAAGTCGAAATTCTTGATGGAATACATTCGAGCGAAACAACTGAATGACATTATATTGCTCGAACGAACTGGGTTATAAGCTTTGGTTATAATTAGGACTATATATATTTAAAAAAGTTGGAAGAAAAGTTGTAAAGGAATGCAATAAAACTATCTAGAAAAATTGTAAAAAAATTTATAAACTTAATATACAAAAATTATAGATGCAGATATTGAAGGTATTAAGGTGCTAGCTGTGGTTGTTGGCTTACAAGTTTGCCGTACCTTTCTCTAGCTAGAAAGAAAAATTGTTTATTTATACGTGTGCGAACTCCTCTTAGGACTAATCGTCATTTCAAAAAACGATGTTTTCTTTGCCCACTTTTTCTCCGAAAAATTCTTCATTCGAGAAGGCAGTGTCGTTTTATCCGTTCACGTTCATTCTCGAACATTGCATGTCGATATGAATCAAGGTGTGATTTTGGGCAATCGTTGATATAGAGTGTTACTTGTCAAAATTATGTCAATTTTGAGATTCGCATTGTGTAATTTTGCCATGTTCGTTTTCTAAAAACATTTCTTTTAAGTTTCAGTTCATATTTTTATTCGGCTCGTAGAGCCTAAGACCGTCTTCTTATTCAAAAAATTCTAATTAATCTGCTAAAGGAGCTGATGACCTACCGTTCACTTGGGCAGCAGATCCAGCTTTATTTTTTGTCACAATCTAAATATATATCTTTCATTGGATCGTGATAAGTTGATTTGTTTAATTACTTTTTGTACCACGTGTCGTATTTTAATTAAACTTTATTGACTCGATCATCTTAGCAGTGTCTCTTGTCACGTAATAAATTTTTTGATCTCAACATTGACAAATTCAGATTTTGGAAGGAATTGATATGTAAACATTATGTGATGATATAATTACATGTGAGCAAATTATTTGTAAAAATAAGATTAAGCCTTTTTTTTTTTCTTTTTTTTTTGTTGGGTGTTGCCGAGAGCTGGTTGTCTCAATTTGCATCGTAGTCCAATTTATTTGCTAAATAAATGAACCGGTAGCCTTGTCCTGTTCTAAAAAAAATAATAATAATAAATAAAACAAAACAATAAAAAAACTAGTAAATGTCTCATGGAGACCATGCATGCATGCACCTTGACTATATAATTATTAATCGACCCCAGTTATTACTACGTACGTGAAATGAATCATCATAAACAATAATAATCCGCTTTATATCTACACAAATTGAACTTGTAGCATTGTAAATTAAAAATCCACTCATCAATTAACCCCTATGCCACTCGAACAAGAATCATACGAAGAAACCACTCTCGGCAACGAGATGGTCAAATTAAAAGTGTGGACAAACGCGGATTAGATTGTCTCACGGGTGGGTGCGCGAAGCTTGGCATAAAATTGTTGTTCTGATCACGACCACTTGCTAGCTAGTGCAGCAGAAACCCAAGCACCTCCTTCACCTGCTGGGCACACGGCGCCACCGCATTCACGGCGTTCATGCCGACGGTGCCGTCGTTCCCGGCGAGCACCCGGTATTTGTCCTTGCGGGTGAAGTTGGTGCACTCGAAGCCGAGCGTGGCCGCGAGGATGCGCTGCACGTAGTTGGCGACGTCGTGCGGGCTCTTTCCGGCGGAGCAGGTGGCCTCGGCGGGCAGCTGGCTGAGGAAAGTGAGCTCGTAGATGGGGCGCGGGTTCATGAAGAAGAAGATGGGATCCATGGCCTTCCAACCCCTGGCGGTGGTGGGGTGGAAGAAGCCGACGCGGTAGTTCATGGCGACGGGGACGATCCGATCGGTGAGCTCGGCGAAGAGCGCACTGAAACGGAGCAAGAAGGGCTCGCGGCAGGTGGTGCCCTCGGGGCACACCACGAGGTCGCCCTTGGCCAGCTCGGCCTTGATGCGCTCGGCATCGACATGGCGGTCGCGGGTGAGGCGCACGGTAGGGATGGGGGAGAGGAGCTCCGACAGGCGGGAGATGGAGTAGGTCAGTGCGGGAACTCTTCGGCCGAGCACCGTGGCGAGGACCACCGGGTCCATGAGGGTGCGGTGGGTGCAAACGAAGAGGACACCGGAGGAGGAGGAGGAGGAGGAGGAAGGGTGTAGAGGAGGAGGGGGCTGGCCACCATGGATGATGACGGCGCCGCCGAAGATGGGGGCGATGTGCGGAATGATCCAGAGTGGGAGAAGGAGGCCGACGGCGATGCGTACGAAGGCGACGACGACACCGAGGGGGATCCAGAGGAGGATGATGAGGGATGTCAGTGGGGTGGGGCGAGGCACCAGGCGCCCGTCGTGGAAAATCACCGGCAGAGGCCGGATTTGTTGGTTGGTGCAGTCGGGATTGGCGGCAGTAAACGGTGGATAGCACTGTTCCTGCTTCATGGGAACAAAACGACGATTAATATATATATATATATATATAGTTGGTTTAGCATACTATTTGACCTGCGTTTTATTTATTTTTGCATGCAGATACTACTCTATCTAGTAAAGAGCTTAATAAATGCAGTAAAAACAAAAAAAAAAATCAAACTTCCGAACACATTAGTGCAATTGAAGGTCGTCAAGCTAACTATGAAAATACATTAATTCTAACTTTTGTCCATCTCTAAAAATAGTTTTCTCCTAAGTCGATCGCGTGCCCTTTCCTTTTTTTCAAAGAGTTCAAATAATAATTCGATAAATTTTCAATGAAGTTTATAAGAACAGCGTGTATCTAATAAATAGCTATATATATATAATCTTTTTAAGAAAAAAAAAAGAGAATAATTAAATACGACAACATAAATTAAAGAATGTCTCGTGACTATACATATATAGTAGCGGTTGTGTATCATGCATGCATGCCTGTAATTTGATGGCGACATGCATACGGCTCACAAACGCACCTTGCACAGAGATAAGAATGAATTATTAGCCGAACCCGGTCGACCCAGGCCCACGTCGGGGCCGACCCCCTCCTCCTCCTCCTCCTCCTTAAAGAGCTCCCTGACCCGGTCCCGAACCGAACCGGGCTCCAGCGGACGGACCAACCCGGTCGCGAACCCGAACCGGTTGACGTCGAGCTCGGCCCCGACGACCTCGTCGGCGCCCAGGTGCTCCCTCGCGAACCTCTCCACCATCACCCGTGGCCACGTCGTCACCACCACCCTCTTCCTCCTCCTCCTCCTCCTCCTACCCGTCCCTCGCCCTTCTCCGCCGCCGCAGGAGCTGAAGACGCCCCACGCCGCCATGTCCACGTCGTCCATGTAGAACTTTGGGAGCACGGCGCGCGCCACCGCCTCCACCTCCGCCGCGCTCGCCCCGGCCACGGCTGCGAACGCCGCGAGCCGCAGCGCAGCGGCGCCCATGCCCAGCGCCCGGAGCGCTCGGAGAACCGGCCACAGTAGCAGCAGAGCCGCGAAGCGCGCGAGGCCCGAGATCTCGAAGGCAACGAGCATGAAGTAGGGGAAAGGGTCGGGGTCCTTGAGGAGCCCCCCCTCGAGCTCCGCCACTATCGAACGGGCCTCAGAATATCTCTCCCCCGCCCCAACCCTAGTAGTTGCACTACTACTACTACTACTACTACTACTACTACTACTACCACCACCACCACTGATTCTCATCATGGCGACCATGGCTTTTGGTTACTGCGTGTTGGGTTTGTTCGACTAAGGGGACTGTACGTAGTATATATGAGGGGAGGAGAAGGGGAGATAAAGAGAGAGAGAGAGAGAGAGAGAGAGAGAGAGAGGTGGGTTTCGTGTGGGGAGGGGGATGGGTTTGACGGGTTCGTGGGGTTTGAGAGAGGGGGTTGGGGAAAAGAGAGGGGGTTTAGCGGCCCACAACCACCATTAACTAGAAGTGAGGAACAACATGCGACGCCATGAGAGGGTGTGGTGGGTCTACATCACCTACTTCACAACAAACGTGATCTACTCTGTACTCCTCTCTCTCTCTCTCTCTCTCTCTCTCTCTCTCTCTCTCTCTCTCTCTCTCTCTTGTTGCTTCTACTTAATTATCTTCTAATGTGGATGGTTTTCTAAGTGCTTACATAATTACAATTAGTAGGAGATTTAATTCGTTCTACTTTAGCATTTAGTTTCATCCAAAAGCACGTTTTCTCCTGCGGAGAGTTCTACGCAATATGGTTGACCGTGTGGAGACTCTAACCTAATAAGCACGCAAAAGTTGTGTATATATATTAGGTGGAAATTATTAAGTTTTGAACTCCATGTATGAGATTTTATTTATTTATTTATTTATTTGCAAATGGGAATAGTATCTATTGGTTATAATTAATTCTGTGGTTGGTTTAACTATATATGATTCTCATTTTGCTTGATTAATTCTTTGGTATTTAGTGGCTAAAATGGGTCAATTCAAAAGCAAATAAAAATGAACAAATTAATTTGAGAATAGGAATAAATTTACCATATCACGAATAATATGCGTGGCTACACACATTCTATTAGATTGATCGTTTGGGATAACATGTATTATAAGCTAGAGCTAGTCCTATAGCTCGATCACTTTTCTAAGGTGACTCTTGATTCCATTCCTCACAACTAATTTTATTTTATTTTCATTTTAATTGTTTGCATTCATAAATATTATCTTTTATTTTTCAATCTTAATTAATCAATGATAATTTTAAGAGTATCTCCCGATGAAATCTTCTTAACAAATTCTTCTTCTTCTTCTTCTCCTTAATTTTATATTTCTGATCTGTTTCTGCTACATCATTTAGATAAGGCTAATTAAAACGTGACATGTATTATATTAATTAACTGCTTTCATAACATCTACACTGATGTACTATATACTTATTAACCAGGTGCAAAAGCAATTATTTCTCCTGAATAACATCTCTCTTATTCTTGCATAATATATATTGTCAACCATTCAAGTGGATAAATTGTCCTAGAGGCCTTTATCTAGCAGGCCAAACTAATTAACTGAGTCAATAATTAACTCCCCTGGTTAGTTGTGTTTGTGTTCGAGATAATTAGCACATTATGGTACCTTGGAATTTAATTAATAATTCCATCCATGCGGCTCAATTATGATTAATGCGGTCGCTATTGTAGTGGACAATAATATGCATTCTTTGAAGGGAATAAACTATAGAATGAGATTTAATAACATTGACCGAAAATATTTTCGACTATCCAGTGTGGATTCCTATAGATGTTTGGTATTTTCTGGTCCAAAAAAGCTAGAACATACAAATAAATATTGAATCACTAGTATAAAGTTCTTCATCTTTACTTGGCCTTTGCATCATTTGACATAGATAACTTTGATTCATTCGGATACACATGTTTTAAGTTTGCGCTACGTGCTCATTTAGATCCAGTAGGAAGTTTCTCGACCTTACAGGTCAAGGCTAGCTAGCTGTTGACACAGCGTGCTACCTTCCTCTCAAGACACAATAGACACAGAAAGAAGAGAAGAAGAGCGAGCGCTTTAGACTGGATCAAACCACATAACCTTGCAGCAGTGATCATCGGATTTGCGATCACTTTGTCGAGTTTGTTGTCAATATTCCAGGGGCTAGTGATCGTAAATGAAAATTACTTGAGTGCGTGCATACTGAACATGTAAAGATTGATCATGACCAAGTATGCCGAATTCATAACTGTGCATGGTGATCATGCGGGGAGGTCATGGATGGATCTGAAGAAGGTGGCAGTACACAAAATTGTTATTAGGAAAATCGGTAGGAATAAAGTTAACATGGTTCATTAAAATTGAACTGTATACATCAACACAGGTTTACAGGAACATAACTTGTATAATATAATCTAGCTAAGCTCGAGCCAGCTTAAAATATCTTTAACAATTCAGCACTGTTGACTTGATTAAATTAAGGGAGAATTGCTCAAATTTTAGCTATTTTTCTTGGAAACAGTGGATTTCTAAATTGATCGTATCTCAATGCTGCTGTATCCAGAAGTTCTTCTCAAGGATATGCATTCTCAAAATTTTTTTTTTTTTTTTTTTTTTTTTTTTTTTTTTTTTTTTTTTAGAGAAAGGCAGCATGCTGCCGCTTCATTCATAACGGGGGTGAATTCAGCAGATTGGGGGGGCGAGTCCGCTGAGCGGCGCCCAAAAAAAAAAAAAAAAAAAAAAAAAAAAAAACCGCCGGATATCATTAACCACAGAATCTGGACCAGTACGACCGAAAAAGCCTGATATCACGGAGGGTTTGACTGGTAGGTCGGCTCTCGGTTTCGAAGATCCTTCTGTTCCTCTCCAACCAGCAGAGCCACCACGTGGCCGCGATAGTGGTGAGCGCTCTCCTGCCCAAACCACCGCCCTTGTGAGCGTGCGTCTCCCACATTACGTCGACGGTAGTTATGTTACGGATTTCCAGCTTGTTTGGTAGCAAGGCCCCGAGTAGCGCTTGAGCAGTGGCGCGGGAGGCAAACAGGTGATCCGCGGTTTCCTCGCACCCAAGGCATAGAACGCAAGTCGTAGGTCCGGCCCAATTTCTACGTATAAGTATATCACGAGTCAGCACCCTCCTTCTGAGGACCAGCCAGATGAATATTTTAACCTTCAAGGGCGACTTAATCTTCCACAGATGGCTGAAGCGGCGGTCAATAATTCCTCTATCTTGTAAAAAGCAATACAAAGACTTAACGGTGAAAGTCCCTGACGCGGTCCAACGCCATTGGAATACGTCTTTGCTGCTGTTCAGGCGCTGGCTGGCAGTGATCGATTTGAGCAGTTCGATCGGCCCACTCAATCCCGGCGAACCAGGTGAAACGCCCTCCAAAATCTTGGCCCAGTTCCATCCGTCGGGCTCCAGGCAGTCTTTCACCAGGAGGTTCTTGTTGGTAGCCCGGTGGAAGAGACCAGGGAATTGGGTCGAAAGACTAGAGTTTCCTAACCAGATGTCAGACCAGAACCCCGTGTACTCACCGTTGCCCACCGACCTAGTTGTCCCGCATTTGAAAAGATCCCTAGTTCCAACAACGCTTTTCCACCAGAGTGAGTACGGCTTGAACGTTGGACCTTCGATAAGCGGTCCTCTGCGGCGATAGTAGAGGCCCTTCACCAAGGGCCCCCAGGTGATCCAGTCGACGGTGAAGAAACGCCACCACCACTTCGTTAGGAGCGCGGTGTTCATGCTTTCGAGGTCCAAGATCCCTAGCCCCCCGTCCCGTTTGCTTCTGCAGACGGTTTTCCAATCCACGAGACAGCTACCCCCGGTTACCCTGCTCTGTCCTTTCCAAAAGAATGCTCGTCGCAGTGAGTCGACCCGCTTTAGGACCCAGACCGGCGCCCTGAAGACGGAGAGGTAGTAGAGGGGGAGATTTGAGATTACAGAGTTAACCATGATTAGCCTCCCCCCCTGCGAAAGCAACTTAGACTGCCACCCTGAGATTTTCTGCTCAATTCTGTTAATGATTAGTTGCCAGTTGTCCTTCGGGATGGAGCCCAGATGTAGTGGTAAGCCCAAGTACTTAATTGGTAGCGATCCCAGCTTGCAGTCCAGAAGCGCCGCGAGTCTCTCCCCTTTATCGGCCGCCCTGCCCAGAAAGAACAGTTCCGATTTGGCCCTGTTGAATTTAAGGCCCGATGCCCACTCGAATGTCTGCCACAGGAAGCGGAGGTTTCTGAATTGTCTGGCTTTCGCCTCGCAAAAGAAGAGAGTGTCGTCGGCAAATTGGATGAGAGAGGTTTTCGCCTGGTCGGTAGGCCCAATCCCATGAAGCAGATTGTTAAGCACAGCCCGTTTGGTCATTCGCGCTAGGCCCTCTGCGACCAGCAGATAGAGGAAGGGCGAGAGCGGGTCTCCCCGGCACGATTGAAGAGATATGCATTCTCAAAATGAAATTATAGATAGTTTCACTAATATCTACCCGGTTGCACCTAACATCTATGAAGGTTCTGATTATATAATTAGGCTTGATATAGATTCCTATTAAGAATAGTTTTGACACCCATATCTACTTTTGTTTATAACCATTCATGGACAAGAGGTTTTATTGAAAAATAATCGAATCGATGATCACTACATCTCTTTGTTTATTTAAAGACAAGTAAAATGTGTTTATATTTGTTTGGTCTCACTTCTCCAATGGATTCATCCCAAAGAATTGAGGAGGCAAACCATTAATTAGTAAATGAAATTAATAATTTTAACACAACAAAAACAAAAAAATAGTTTTTGCGTCTTACAAATAGTAAATTAAGAAAATTTTTGCTTCTTTTGGACCCCCAACCATGAGTACGCGAAGTAAAATTTGATTTAAAACCAAACGAGCAGTAAATTGGCTATACAACTCCCAAATATTTGATACTAATATATTATATTTTGTGGTGTATATATGATTTACATTTTATTTATCTAAAGATAAAATTTTATTCACTGATCATTTTAATATAATCAGTAAAATTTATTTTTTTTAAAATAAATAAAATATAAAATATATACTATTTTGGGATGTAAAAAAAAATATATTTTCTTTCTAAAAATAGGAAAAATCGCGAGCCAAAGATGTTAAAAAATAGAATTTCGTTCCTAGTCATTTTCCGAAATATCTCTGGGGAAAATCTACTCGCCAATCACGTGGCTCCCCGCACGCGCGAATCCAGCCGTGTCTACGTGGCATGCCTACGGTGACACGGACAATATGAGACTTTCGGTGTAACGGTTACATGCCACGGTTGTGTCCCAGCGGGCCCCACATGTCAGCCTCACAACTGTGCTATGCGCGTTAGAATAGGATCATGGTCTCCCTTAATTATCGCCGAATTAATTAACTATAGGCTAAATTGTACGATTACCCCTCAAAATATGGAGGAGTTTGAAACGGCCCTCTCGACAATATAATATTTTTTTTTTACTGATTCTTTAATTTCTATATATATTTTTTAATGTGATTGATAAATAATTTCATATTCAACATTGAATTTTAAATCTTTAATAATCTTCAGCAGAAAAAGATTAAAATAATTAGTATTACCTATTATTAGTATGGATATAAAGTATTATAAAATTTATAATTTAGAAAGTATATACGTATTTTAAAATAATATAAAATTAAATAATTTATTTAAAAAATATTTATAATTAACACGGTATATATTTATTTATTTATTAGCATTCTAAAATTATATTTAAAAGTACCGTAAATGGAATTAACCAGGGGCTCAATGCACGCATTAATGAAAGAAAATTTGTCTTAAAACCGCAAACCGCACTCCTCGAATTAAGCACTTGCAAGAAAAACCCTAGAGCGTTGCTGCATGAAAAGGAAATACCCTGCTCGGAGAGATCACGTCCGTCCATATGGCGCATCGGACGGTTGATGCTCCTCAGATCGTCGCGTTCGTCAACCGCCCCCGGTTTGGTTCTCCTCTCACTCACTCACTCTCTCTCTCTCTCTCTCCTTTTTCCCCTCTTTTCTCGCTCTCTTCACTTCAGCAACTGTCTCTTTCTCCCTCCTCGCTCTCCCTTCTAAGAGCTCCCATCGAAGAGCTCGGTTTTCTTGGCGAAAATGGCGGAATCGATCGCCGATCGCGGTAAAAATGGGCGGCGGTGTCGTAAAGCTCGCGCCTTTTGGCTGTGATCTCTCGGATTCATGCTTCAATTTGAGCTTTTCATCGCCTGTGTTTGTTTGTGGGTTTGGAGCGATCGCTCTCGGCACTAGGATTTAGCTTTTGTTTTTATTGAGAAATAGTGTGAATCGCTTCTCTAATGGCGAAAATTTTGTATTTTTTTAGCGAGAACATGTTTTTTTTTGGGAGGGTTTATGATGATTTGAGCTGATAAAGTTGATACCTTTTGCTCGAATGGTCACAGAACCCTAAGCATGTTGTCGGAGATAAGAGCGGGAAGCGGCGGTGGCGGTGGCGGTGGAGGTGGCGGGGGCGGGGGCGGAGGAGAGGCGTTCGGTGGTGAGGGCTTAGGGAACGATCTTAGCTTCCTCCTCCGTGAGCAACAACGACGGAAAGAGGCCGACGATGGCGAGGGAGAGCTCAGCATTTTCCGCAGCGGCTCCGCCCCGCCCACTGTGGAGGGCTCCCTCAATGCAGTCGCAGAGCTCTCTAGAGAGCAGAACGGGAATTGGCTCTTGTCGGAGGAGGAGGAGCTTCGATCCGATCCGAACTACCAATCCTACTACTTCTCGCATGTTAACCTAAACCCCAGGCTCCCGCCTCCGGTCCTGTCCAAAGAGGATTGGAGGTCGACGCAGAGGCTGAAGGGCGGGAACTCGGTTTTCGGAGGGATTGGGGATAGGAGGAAACACAGTAGGGAGGAGAATGCCGAAGGGCAATCGCTGTTTTCGAATCAGCCGGGGTTTAGCTCCAGGGAGTGGGTGGACGAGGGAGGAGATGGGTTGATCGGATTGTCGTTAGGCCGGCAGAAGAGTTTCGCCGAAATCCTTCAGGTGGGGCAACATTGCAAATCCAAATTCTTTTTAGATTCCGCATTTCTGCACAATAATCATTTCAGCTATAAATAGTACAAAGTGCTTTACACTCTTTAGCTAGTTCATTGTTGCAAACTGTTGATTCTTGCTGAATCTCTTCGTAATTCGATATTGAACTTTTATGTTTATGGAATGCTACTATACTTTGTTTTCCCTTTCGAAGTTTTATGATTTGTTTACGCAGTATGGATACTTCACAGGTTATAAATAGGTCTCGCTTACATAATAATTCTTTTAATCTGTGGAATCATGAGTTTTATCTAGTATATTCTATGTACAGTTTCTGAAATTTGCTCCAATTACATTCTATTGCTTTTTTTTTTTTTTTTGGCTATCCACATTACTCTGTCGCTTCCGCTGAAGTTTGCTTTGTTATTTTTTTTTATTCAGGATGATCTTGGCCGCAAAACTCCCAATTCGGAGCATCCATCTCGCACTGCAAGTCGTAATACATTTGCCGAGGGACAAGATTCATTGCATTCTTCTGAGATTCCTTTTTCTTTGAATAATGATGTATTTTCTATAGATGCACAACAAAAACTCTCTGGGCTTAATAAAATTAGTTCATCGACATCTCATACTTTTGCCTCTGTCCTCAACTCGTCTCTTTCGAGAAGCAACACTCCTGTTGGTGTTCGTCTTAATGCCTCTGAGAAGGAGCTTAATGATCCTTCTCCCTTCAGCGGTGCCCCAAATATAGCGGAATCTGATGATATTTTGGCTGCTTTGTCGGGCATTAATTTGTCTACGACTGGTGCTATGAACGACGATCACCGAAGTTTCCTTTTTGATTCGCAAGGCGGACAAAATCGTATAAAGCAGCAATCTGTATTGAAGAAATCTGATTCAGAGTACTTAACTATGCCATCGCAATCATTGAACTCTTCATTTCGAGATCTAGAGGAGTTGAGAAATCCAGCACTAAGATCAGATGGTCCCGTTGAAATGCGAAAGCCTGCTATATCGGCTCGTTCTTATCAGAAATCGCCTTCCTCATCTTCTGTTGCCAGCCCTGGTGGTTCACCTGGCCCATATAACAATCTTGATAGCCCAAATAAGTCTTTTATGAACTATGGTGTAAGTGGGTTTTCTCTTAATAGTCCGATCCAACAAATGATGGTAAATCCTTTTGGTTCTGGAAATTTGCCCCCTCTTTTTGAAAGTGCTGCTGCTGCCTCTGCTATGAATAGTAATATTTTCTCACCAGCCAACTTTATCCGTATCAGAAATGCAAACACTTGGTCGAATTGGTAATGTAGATCCACTTTATGCTCAGTATTTAAAGGCAGCTGAATACGCAGCACAAGCTGCGGGCAATTGCAGCGATCTTTCTTTAGAAAGAGCTTACAGGGCTAATTCTTATGCTGATTTTCGTGGGATTCAAAGAGCTTATGGTGGGACTCTTCTTCAAGCGCAAAAGCAGTATGACATGCCCCTTGTAGGTAAAAATGCTGTCTTGAATCATGGGTACTATGGCAATCCGGCTTTCGGGATGGGCTTGTCTTATCCAGGAAGCCCATTGGGTGGTTCAATGCCTTCTCCTGCTGGTCCTGGCAGCCCTATCAGGCTCGGTGAGCGGAACATGCGATTTTCTTCTGGATTGAGAAATTTGGGTGGGGTCTATTGGCCTTCTGAGCAAGCTGGCCTAAACATGGACGAAAGCTTTCCATCTTCACTTTTGGAGGAGTTCAAGAGCAACAAAACCAGATGTTTTGAGCTTGCTGAGATAACTGGTCATGTGGTTGAGTTCAGGTATTTCTCTTTTATGATCTTCTTGACTATCAGTATGGTTATTAGTCTTCTCACTGTGTTTGTTGTGTCAGCAAACAGCATTATATTACTGTAATATGATTCGATTAATAGTATTATGGAACATTTTGATTATTTGTAACTCATTCCTGGGAGGACGAGCAGTGCTACTTAGGACCTCTATGATCTTGTCATCACTATGCACTCTTGGAGAGTTTGAACTATTTCAGTTTATAGTATCCTTGGAATGTGTATTGAATGAGCCCATTGTTTAATTTAACTATTATTTTTGTTCGTATGTCCAGTTCTGATCAGTATGGAAGCCGCTTTATACAGCAGAAACTTGAAACAGCGACGGCTGAAGAAAAGAACATGGTGTTTGAAGAAATAATGCCTCATGCTCTCTCACTGATGACTGATGTATTTGGAAACTATGTTGTTCAGAAGGTACTCTTCCTCCCTCTAGGTCACTGCCGCTCAGGTTGTTTATTTCTTAGCTATTGAAATTTTTTGGGGCATATTAGTTTTTAAACATGGCATATGGTTTTCATTTTGCCTCTTAGTTCTTCGAGCACGGAAGTGCAGCTCAGAGAAGGGAATTGGCAAACCAACTTAATGGACATGTTTTAGCTCTCAGTCTTCAGATGTATGGATGTCGAGTTATCCAAAAGGTACGTTAGCCTTAACTAATTGTCTTGAAAAAATTTGGTCAAAATAAATGTAATTTATGATTTACTTTACTACAGCCAGCAAAAAGCTTAATATTCACAATTTGTACATTTGTTATATATCTACTTGGCTTAATCATTTTGTACTTCTTATCCTGCTTGTGCAAAAAAAAATGAAAACTTTTTTTTTTTTTTTTTTTTCATTTCTAAATCTCATTTTCCAGTGTTCTGCATACATTTTCTGAAGTCTCACAAGCAATTGCAAGAGAATTTGCTTAAATCTACTTCACATCTAACAAGCTGATTAGCACACAAGCATTAGCAATTTGTTGAGCCTAAAAAAAATTCTTAAATAATGTGGTATGCTAGTTCCTATAAGTCAAACCATTGTCCACACACTGCTCGTTGTGAGGCGTTATATTTCATGAGCCCATGATATTCTAGTAGTTCACTTCTGATTCTACAAAAATCAACCAGTAAATAAGGTTTATGTGTGAATTCTATTGCAGGCAATAGAGGTTGTTGATCTTGACCAGAAGACAAAAATGGTAACAGAACTTGATGGCCATATCATGAGATGCGTACGTGACCAAAACGGAAACCATGTTATCCAGAAATGCATTGAGTGTGTCCCTCAGGAATCAATTCAGTTCATTATCTCAACTTTCTATGATCAAGTTGTGACGCTGTCCACTCATCCATATGGTTGCCGTGTCATACAGGTCCATATTTTTTTCTTTTTGACGTACTTATACGTGCCAATGTAAATCATCTATTGCATATACATGCCTCTTAAAATTCTAACTTTTATACCCTTGTACTTGCATTTTCAATGCCCCTCTTCGGAAAGCCTTTCTTAACATAAAACCACTTTCCCCATGAGTTAGATTATATGCCAATTTATGATTACAATATTTGTTGTAATAGGTGAACATTCAGTTAGTAAATATAAAAAATCAAATTTTATAGGGGCATGAACATAAATAAATGATTTGTCCGGGGATAGATGAATGCCCCTTTATGTATTGCTTATTTGCTTTGTGTGTGATGTACTCAAACTTTTTTTTTTGTCTTGAATTAGAGAGTTTTGGAGCACTGTGATGATCCCAAAACCCAAAAGATTGTGATGGACGAGATTTTGCTGTCTGCTTGCCTGTTGGCACAAGATCAATATGGAAATTATGTCGTCCAGGTTTGAAATAATTTTGGAAAATGTTATCCATACGTTGAACTAATTGGACGAATATCTTTTTCTGTATTCCCTTATGATCAACTAGATTTAAATAAATCCTTCCGTAAATTCATATCAGTGGTAGATTTTGGAACAAATCAGATCAAACTTTGTGATATCCTCGTTTCAAACAGCTAACCAGCAAATCTCAACAGATTGTGTTCTTTATGAACTTGTCTATTCAAAATATCAGAAATTACGGATATGGTTTTCTTTATCATTATATTATTTCCTCATTTGGATCTTTTATATTTCGATGTCGCTTGGTTTCTACAGCATGTTTTGGAGCATGGAAAGTCTCATGAACGATCTGCTATTATCACAAAATTAGCTGGACAGATAGTTCAGATGAGCCAACAAAAGTTTGCATCGAATGTTGTTGAGAAGTGCTTAACTTTTGGTGGTCCCACAGAACGTCAGATTTTGATTCATGAGATGCTTGGAACTACTGAAGAAAATGAGCCCCTCCAGGTTTTGTACTTGTATATCTTACCCTGTTATTATCTTTCTTTACCGTTGGGTGAATTTCCTCTACCATATTGGGAAAATTTGTGTAAGTGACTGAACTTTCTTTACTGATTGAGGTATATTCATTTTCTTTTAACCGAGGGATGTTTGACTCGACAGGCCATGATGAAAGACCAGTTTGCTAACTATGTTGTACAGAAAGTGTTGGAGACCTGTGATGATCAGCAACGAGAGCTGATTCTGTCACGAATAAAGGTCCACTTAAATGCACTCAAGAAATATACCTATGGAAAGCATATAGTTGCCCGTGTAGAGAAACTTGTCGCCGCCGGCGGTAAGTTTTATTGCTCTTTCGAATATTTTAGTTACTTTGTGAATTATGATTCATAATAATCCCACATGTTATATTAGTGCATTTGATAGGTACTTAAATATATGAATCTTTTAGTTGTTTAACTTCCCTTATCCATTATCTGGGTAAAATTGTTTGAAAACCTCCTCAACACGATATATGGCATCTAGTAGTAGATCCCTCTATTTTGCTTCTTATAAATGATGTCCCACAACGTTTGCTCTTTTTGATTGAGGTTTACCTTTAGCTGAACAGGATAATGACTCTCTTATTTCAGATGATGGATTAATAATGGATTCAACTTAAAAACTTAACTATTCAATCAATAGTCAATTGGTAGCAGATGAGAAGGGCTGTCAACTGTAATAGATAGAAACCCCAATTCAGTTGAAAGAATTGGACACTTTTTACTTATTTCCTACGAGAAAGAATTGTAGTCATCGATTAAGCAAGCATGCATTGCCACCCTGAATGAATTCAAATTACATATTTTTACATAAATATTGAACATCTCTAAATTCAGTTTTGTTTTCATTTTATATGCAGAGAGGAGGATTGGGCTTCAGTCCCCGTATCCCTCTTAGACGAAGGCATAGAGGTGAAGTTGTACAGCTAACTGAGAGGTTAGTGAGAGGCTTCTTTTATCTGTCTGTTTAGGGCCGGTACGATGTAGCTGCAAATAAAAGGAAAAACGTTTGCTTGTACTTAAAAATTTGTACATTCTGTAGTGTAAGTTTTGGAGTAAATTATGCGAAAGAGGCTCAGACAGTTAATTTAATTACCTGGTGCCCCTTTCGAGGAGTTAGGCGTCTGTATAAGGTTTTCATCGGTGTCTGTATAAGGTTTTCATCGGTGTAAAGAGACGGTAGAGAAAGCTTAGTTCAATATGTCGACGAGACTGTACAAATGTGGCGATTGCGGCGAGCTATCTGTTGTTTATGAGGGAATGTTTGGTTCTGTTTCTTTCTGCTACTCGGTGGAGTTTTTACTTAATGATAAACAATTTTCTAATTCAGGTTTTAATTTTCGACTTACTGCGGTATCATGCTTGATCTACTTTTCTCATGTTTTGGTGCTTGTAAGTTGTAACGACGAATTACTGCTGAAAGTAACCTGTAAAAATTCAATTACTCTTTGACCTCCAGGAACTTGGAGATTTTGGTTTTGATCGGAATATGTAAGAAATATTCTGATCTTAAAAGGCAGAAACTCTGCTGCATTCACTACTAGCATAGGAGTTGTGTTTGGAAGCAATCAAACAGCAGAAACGGTACCTTTCAATTTGTGGTTTCTGCTTTTCGCTTTACTATTAGCCTATTAGGGGACCCTCATTTTGCATTAAAAACAAGAGAGGAGGAGCAGGGGCGCGCGCGTTGTCACTGGATATTTCCCGTGGGCGGTTGCGCGAAGCGTGGCCAACTCCCCGACCTCTCGACAGACTCTGGTGGGCACTCACCTCCTTGATATTTCCCAGGCCCACTTGCCCACTTGCTGCTCTTCTTCTGATTCTGCTTCGTGGACCCATTTCCCCTTCTGTGTACCAGAAATAACTTCTTCCCCCCCACTCATCCATTTGGGAAGTTGTTTGAGGGACGCACTTTCTGGAACTACGTGGAAGAAGCCTCCTTTTTTTTTCTTTTTTTTCTTTTTTTTTTTTTTTTTGTAAAAAAATTTACCCAAAAAAGTGAAAAAACTCGGGGGAAAGCGTAAAGCGGAAGCAAACCCAAAGGCTCAAATTCAAAAAGTACTATTATACGAACAACTAACCCAAACTGGAATTTTAATAAGTTGGGACTGGAATAGTGTTTAACAGCAAATGAAATCATACTCAAATAAATATCTCTGCAAAATAGGCCCCCTCTTTGTATAGAAAAATCTCCTCGGTGGCCCCACTCTTCTTCCCCGCAAAAATATCCAATACTCGTCTCCTTCCCTACCTCCTCTCTCACCCACCACCACCACCGCCTCCACCACCGATCACCGTTTTCTTCCCCGCCCCTGCTCCCCCTCCTTCGACTCCGATCGAAACCCTAATGCCTCTCCCCTCCTCCATGGCTCCACCCTCTCCCGAACCCTAATCCCCTCCGATCGTGAATCCGATCCCCCTATAATGGGCGAAGAAGGCGACTACGACATGGTAGTGGCGGCCGCCGCCGCCGGAGACGGCGACGGCGATGATGGGCACGTCCTCGATTGGGAGATCGGCCTCCCGAGCGCCGACGACCTCACCCCACTCTCCCAGTCCCTGATCTCGCCGGAGCTCGCCTCCGCCTTCAGCATCTCGCCGGAACCCTCGCGCACCATGCTCGAAGTTCACCGCGCCTCCGAGAGCACCATCTCCGACCTCCTCCGCCAACCCGCCTCCTCCTCCTCCCCCTTCGCTCCCTTCTCCGACAACCCCACCGTCCTCGAGCCCGACGACGCCGACGCCGACGCCGACTCCGACAAGCCCCGCCGCGACGGATCCGCCGAGGAGGTCGAGTCCTCGGCCTTCGCGACCTCGGGCGTCGGCGGCGACGAACACGACCACAACAACCGAACCCTAAAGCGGCCGCGCCTCGTGTGGACGCCGCAGCTCCACAAGCGCTTCGTGGACGTCGTCTCCCACCTCGGGATCAGGAACGCCGTCCCCAAGACGATCATGCAGATGATGAACGTCGAGGGCTTGACTCGGGAGAACGTGGCGAGCCATTTGCAGAAGTACCGCCTCTACCTCAAGAGGATGCAGGGGGTATCGGACGAAGCGCCGTCCCCGTCGTCCGACCACCTGTTCGCCTCCGCACCCGCGCCGCAGAGCCCCTCAACGTACGGCGCTCCCCCCGCGGTTCTCCACATGCCGGTGTTCGGGATGCTGCAGCAAACGGCGCACAACGGCTCCGTGGCGATCGTGCCGGTGAACGGGCATCAGAACGCAGCGGCTTATCGCGGCTACGATTCGAATCAGACCTACAGGCTCTTCGGGAGTCATCGGAGGGACTAATCACGCCCGATTAATTGCTCTGGTTCACTCACCTCTTCTCCTTTAACTACTTGTCTCGCCACACCTACTACTTATGAATAATTGAGCTATATTGCTTTGGTCACCCGTCTTATGAATTTCCTGTATGGTTGGTTCTCTTTTAAGTTTACTGTTTACCCATTTGTTTGCTCACTTGTTGTACTCCTAAATTTTAATTATGAATGAATGAATAAATAATTTGCTCACAGAGCTTCTTGCTCTGGTCGTACGTGCTGACACGTGTGTTCGTAGAATAGTGCGTTCGATCTTAGAATCTCTCAGTTTTCTCAATTCAATTCTCAATATTCTTTCCATGGTGCAACCTTCCGATCGATCATTTAATGTTTCTGAGATGTGGAAAGCATACATCTGTTTTTGACGTCGTCGTTTTAGGATTTGTCTATTTTTTTCTTTTGCTTCATGCGATAGATAGTTTGGACGACAAAATAATTTTTTGGGCGCGACAGGTGAAGTGTACTGATTTTGACTAAATTCACAAAGTTAAGCTGTGATCATATTTAAAATTACGCTATATGAGTTTAGTGTAAATTTGTATTTTATGAGAGAATAGAGTAAATTTGTATTGAATCAAAAACGAATTCGGATAGAAAAAAAAGTCAGAAACTCATGAAATCTGAAATAGTCCGAAATATTCTGAGGGCGCCCGAAATCATAATCGGGCTGGCCGGACGCTCTGAGCTATACAATCGGATTCTCAACGCCAGTGCTCACGAGGTATCGGACACTCAGAAAATTTTGCTGGCGCTATGAGGATTTCCGAATCTTTCCGTGGGCACCCGAAATTTGCACAAACTGATAGGATGATTTTATGGAATTTGAAAATTTTGAGGGGTCCAAAGGGATTTTATTATATAGGATTTGTATTGACTTAAATTTTTTAAAATTAGCATCTCATGTTTCCTATACTGCTCTAACCTAATTTGATCATAAATCTTTGGAAACTTAATTGAAAATTAGAGAAACACTCAACAATTTTGATTCGAGAATGGTGAAGCTCGGACGAAAAATTTGATGAAATAAGCCGGTTTTAAAGAATTAGGGTTAGTTAGTATTTACAACGAGCCAAATGCTTCCGGAAGCTTTATTTTACAAGCAATTAGAATGATTTTGAGTTGGATTAGTGTGCACCGAATCGATTAGAGGTGATAAATATGGTGTCATATGATATAGGTCGGACAATATAGTGTAAGAAGAATGTTTGGACTTGATAGTCATTGAACCTGATTAGAGGTGATAAATATGGTGTCATATGATATAGGTCGGACAATATAGTGTAAGAAGAATGTTTGGACTTGATAGTCATTGAACCTGAAGGTATCGTTTGGTAACGGGATAAATCAGAACTAGCTATTCTGGAGATAGATATAAAGTACGGAACAAGAGCGAAAAAGCGTTTGGTTCGGTTCCAGGGATAAGAGATTTTGTGTTTGGTATGAGAACGAAAAATAAGAAGAATAAAGAGGTTATGATGATGAGAGTGTATTGGGAAGGAAAAGAGAGAGAGGAGAGAGAGGGATTTGTGATGATGAGAGTGTATTGGAAAGAAAAAAAGAGAAAGGAGAGAGAGAGATTTGTGATGATGAGAGTGTATTGGAAAGAGAAAAAGGAGGAGAGGAGAGGTAGTTTGGTAAAAAAAAAAAAATTATAAAATAATAGATAAGAATTGTTGTTCCAGCTTATTCTGCTTGTACTAGAATTACTGTACCGAATAATTCTTAGTGCGTTTAGTACAATAAGAGGGATAAACCTCTTATTTCCTGTTCTAGTTCCGAAACAAACGGTGCCGAAAAGATTGACAAAATATGAGAATTATAAGACTCTTGATGAGACCGTATATAATGATACAGCTATTCTGAACTTGAGGGGGCAATGAGCAGCAATTTTCGGGACCCCTGGCTAAGGAGGGCACAGTACGTGCGATCCTAATCTTTGTGCACAGTGGGATCCTCATTTTACTTTGAACACACACAGTAAAATAATCGTGTGATCTTAATCTTTTGCAGGATGATTTTCAAAAGAGCAATGCTACATGTACACCCCGAAGGGGTGTACATTATACATCTCCATTATTTTAATGGTGGCGATATTTTTTACGGGTCACATCAAGTGACCCATTATCACATCTCCACCCTTAGATGAATGGAGTGTGAGATGTATATCCCTTACGGGTGTACACATAGCATTTTCCTTTTCAAAAATATAAATTTTTGAAAGTTCATTTTTAAAAAAAGTCTATCTATTTATTTATCATACTGATATTGTCTTTTTTGAATCCGGTGAGTTGAGATTCTCTTTTTGATTGTTGTACTGAAAACTATATTCCAATTATATTCACCCTATGTTTTTTCAATTGTTCCGCCAAGGAAAGAACGTAGCCCGTAGATAGCGCATTTTCTTCCGTATTTTTTTTTTATTTCATATAAATCAAAATTATTATTATTATTATTATTATTATTATTATTATTATTATTATTTTGAGAGAAAGATAGTATGTTATCTGTTTTGTTTATTTTTAAAATAAATTTAGCTGAAAATATGAAACAACTATGCTTCAAACTCGATCTCGGATATCAACCACCAAATTAAATTTTTTATCACTTACGCTAGAAATTATTACTAATATATGAGTAATCAACTAACTAACTAAAGATATAAAACGATCAGAGTGGTTAGTTGTATATCACATTAGTATTGCTGGCCGAGAGTGAATACATTATTATTTTTTATCATATAAAATTAGATAATTTTTAATATCAAACTGATTTTAAATATATAGAAAAAATTGGAGTCTTTTAAATTTGATAAAAATGAGGATGAAATAAGAGCGTTTTGCTATGGTAGTGTAATACCCCCGGAATTTGGATTAGTCCTCTATATAAATGATATAATAGGACTAAATCTCTAACCCGGCTATAGCATTTTGGATGGTAGCAAGATCCAAGAGGAACATGAGAGTTAAGCGTGCTAGAGCTAGAGTAGTTCTAGGATGGGTGACCCCCTGGGAAGTGGGGCGTCACAGTTGGTATCAGAGCCATTCACCAGCCGGAAATGTGAGATGAGTCTCGGCTGAGCCAGGGTTATATAGCGGGTAGAGCGAGGCTCCCCGGCTAATGACCGTTGTGAGGGTTATATAGCGGGTAGAGCGAGGCTCCCCGGCTAATGACCGTTGTGAGTGGAGTGCAGCTCCTCACAAGGTCAGCTAAGGCTAGCGAGACGAGCCTGACCACGTCAGGGCTTAATTAAAGGGGAAAGAATGTAACACCCCCGGAATTTGGATTAGTCCTCTATATAAATGATATAATAGGACTAAATCTTTAATTCGGCTATAGCATTTTGGATGGTAGCAAGATCCAAGAGGAACATGAGAGTTAAGCGTGCTAGAGCTAGAGTAGTTTTAGGATGGTGACCCCCTGGGAAGTTGGGAAGTGGGGCGTCACAGGTAGTGCATGGATGAAAAATTAAATAAGATGCATCCAGTAAATTTTGATTTTTTTTTTGAAAAAAAAAATAACATATTACATATTTTATTTATTTTTAAAATAAATTTAGCTGAAAATATAAAGCAATTAAATTTTGGGTCTCGAATATCAACTATCGTATTTTTTACCGCTTGCGTTGGGGACAGTAAATAATAAGCTGAAAATATAAAGCAATTAAATTTCGGGTCTCGTATTTTTTACCGCTTGCGTTGGGGACAGTAAATAATAAGCTGAAAATATAAAGCAATTAAATTTCGGGTCTCGAATATCAACTATCGTATTCTTTACCGCTTGCGTTGGGGACAGTAAATAATAAAATTTGATTTTAACCGTAGACTAATGTTAATTCACCTACATCATATAATTTCATATTTTGCCTAAAGAGATTACAGCTCCAAACGAAAAAATAACATATTACATATTTTATTTATTTTTAAAATAAATTTAGCTGAAAATATAAAGTAATTAAATTTCGGGTCTCGAATATCAACTATCGTATTTTTTACCGCTTGCGTTGGGGACAGTAAATAATAAGCTGAAAATATAAAGCAATTAAATTTCGGGTCTCGAATATCAACTATCGTATTCTTTACCGCTTGCGTTGGGGACAGTAAATAATAAAATTTGATTTTAATCGTAGACTAATGTTAATTCACCTACATCATATAATTTCATATTTTGCCTAAAGAGATTACAGCTCCAAACGAAAAAATAACATATTACATATTTTATTTATTTTTAAAATAAATTTAGCTGAAAATATAAAGCAATTAAATTTCGGGTCTCGAATATCAACTATCGTATTTTTTACCGCTTGCGTTGGGGACAGTAAATAATAAGCTGAAAATATAAAGCAATTAAATTTCGGGTCTCGAATATCAACTATCGTATTCTTTACCGCTTGCGTTGGGGACAGTAAATAATAAAATTTGATTTTAACCGTAGACTAATGTTAATTCACCTACATCATATAATTTCATATTTTGCCTAAAGAGATTACAGCTCCAAACGAAAGAAGCACTCGAGCATCTGCATGTAAATATTTTTAAAAATGTTAAAATTTTAAAATATATGACATATACTTGCGGACAAAGATGGAAAAGGAAAATACTTTACTTAACAGCTCGGGGCACGATCGAACGGCCAACACCATGTATACGTGACTTCATCGAACGGCTCGGGGCGCGACGCGTGTGATCAGAGTTCGAGAAGCGTTGCGAAGTTGATAAGAAACACGGGGCTCTCTCTCTCTCATTCATTGTGTGTTTTCGCCGCGGCGATGATTCGTAACGCTTTTGGAAAAGCTGTAGCAAAATCTCTTCGATCGCAAAAGCGATTCTACGGAGACAAGGGCGGCGATGGGACGCAGCACGAGCGAGTCGCGGCGCAAATGATCCAGTACGCTCTAGGGCATGGGAGGTCTCGAAGATCAGGTTTTTCTCCTCCTCTTTATGTTCCAAAGACTCAATTTTGGAGCTAAAAAACGAGCTTAATTTGACTAGGGCAATCGTACGACGAAGCGATGTTGGTGCTCGAGCAAGGGGTTTCGAACTTGCGAGGAGGCGGAGGAGAGGGGAGTGTCGATGCGATTGGGACGATCATGCTCGCCATGTCCACATTACTCTATGAGAGGTCGTTCCTGTTGTAAATCGTTGGAATTGTTTTAACTTGTGTTTGGTTTCCTTGGATTGGATAAATTTTAATCCAAGTTTGGGGAAAAAGGAGGGTTTTTGATGACTAAAGAGGTATTTTTATCGTTTGGTTTTGTTGCAGGGGGAAACTTGTAGATGCCATGGAGAAGCTCGAGGAGGTTTACCTGTTGGCTTCCCCATCTTCAGCTATTAGAGGTTATTCTCCATGCATTTTGTGTAAAGTTTCCATCTTTATATTAAAAGGGAAATGTTGAGAGGGATTACCATGATAGCAACTTAGATCACATTCTTAAAGTACATGAGTAGGACCCTACGGTTTTTGTTGGTGGATTCACTGTAAAACGAAACTCGAGTTTCCGCGATGAGTACAAACATTAAATATAAAGGGTACTTGGCCCTCACACTACATATGGAGCTAAGCATATTGTTGCTTCATCTAAGGCATCAAAATAAATTGACATGCGTGAATTACTGTGCAGTGGCCGCATGGGAAGGTCTTATGGGACTAAAGATGGAGGCAGGGCAGGTATTTATGCACTGCCATACTTGCTATCTGTTTTGCTTTGAGTTAGATTCATTTCAGGGTTATTTTCCCATAATAGGATGCCACTTCGTTAGTGCTCGCAGATGATACTCCGAACAGCACAGCGATGAAGTTGCGCGCTAATGCTATTCAGGGACTCACTCATCTTCTAAACGGGGAGATCGAACCAGGTTTACCTTTCTAATCCTTTTGACATTATGAGGGATTCATTGGATATGGCTATTTCAAGTCTTTTAAGTACTAAAATGGGATGATGAAAGAAGTGACTTTAGCTTTGTGTCAGCCAAGTCCTTCTTTGAAGGGTTTGAGGATTGCAATGTTGAAGTGGGCAAAGAACAAGTAGGTATGCCCTTCTTGTTGTGTTTAGCTGCAAAATGGGGACATCGTTTCTTTTCTGTCTACTGAATTATTACTAATTTTGCGGTAGTTATATTTACAGGAAATGCTACTCTTTCATACGGGAAATTTTTGCATTGTACTGGGAATTTTTTGTTGGCAAAGGACATATATGAGAAGTCACTTCAAGCATTGGAGAACGAAGATTTATCCGGCACTTCTTATAAAGCAGCTGCCAATATGGTTCCCGAAGAGGCTTTGATAGGTGTATCTTGTGCATTGGGTCAACTTTTGTCTCATTCAGGGTATGTGCCTTAGTTTATTATATGCGCTATGCTTATTTAGCATATCTCACATTGTTGTTGAGACGTATTTTTGAGTTTAATTTTTGTTTTTTCAAGAAAATGTATGTTCAATGTAGTTTTAACAAATGCAAATAAAGTTGGCGTCATCAATCTTTCCTCGTCTGATTAAGATATTTGCGCATGAACAAATATTTACCCGTGGCTTCTGTTGAGCGGAGTTGTACTTGTAACTCAGGAAGTTTAATGAAGCAGAGGAGTTGCTAACTAAGGCTTTGACCAAGGCTGAGCATCATTTTGGTTTGTCATACTCTCATCAATTCTCTGTCCAAGAGAATTGAACTCAGAATTCGATAAATGAATTATTCAAAATATATGTTTTATTGACTTGGTATTTTATGGCGCCTTTCAGGTTCATCTCATCCAAAAGTTGGTATAATACTGACCTGTATAGGTTTAATGTTCAAACAGAAAGCAAAGTCGGATTCATCGAGCTCAATATTAGTTCAGGAGGTTAGCTGAGACATTCTTCCTTCCATATTAGCATAGTCAAAGTATTAGCTTCAGTTGTATTGCCATGCCGCGAATTTGTCCTCAACATTAACTTCAGTCATCAGATATTTTATAGATTCTACTACCTGAATATCTCCAGTAGGGATTTTTTCATGATTTAGTCCTTTTTGATATTGCTCAATTTTATCTTTCTTAAAAGGCTGTAGCATTTAGTCAAACACAAAGAATTATGTCATGCTGAATGATCTATCAAATCTCAGGGTTTATACAGGAGGGCATTAGACCTGCTTAAAGCTCCGACCTTGAATTCTGAAGGTTAGAAAACTGGGTTGTATTATCCTTCGGCATCTATCTAGACTAAATTCTTGTGTTTTGTGATGTTTTTGGCAGTTACTGATCCGCATGGTGATAGGAGGGACATAGTCGCTGTTGCAAGAGGTTGTACATTTGTGCTGCAGCTATCCTATTTGCTCTATTTATGCTGTGTAGTAACATTTCATATTTGGAGAAATAAATCGAAAAATGAAAACCTTCATGACTATTTGGAAACAGAAGACTAAATTTTAAGGGTTATTTGTTACATACCCTGCCGTTATTATGTTCTCCATTTACTATCTCTTAGGGCATCATAGGAATAAGGTCTTATCGTCAATAAATATAGTACTATTTGCCATATGTTTAAATGTTTGTGAATCTATAACACAGTAAAACCTAAATGGTTTCTTATGTTTATTGGTTGTTTTGCATATAATCTTTCATGAGATGGCAGAGGAATATTGTTCCCACTTCACCATTGTCTTTCTCGAGTGCTGCTTGTTTGTAGTCTTTAGGTGAGAGATGAATGCCAACTGATAGTTATAATTTTCAATATGAATGTATAGAAGATGGAATGAAACAATATATGTATAAATTGTAACACCCCAATAGTCCCACATTGGATGGAAAAAGAGTTCTGATTGGATATATGAGACCATACACGCTAATAATAATAACTGGATTTAAACATTTCCGATTGTGATTTGGGCCCAACGAGTTATTATTGCTAGCGCGTCGGGTCGTCACAAATGGTATAAGAGACGAATACCAGTCGGAAGTGTGAGAGCTAAGTGTTATGCGGAGCAAAGTGCTACACCATGGGTTTGGTGGGAGCCACCTTTTGAATCCACAAGAGTCACCTCTCGCATCGCCTGGTAATTCTGATCTGTTCTGTGTTTGTGATCTGGTTTGGTTGTGATCTGATTTGGATCCGACGAAAACATCAGGGTCTAAACGGGGAAAGTTTGTAACACCCCAATAGTCCCACATCGGATGAAAAAAGAGTTCTGATTGGATATATGAGACCATACGCTCTATTCATAATATCTGGGTTTAAGCATTTTGGGTTGTGATTTGGGCCCAACGAGTTATTATTACTAGCGGGTCAGGTCATCACATAAATTGTCTGATATATTCATAGTATCCAAAGCCCAAGATAATGTATATACTTATATGCATGTGACGGATTCAATATCATTAGAAATAGACAATGTGCTGAAAATTGTCTAAATTTTGCGACACATATTAAGATATTGTGTAAGTGCTTTCATTGGATTATTCATTTCTTTTGAATATATTGATGCCAAAATTTGATTTGTGAGAGGTGAAATCACTAAAATTGATTTATTTTGTATAGGTGGATATGCGGAGCTGCTGTGTATTCAGCAAAACAGGAAGGAAGAAGGTGAGCGAATGAAGAAGTGGGCCGAAGCTGCATGGAGGAATCGCAGATTATCTTTGGCTGAGGCACTGGACTTTTCTGAACCTTCAAAGGCTTCGGTTGTCGACACCCGGATCTGCAGACTTCTGTAGTTGCCATCATATAAGCATCCTACAGAGAGGTAGGTATTACAGGGAATCCACTTTTTTTTGTGTGCACGCGCGGCGGCGCGTGTGGTAATCTTGATCAGTGTGCAGTTGATTTGTATGTTTATCATGTAGCACTTGTGTTGAGAAACATGACATTGAGACTCTTTTGGTTTTGTTTTGTTTTATTTAGGCATACAAAGGCTGCCATTCAATCTATATGGGTGACCACTTAAATGCTTTAAAGCTTTACAAAATCTGATGGTTCCTTAATTACATCCACTTGCAATGCAAGAGCGGTGAACTTGCACTGAGGAAACATTTGAGAGCGGAGATATAATGTGGTTTTGGATTTTTGTGGACTCATAAAGCATCAGAGTGGCAGCTGTAGGAGAAGCATCTGCTCTAAAACAGGGACAGGGCCTTATCAGGAAATGAACGAAGGCGTAACTAGCTTAGAATGACTTAATTGCAGTTTGTGATTTACCGACCAGCTGCGGCAGTTACTTTTCTACTTATAGTTTGGTATAGAGATGAGCAAGAATGAAATAATCTTATTTTTGGAAGCTCATTACACAAAAAAATGTGTGCTATTGCTAAATGGTCGTGTCAAATAGTTTATTCCACATGTAAGTGTTGTTTCATTTGTTTTGTAGCTGCTTATATGCACCAGTACTGAGAACTCACATATTGTGAGCAAAAATATGAATGCTTACAGCAAGTTTTCATGTATTTTTCAGATTTTGGCCAAAATGTATACCATATTATCATTGAACCTTACTTTACTGCAACTTGTTCATGTAATCTGTACCAGGTCTACGACATGAACATTTTAATGGGCCATGCGCGCATTAAAATGAAGCAGCAGCAAACTTAAAATGAAGCATACTTTGATGAGTTAAGAAGATAACTTAGAAGAAATTTTCGACAAATATAAATAGTTATCAATAAATTAGTGATGATGTTTACCCGATGACTGAAGTAAACAAAAAAAAAAAAAAATTCCATACTCCTGCATCATATGTTAATGGATCTCATTATTTAACCATTTTGTTCTTCATTCACTTCTCGGGTCTTTGTGGTCATCCTGCTCTTCATCCTGCTCTTCATCCTGCTCTTTGAAGTCATCTTCTAGTATTGGCTCGGTAAACAAACAACGACTTATTCTCAGAAACTTATGATTTTAAAAAGAGTGGAGATAGAATATAATTGACAATATAAAAATAATATTTACTATCAACTTAGTGAGTTGAGAAAATAATAATAATCTAAGAATAAAAAGGTTGATAGTAAATATTATTTATGTACTATCAATATATCAATAGTATATTTTGTGAACTACTAAAAAAAAAATATATATTTTGAGTAGATTATAAAACTGAGTCCAGCACTTTTCGAAAACTAAAATAAAAAGAAAATAATCCTACACTATAGGCAAAAATTTATTTTTTTTGTAAATGAAATAACAAATTAGAATTGAAAATAAACAACAAAATATCAACCACCACCGCCCCTCACATTGTAAACAAAATAAATTTCTGTGTTCATTTCAACTGCATGGTGCAGTAAAAAAACATATACAATACTCACTCTCTTCTCCTAACGGTCGGTACGAAGCAAACCTTAATATAGTTAGCCCTAAAGATGTTTGCTTTCTCAAAGTTTCACAAAGTGATTTTTGAATAATACAAGTATTTTGACTTACTCAATTGCACGTCGACAAATTGGACAGGTCCGCGATCGTTGGAGCCAACTATTAATGTAGCCACGATGGAAGCCATGAGCGCAAGAAAGCCATTCGACCGCTCACTCCCCTCCGAATAACTCATCCAAACAGATCACACAGCAGTACAAAGAATTTGCATCTGTAGGCACAGTTGTGAGTCTCGGATCTTCGCGCATAACTGTATAGATGAGTCTCGGACCTTCGCACATAATTGTATATATACATGAGTCCCGGATCTGGGTGCATAATTGTATACTGATACTGACCCGACTCAAACACTATGGTGAATTCAAACCTAAGCATAAAAGCCTCCGGAGCTGCGCGAGCTTACAGCATCTTATACTGCTTTCCACAAATCCCACGCTATTGTGCGTTTATCGTCGCTGTCGTCAGGGAGGCGGCTCAGCAAAGGAACAGCCGTGTCGAGCCTCCTGAAGATGCCATCCATGCTACCATCCAGATTCTCAAGGAAGCAGCTGATGTCTTTGGCGATTGTCGTCATGATTGTCGTGCTATCGTAGTGATAATAGATGGCGGCACGCTCCGGATCCTCGATCCCCTTCCAGCTGATCTCCAGCATAATCTCCGGCCGATCCAACGGAACCTTACGCGCGCTACTAGCCAACGACATGATTTCTGCTATTCTGAATAGAGAATTAGAGAGAATATGAGGCAACAATTAATTCAGAATAGAAATCCTAACCTATTCCACATATAAGTGTTGTTTCATTTGTTTTGTAGCTGCATGTATTTGCACCAGTAGTGAGAACTCACGCGTTGTGAGCAACAATATGAATGCTTACGGCAGGTTTTCAAGTACTATTCGGACAAATTAAGTCCAAAAATGTGTCCACCATATCATCATCGAACCCTACTTTACTGCAACTTGTTCATGTAATCTGGAGTCTGGACCAGGTCTACGACATGAACATTTTTATGGGCCATGCACACATAATAAAGATACCACCCGTTCCTTTCAATCCTCGAAGAAGAATAGAAAGTAAGCGGATTCACAAGCAAACATTGCAAGAAATTAAGCAGCAGCAAACTTACAATTAATGAAGCCATCCTTTGATTCAATATTATGAGTTAAGAAGAGGACTAACAAGAAATTTCGGACAAATATAAATAGTTATCAATAACTTATTGATGATGTTTACCTGGTGACAGAAGTAAACAAAAAAAAATAGTACCATACTTCTGTATTATTATATATATATTAATGGATCTTATTATATAACAATTATGTTCTTCATTTACTTCTTGGGTCTTTGTGGTCCTCGTGCTCTTTAAAGTCATCTTCTGGTATTGGCTCCGTAAACAAGCAATGGCTTATTCTCAGATTCCAGCCTAGGGCATGATCACCATTCTGCACGGGAATAACGGAGACGGGGCTCCACTCATTCTTCTCAATCTTCTTCTTCTTCTTCTTCTTCTTCTTCTTCTTCTTTGTCTTCTTCTTCTTATCCCAAATCTGCTTCATAATCTCGTGGCACTCCTCTAACTTAACCTATAATCCAGAAATTAAATAATTGAACTAACTAAAATACTAAAATACTTGGAATTTATAATCCCCTCAATGAGTACATAATTTTGAAAGAGAATCCAAAACTTCACTACTTTTTGAATATAAACTTATCATAGGATTTGAGCATTGTCGAATAAGAGCAGAGATTTGGTCTTACCATGTGCTCTAACGGAATCAGATGGCTGAGATGGGAGAAGGAAGCATCATCGTCATCCTGGAGAGCACATCTGAAAGCTGACGCAGAGATGACGAATGGCCTGAACTGCAGAAGCAGAGTTGTTCCTGTGCCGTTTGATTTCGACCATGATCATGTAAGATGTCACCATTTAATGCAACCATGCGGAGACATGGTATATATATATAGAGAAGGATAGAGAAGGATTTGTGTGGTTTTAGAAGCACGAATGCCTTGGTGCTCTTAAAATTATTTTCGATGTTGCGATTTTTAAATGAGCGATCGGCTCCGTTAAATTTGATCTAAAATATTTGAACCATCTAAAAAATAAATGTTGTAATTTTTCGATAGAATTTACCTAGTAATCGAAAGAGCTCAAAATAAACGGCTGAAAATAAAAATCTCACAGAATGTAATAATTTGATACTAAAATTATAAATTAAAGATATTAATTTTATTTTATATAGTATAAAAGATTTTTATTAAAATTTTACATAATTTGAATATTTTTACACCGTTAAACTTACAAATGGTCTACCACAACTATTAAAATTAATTATCACTAGGCAAATGATATTAAAAAATCGTGAAATTTATTTTCTAAACTTTTTAAATACTCCATATCAAGTTTAACGGAACCGATCGTCAATTCGGAAATCCCAAAATTGAAAATAATTTGAAAGCACGGAGGCTTCCGTGCTTCTAAAAACATACAAGTCTAGCTCGCTCTCTCTCTCTCTCTCTCTCTCTCTATATATATATATATATATATAGAGTCCGGCTACTCTACTATCGATAGTACGAAGCATTTGGTGCTATCAAGTTTTCTACTCTTAGATCAACCATTTTGATTATTTTCACCTGTTAGATTTTATTATTTTCCAACCACCCATTAAATCCAAGGGACCCACTATCATCTCAACCATACATCTTTTAATTCAACGGTTCAAAACTTAGTAGCACCAATGACTTGGTACTATTAATAGTATTCCAGCCTAGCGCGCGCGCTCTCCCTCTCTCTCTCTCTCTCTCTCTCTCTCTCTCTCTATATATATATATATATATATATATATATATATATATATATATATATGCTACTATACTATCGATAGCACCAAGTTTTTAATTTTTAGATTAAGGAATGCGTGGTTAGGATGATAGCGGACTCCTAGAATTTAGTAGATAATTGAAAAAATAGTATGATCTAAAGGATGAAAATTATTAAAGAGATAAATTTAATATATATATATATATATGGAGGCATGTTAGCAGAAACAAGTCGGGGAAGAGAGGGAGTGTTGAGTTGATCATAAAATACCTAAGAGAGAGAGGAGGAGGTGGGTGACGCTGTCAGCGGACGTGGTTACTTCGGTGCGCTGCCGCGACACCAACAGAGGGAGGAGGAGGTCGAAGTAGGAAAATGGAGTGACGCAGGAGAGTCGCCAATCTAATGCTTTGAGAATCATGAGCTCCATTTCTTGTGTTGTGCTCGCCTGGAATCTGTGCTCCATCTCCTCCGTCTGATCACATTCATCAATCATAGCATCGTCGTATTGCAAAATCATATAGCAATTCTACAAGCATTTATATATATATATATATATATATATATATATATATATATATATATAGAGAGAGAGAGAGAGAGAGAGAGAGAGAGAGAGAGAGAGAGAGAGCTAGATTAGCACTAATCTATTGGTACTGAGATTCAGTAGATGATTGATAAGATAGTATAATTTGAGATTCAGTAGATGATTGATAAAATAGTATAATTTAATAGATAAAAATAATTATAGAGATAAATTTAATGATAAAATTTAATAGCATCAAATTTTAAAATTTTTCAATATTACTGGTCTAATGATTAAAAGATTATAAAATTTATAATTTTAAAAATAAATACAAATCCTTTATTCGTTTAACAGTATAAAAAAATTAAATTAATTAAATTTTAAATTTTTTTTTTTAAATTATTTAAAATAAAATTTATACTTTCGATATTAATTACAAAACTAATATCATCACTTTTTAAACGATGTTTATTTTCAACCGTTTATTTTTGTGTTTACTTGATAGACAAAAAAAAAAAAATCAAAAAATATATAATTTAATTTTTAAATAATTTAAATAATCTGAATTATATTTAGCGGTTGTTATAAAAATTTCATCGAAACCTGTTTGCTACGGAGAGTATTCCAGCCCTCTCACTCTCTCTATATATTATTATTATTATTATTATTATTATTGTTATTATTGGATAAAATAAGTGATAGAATAATGAAAAAAATATCTGCTGGTGTGGACCCGATTTTGCTACATGCACGTTACACAAGAAGGGCTTCTACGACTGCTTTACGTGCATTTATAATTAGTATAGAAATTGTAGCATGCACTCGGTGTATTCCCATACCTTGAGCAATGCTAGGTGTACACTCTTATTCTGAAATGAGTATTCATTCACTTCTTACATCAAAGTGATGAGTAAAATTCATTTCACCCTAAAATGGATCGGTTTCTTAATTTCCCTACCCTAAGATTGGTGGGTGTACATCTAGTATTTTCCATACCTCATACACTACACTCATTTTGCAATGATTAGTATCTTAAAATCATAATAATTCAATCAAATAAATACTACCTATATCATCTAAAGGATCACTATATACTAAAAAAAATCATAAAAATCTATTGCTAAACAATAGCAGAGAAAGAATCATATTATTATTTGATTTATAAGAAACAAATGTTCAATTTAAATGTCGTAGGACATTTTTTAATAGAGATAGAGAAAGAATCATGTTATTTGATTTCTTGCCTTGAATTGTTTATTTTTTTTTTTTTAATATATTGGCTAAATGCTTAAATTTAGAGAAATAGTTCGGACAAATAAAATCCAAACCCCTCATGTTATCAATTAGGAGGTAGAATTGTGTCTCTGTAAAACATGTTAGGTACGCAAAAAGAAATTGCAAATCCAATTCAAAGATAGAAAGATTATGAAGTGATATTAAGTTAAATTCCCTTTTATAATATGAGAGAGAAAAAGAATTATGGAATATTATCAATGTGAAATAAACTAGAGAGCTAATTAAATTCCCTTTTATATACAATGAAGAGAGAGAGAGAGAGAGTACATACCTGGAGATCATGCAAGGACGGAACGTTCACCTCGTCAAACTTGGCTGCAATGGAAACACATGCAACGCTAAGCAGTTCTACCATCCAACCTTCCCAGTTCTATCATTTATAAATAAGAAGACGCAAAACTCATTCAACCGAATTAATTTAACTATATTACCATCAAGATTTAATTAAACGATCGAACAAATGAATAATAATACCTACCATGCAAGAATTCATGGAGAGGAAGCGATCGACATAGTTGGCAGCGTTGAACACAGTTCCAACAGCCAAACTAAATTTGCTACACACCTGAAATTAAGCGGATACATAACTGATGCACTGATGAGCAGTAGAATGAGGAGATAAAGAGATTACACCACAAAGAACCCAAAATTTACCAAGATAATATAACGAACGGCTTTAAACCTTGCACTTGATAGATTGGCGGAACACTGCAGTTGCTGCAAGTACTCACTGTCAGGAGCAAATTGCTGCTCCTTACTAAGGAAATAACTAAATGCTTCTTGGCGTTCTTCTTCACTGAGTTTTCTATTCTTATCTAATGAGCGGAATTGGATATCTCGTCGAGTTGGCGTCGGAGAAGGCGACCGACTAGAAACAAAGGGATCTTCATCACAGAGCAGCTCAATGCCGCTATCGTTCTCTGTCATCCGCTTCTTTTATCTTTTTGTTCTTTTCTCTTTCTTCTCATATGAGCAATAAGAAAAATAATAGTAATATATATAGAATGACGTGGAGTAGAGAGTGGGGAGTAGAGAGATGGAGAGAGGGGTTTGTGGGAGAAGGGTTTGAGGGGGAGTGGGAGTGGTGGGTGGGAGCTTTAAAAACGGAGAGGACCCCTCTCATGAAATGCGGTAAATGCCACAAGGGGGATCGATTCCATTCCCCATCTCATCTCGTTAAATTTTTGACCATGGATGTATACAACGAATAAACCAATGGCGTGATGAGTACACGAGGATGGGCCCGTTTTCTCTACGCGGGCCTATAAATTAGTATATATAACGAATACGGAACAGTAAAAACAGTTTCGGTTTGGAGTAGATAAGCTGCAGATTACACACTGGATCGCATCCTATCTACATCCTGACCTGACACCTGCTGCTTACGTCATTAACAAACAGCTTAGCCTTCAATAAAAAACTGGAATTTACTCATCTAGCATATCATTTTTTTAAAAAACTAAAAACTCAAAAAAAAAAAAATTATAAACTATTGAATTCAAGGCATGCAATATATACTAAGGTAGCATTTTTCATCAGGGAAATGGCTGCAGTAAAGATAATATTACTACATAAAGCAAATAGGAAAAATAACTACCAATGTAGAGCCGAAAAGTTATTGAGTTTCTATTTACCTAAATTTTAGAAGAGCGCAGCAATTTTTTAAGGGTAAATATGAATGTCGAAAATTCGTGAAGGATTACACAAGAAATTGCCCATAGGAAAAAATGATACAATCTGAATAATCTGACACAGAAAAATCAAATATTTCTTGCATGATGCAAACCAAATGCTTCCATAAGTAATCCACTGTCCCTGGTACTGATACAAATGGTAAAAAGCTTGATAGTTAATACTCGATGTTTCAAATTTAAAAACTAATTATTTTATATTTTTAATTAAGTTTATTTTAAAAATATCTCTATTTTTTTTCTTAAAAAAAAAAAAAAAAAAAAAAAACTATGGATAGCTCGAATAGAAAGACTTTGGATGCAAGATTTTAAGGCGTAGTGTTGTTTCTTCGGCTGCTGCTAAAACTCAGAAATTCACTCCAGTTTTTTGCTATTAGCTATAGTTTTAAAATGTCTATTTGTAAAATACTTTACTATGCCCTTAAAACCAAAATTACCAAATCCCTAATTGAATAGCGACGTATCTAATCTCACCGAAATAAAAAAATAAAAAAATAAAAAAATAAAAAAATAGAAAAATAAAAAAATAAAAAAATAAATAAAGCAGGGCAAGGACGGAAGAAGAACAACCTGGGGACCATTCACGCATTACGTTAGCTCCTCCCAAGTATCCAACACGTGAATTATGTAATTCTCTAGTCATAAGACTCATAACTCACAAACACTGCCAGTTGTACTGGCTCCCTTCCCTCATCATGCTACAAACACTGCCAGTTGTACTCTTACTATCTACATTTCCGATAGAAAAGCTGTGGCACAGCCAGATTTGTGGGCCTACCGGGTGCTGATGTGGCTCATCAAATATATATCAGCTTACAGTGGAGTGACTACAATACATTCTCAAATATCACACAACATTGAGCAACAATTGGGTGCACATGCATGATGCAAAATACCAAGTAGTTTCGAAATTCTCCACACGAAATTCAGACGATCGCAAGGTGAATACTAGTATTTCCACAAAGTCCTCCAGGAACAACAAAGGATGGAACCATATCAAACAGTAGCATGCTACCTATTTCATTCAACACGAGAATGAACTAAGCGATAATTATGAGACGGCAGGCTCTCGAGCAGGGCAAAAAAAAAAAAAAAAAAAAAAAAAAAAAAATCACCACTTTACAACAAATCCTTCCACAGAAGCACTTCTTTATTGACCCAGAGTAGACTTGATTAAAGATCACTTTATTTCAGATCGCCGACTAGGTAGCCAACAAGTAGATGAGTTGCCTATGAGTTGCCTAGACCTTATCAGATGGCCGACTAGGTAGCCAACAAGTAGACGAGTTGCCTAGACCTTACGGCGTCCCCTCCTAAGGTCATCCGCTTCCCCCAAACATTCCTAACCTCTTCATCATTTTCTTCAATCTAGATGGCCCCAGTACACATCCCCAAAACAAAACGCGAAAATACACACCTTACAAAGAGGTGGTTTATCGTCTCCTCCTCGCAACCACAAAGCACGCAAAAAGTATTTCCCACCCAACCCCTCTTAGCCATGATATCTGTTGTCAGCAAGCATCTTTTGAGTACCAATCACACGAAAATTCGTACTCTAAGCGGCATACGAAGACTCCAAAGCCTCCCAGTGTACAAATCTCTAATACCCCCATCGTTAAGGATCGAGTAAGTAAACTTAACCGAGAACACACCCTTTTCGTGACATCGCCAGATCACTCCATCGTTATCCTCCCCCAGGGTGACACCCATTAGAAGCTCCTTTAGTTGTCGGTCCCCTTACTCCCCCTGGTGTGATCCACCTCAAAATTTTCTGCCATTTCCATCCACCATTCCGTAACAAGCGCTGACTCACAGATTTTTACTCCCTACTTCGAACCATATCGAACAGTTGTACATTCAGATGAGTGAAATGAGATCCAGTTGAGCTTAATGGCATGATAGGGATTGCATTCTCAGATAACAAAAAAATGTCAAATTTGTCCAACCTTATTCATATGAGACTAATGTTGCCGACACTCAATGACTACCAAAATTAATCTTTGAGAAAATCATTACGAGCTCACTTAATCGTGAAAAGTATACCAGAAATTTCAAATCAACCAATGACCTAAAAACTAAGGCATTAATGAGAACACAAAGATCAGTGGACTAATAGAGGCATAACTGTAGAGCATGATAAAAACGAAATTTTAATCCACTTTAATTCAAATTTTTTAATTGTTGATTCAAATTTGGTATCCAAAATAAAATTTAATTCACGATGTAAACTCAAAATTTAATTCTAATTTAAAAAATTCATAAATTTAAATTTAAATTGTATAAAAATTTCAACTCCGGATTTAAGATAAAATAAAAAATTAAAATCAAATAAGATTAAAATTTAAATATAAATTTAAAATTAAATTCAAATTTGATTGTTGATTGTAATCAATAAAAGTTAATAATAACACCTAAATATTAGTAGATAGTATTGAGATAATTTTAAAATATTCACCTAAAAAGAAAAGATATGGAATGATAGAAAAATATTTAATTAAAAAAAAAACAGTTATCAGTTAAAAATATTTAAATAATTTAAACCATTGCCGCTAAAAAGTGGGCGTCAACGAACTCAAATTTAAAATACACAATGTATATATATCAAGAATTTAAGTATCCATCGGCACGATCCGTATCTACTGTGCCGTATCGTACCAATAAGATTCCGGCACGATACATCTCCGTATCGGTGGCACAACTGAAAACCCTCTTTTCTTTAATTACTAAATAATTTTCTCAATAAAATTCAAAAGATTTAATAAAAATACATAATAAGCAATTAAAAAATTTTGTTACTAAAGAAAATAATTATTTCATGCAATTATGTGTCGGTGACCGGCACTCATCGGCACCGCTCGGCACGCATCGTGCCGTACCGTGTCGGCAAGTTTTCAGCACAATTCCGTGCTACGACACTTAAATCCTTGATATATATACACACACTAAACACCAAAACAATTAGTGAACTGCCTAAATATTTCTTCTATATAAAAAAAAATGATGATAATAAAATCAAAGCGAAGCAAAAGATGAGAAAGAAACAACAAATAAAATTAAGATGACAATTTATCGCTGTCAACTTATCTCTGTCAGTTATCACAGAGTCACAGGCATTAACAACTTTGATCATAAAAGTGTCCACAATGGTCACTAAATGAATGTGAAAACATTGACATCCTTCTTTGAGAATTTTTAAGTCTTAACATTCAGATTCTTGTTATAATACTTATTGGCCTTTTACATTACAAATGCAAAAACAAATGATAAAGCATTATATAGATATTTTCCCGTTTATTTTCTAATACTAAATACAAACAATTTTTTGAATTTAAAATTACTATTTGATCTTTATGAAAGCTTTATCCTCACCACTTTTCCTTCTTTCTTAACCAATCAAATAAGCTCTACCATTTCCTTATAACAGCCAAATCAATCAACTGATCTAGCCATAGTTTGTTTCCATCAAATCTCCATCTATCATTTCCATTCGAGCATATAGAATTCCTCATCAAGGAGAGTTGGTATGCTAACCTCTGCAATGGGGTTTTAATAAAACTTTCAAGGATCTCTAAGACATTTCTCTCAAGTACTAAGTCTGCAAATGTCTCAGTAGGATTAACCATCTTCACCCATCCTAATCCCAAGATGCAGAAAAATGCGAACAACTTATCATAAATTGGATGCAAAACCATAAAGGCAATACAGATCAATAACATCTGGAGGCACAAAATGTAACCAGATATATTAAACTACCGGGTAATGTGATGGTAGAACAACCTAGTAATGTAGGAAAGAAATGGAAGAAAAGGAAGAAGCAATCCAGAGCACCCAAGCAAGGCCACTATTCTAATTCTGTTCATTTCGGAAAATCAAATCAACTCTATGTTCATTTCGGAAAATCCAATCAACTCCCTGTAAATGAATCCACAGAAGCACAAAACAACTAAATTCATTGATTCATGATAGCAGAAGGCGTGGCAGAATTCATGTTGCTACCAGGCTATATTTTAAGCACTATGAGTCTGTTGCTCATCCTTCGATCCATCTAAACAAGTCAAATGAATCAATTAAGAAGTTGCCACTCTTCCATTTGTTCATCTCATAACAAATCAAACTAATTGATTATGAGTTCACTACTACTCCATCAAATCCATCTAATAACAAATCGAATTAATGGATTTAGAGTTTGTAACTCTGCGTTAGAATCCATCTACAAACACAAATCAAGCTAACCAAAGAAGCATTCAAGCACTAGGAGATTGCTACTCTTCTTCCGAATCCATTTAATATACCAAACCAAACCAAACTAGTTAATTAAATCTTTAAAGCCCATCGTCTTTTCAATCCAACAAGTATCAAATCAAATAAGCATCCATCAACCTGCTCCAAAAACTCAGATATGGAACTAGGGTTTCCGAAACAAATCGAACTCACCGCACCTTACCTCCCGCTACAAAACCACAACATCAACAACCAAAAATGCCTACAACCGTAGCACAGGATCAATAATTCAACGAGCAACCAAAAAAAAAAAAAAAAAAAAAAAAAAAAAAAAAAACGATATCTCAGATCCAAAACTACCAAAACCACTACGGTCTAAATCGCTCTCACCTCCACTCCTTTTCGATCAAATCGATCTCCAAATAAAAGAAAACGAGGATTAAACGAGGAAGGAGAAAGAAGAAGAGGAGAGGGGGGAGAGGAACAAAATCGCACCATGCCGTTTCTTCCTCTTCTCCTCGAAAAGGGTAAAAGCGGGAAGTAGTGAAAAAAAAAAAAAACCGAAACAAAAACCGCAAGGAGAATTGAGAGGGAAAATGAGAGACAGCAGCGACGACGGGTCGGGTGAATCCGACCGGCCGCCCCGGCCGGCCTGAGCCGGAGCGGACGTGCGCACGCAATCCGAACCCCTTGGCCCTTCGGGTTGGGGAGACCGGTAGTTCCGGTTCTCCAACCCCTCGGAACCGGTCCAACCCGGGCTTTGACCCAGCCGAACCGGCCGGGCCAGCGCATAGAAACCGAGCCGATTCCACCCGGCAACCGGTTCATCCGGTCAAACCCCCAACCCTAACCCGCTGCTATAAATACCAAACCGAACCCGCTGCGGGGGGCGAAAATAAAATCGGAAGCAGGAGGAGTCGGTCGATTGCTTCGCCCCCTTCTTTTTTTAAAAGAAAAAAAAAACCAGTAAGTTCCATTAATTTCTCTTATTTATTTATTTATTTATTTATTTTTATTATTAATTAAGGGACTAATCTGTCACGTGGGAAGTGGGATTGGTTGATATTCATTGGCATCTATCTATCTTCTTCTGGTGGGCCTGGTGCTTGGTTTTTCCTTGCAACGATAAGCTAACAGGGATTTTTGATACAAGAAGAGAACAACGTTAATAAATAGTAAAGATCAATTATATTTTGTAGCTTTTTTGCTCGGCGAAAAATATAGAATATTCAAATTTGGAGTTTGTGTTTTGAGATCCGATACTCTGTTGAAGGTAATTATAGTTGAAAGCAATAGAGGATGCAGGCAAGAAGGCGTATTACGAAAAATGGTGAATAAAAATATTAAGGATTTTTAGTAGCATCAAATTCAAATTCTTGTTTGCCGTAGTTTGGACTGGTATTGCGTACTGCTGTTTGATAAAAAGTTGCTTGAGAAGTGTTGTGAGGAAAATCGCTATTTCATATTAGATCTTCTTCAAAATCACGTTAATGCTTTCTACTATAGTTGCTTTCTACTATAGTTTTTGAATGAAATATTCTGCTACGTGTAACTGCAGTTGAAGCCAACAACGTCGTCATTGAATGGCGTCAACCTCCGAGGTGATACTGCCGATTGGGACGCAGAAGCACGACCCTGCATGGAAGCACTGCCTGATGATCCGCTCCGGTGGCCGCACGAAGCTGAAGTGCGTCTACTGCGCGAAGCTCTTCCTGGGCGGTGGCATCCACCGCATCAAGGAGCACCTCGCTCGGCAGAAGGGCAATGCCTCCTGCTGCCCCCGTGTTCCTACTGAGGTCCAGGACGCCATGCTCCACAGTCTCGAGGGAGCTGCTGCCCGCAAACGGAAGAAACTCAAGCTCGCTGATGAGCTCAACAAACTCCATCCCATAACATCATCTCAACCCGATCACGAAACCGCTGATTCTGCACTTGAGGCCATCCCAATCAACAACGTGCTCGATTTCGCTGGAACTGTATCAGCTGAGATTAGGGAAGAGAATGCGGGGAAAGCACCGGAGAAGGTGCGGAAGAGGAGGGGCCGGAAGCGCGCTTCCCCTCCACATTTGGCTCTGGTCTCAACTGCTGGTGAGGTTACTGTGCCGCTGCTCAAGTCTGCTTCGGGCTCTGCTGTTGGTAAGGAACTGGTCTTCATGGCAATCGGACAGTTCTTGTACGAAGCTGGGATTCCACTGGACTCGGTGAATTCGATCTGCTTCCAGCCGATGATTGATGCTATCTCATCAGCGGCACCAGGGCTCGAATCGTTCTCCTACCATGACACCCGTAGCTGGATCCTCAGGAATTCTCTAGAAGAAATCGGAACACAGTTGGAAAACTACAAATCGACGTGGAATAGAACAGGTTGTTCTGTATTGGCCGATGAATGGACCGCCAACACAGGTAAAACGATAATCAATTTCCTTGTCTATTGCCCCGAAGGAACCATGTTTTTGAAATCAGTAGATGCTACTCACATCGTCACTTCTGAAGATACTCTCTATGAATTACTTAAGCATGTTGTAGAGGAAGTGGGCGAGAAGAATGTAGTTCAAGTAATCACCAATAATACCGAAAACCATCTTCTTGCAAGCAGAAGGCTCACCGAGGCCTTCCCTACATTGTTCTGGTCGCCATGTGCTTTCCGATGCATTGACGGAATGCTAGAAGATATCGGGAAGTTGGAAGCTATAAACCAAATCATAGAGAGCGCGAAAACTATTACGGGATTTATATACAATAATGCGGCAATTTTGAATATGATGAGGAAATATACACACGGGAAAGATTTGGTGCTACCAGGGGAGACGCGCGCTGCTGTGAATTTTATTACTTTGAAGAGTATGACTAATTTGAAAGAGGAATTGAAAGCTATGGTTAGCTCGGATGACTGGATGGATTGCCCTTATTCTAAGAAACCTGGCGGAATTGCTGTGAGTAATCTTGTTAATAGTGTAACATTTTGGTCCTCTTGTGCTGCAATTGTTCGTATAACCGAACCACTTCTAAGGCTTCTCAAATTAGTAGGGAGCAATAAGAGGCCGGCGATGGGTTATATTTATATGGGTATTTATCAGGCCAAAGAGGCTATTAAGAAAGAGCTTGTGAAGAAGAGTGACTATATGCCATATTGGGATATCATTGATTGGAGATGGGATAAGAAATTGCCCCGCCCTCTTCATGCCGCGGGTTTCTTTCTAAATCCTCACTTCTTCTACGGTGTTCGAGGAGAAGTCTCGAATGAGATCGCATCAGGTCTTTTGGACTGTATAGAGAGGTTGGTATCTGATGGGAAAACCCAAGATAAAATCCAGAAGGAATTAAATTTATATAGAAGCGAAGCTGGGGATTTTCGAAGAAAGATGGCTATCAGGGCAAGGCGCAATTTACTTCCTGGTAAGCAACATTCATGCTTAATGAAAACCATAACTCTTTTCTCTTATGTGTATGTTTGACCTGACTATATCTCATATAGCTGTTGAATGAAGCTATTTTGGAAGAGCACTAACAGGCTAATAGCTATTTCATTGATATTCTTCCCAACAGCTTCCTTCCTAGTAGAGGCATAAGCTCCATATCGGAACTTGTACTTTTGGGGCTTGGGAGCTCAATGAAGCTTCTTGAAATGGCAAAAGCTCCTGATTGTTTATTTTGTGGATATTTAGCTGCTGCTTTTCAAAATAGAGAAGCTGCTCTAGAAGCTAGAAAAAACCGATCTATAACTACTGTGCTTGCCTTGGTTGCTTATTTGGTGTTCCTGGAAGGTGTATTTTGGTCTATTTATATTGCTATATCCTCATGAATGATGAAATCATGTATTGCAGCTGAATGGTGGTACACTTATGGAGGTGCTTGCCTACATTTGACACGTTTGGCCGTGCGAATCCTTAGTCAAACTTGCAGTGCCAAGGGATGCGATCGAACAAATATTCCTTTTGAACAAATTCATAACCAAAGAATGAACTGCTTGGAACACCAGAGAATGTATGATCTCACCTTTGTCCAGTATAACTTGCGGCTACAACAAAGGTAAGCTTACTGATTGTTTCAAAGATTTTCTTCAAAAATTAATAGTTTCAAGGATAAAGTGTTTATGCATTGCCCAACTGTAGGTCATGAGGAAACAAGTCGATGCTCCTTAATTTGTAGGATTTAAATCCTTACTAAATTGTTGTTTGATTTCAGAAAATCCTTTGAGCTTAACTGTATAGTATGACTCTACTTTTTTGACAGAAATTGTTAAGTTCGATAGAATGTGATTAACATCACACAACATTTTACTTTGGGGGTTCAATTCCAAAGTTAAATATATAAATAAATAAAGTTCTAGTATGTGTCCAAATGATATATGATTTGGTGGATATCTAGACAGTTTTACCTTGTTTCGTCTACCCCCGTACTTATGCATACATCTCATTTTGATATTTCTAATGGCTACTCTTATTGTTAATGTAAGCAGACCACAATTGAAGGTCAAAGCATTTGATCCTATTTCTATCGATAATATGGACACAGTTGATGACTGGATTGTGGAGAAAAGTGGACCACTATCAGGAGCTACTGATTATTCCAATTGGATGGATCTTAATCAACCCATAAATAACGTAGTATCACCAGTTAATTCAAGTGACGAAGAAATTGAAGCCTTTTTTTCGGGTAAATTTCCTTTCTATATCAATGTTGATATACTGCATGCCCACCCTATGCAATTGGAAATAATATCGGTTTTACTCTCAGGACTTGATGAGGAGATGATCCAAGCAGCTGCTCAATACGCAGCAGATGATGATGGTATCAAGGAGGATGATGAGAATCCTCCTTTTGAATAAAATTGGTTAGTGGAAGAGCAAAGTAATGATTGTTTTTGCCCAGGTAATGTGAATTTGTGATGTAACTTGGGTCAAGTAAGTGATAGATGTCATTGTAAATGTGTAGATGCTTTCGCTTTTACCTATTTAGGTTGAAATCAAATTCAGAGGAAGGCTACTTCTAACTTAGATTATGAAGTAAGGCTAGTGGTTGATGGGTTGATGGCTTTGTCATTCTTGCTTTGTATTAGATATGTATATATCATGGCTAATGGTTGATGACTCGATGACTTTTTCATTCTTGTTTTGCATTAGACATCTGCTTTCAATATTTTTGCCAGGTAGATTTGTGAAGAAATGTTAAGACCTGCAGCGAGCCATTGTAGCCAATAATTTCCTTGACAAACTTCAATGATCTAGGAGGGGAACAAAAACTTGGATATGTGACTGAATTGAGTGAATAATCTATAAAAGAAATATTTAATTTTTTGAAACTGTTTAAACTAGTTTGCTATACTGTCATGTTTGGTGTAAAATTTTCTTAACTAAGCTAAATAGCTTCTTTTGAAAGTTCAAAAGAACCAAGAACTTACATACGCTCATTTGACAAAGATAGCATCCTGAATAGCATCAAGATTCATAGGGTTTTGTGGCTAATTGGATGATTTGTAGGAATTGTCGTGCCATTGTACAAGTTTGATGCCCTTCTCACATTTTAGGTAAAAGATCCTCTTTATGCATACTTTATGTTGCGGATTTATGCCTTCTTTTGAATTTGGATTGAGTCAAATTTAATTAACAGATTAAGTTGGTTATGATATAGATTAGATGTATGAAATATATTATTTGATTTTGAAGATAATTTCTGTTGGTGCAAGATTTATGTCTATCTATACATATCCTAATCTAATTAGGATTGGTTGACTCTTTAACCGGCTTCATTATGCATTATATATATGCATGGGTGCACTTCGGCGAATGAAGGAGAGAGAGCCGGCCGATGGACCAAGTTAATTAGGATGCATCTTAGGCTAATTAATTAGTGCATGAAGGTGCCGGAAAGTACGGCCTAATTAAGAGTATCGGTTCTCTTGAGGTTGTACGGCATGCCGGAGACTAATTAATTAGCGCCCTAATTAATTAAAAGGTGGCCGGGGATTCAAGCATGTACGGCAATGGCAGTTTAGAGAAGGTGCACGGCGATTCGCATGTGGCGTTGGGTTCGGCAGCGGAGCGGAGGTTCTCGACCAATTGCTTGAGCGGTTCGGATTACTCGAAGCAACAACATAAAGGATTTTGGTCATAAATTTATATACTTCTCTAATTTGGTCTTCTTGATTACGGATTATTTTTTGGAGTTTTTCGTTGGAACAAGAGATAGGTGAGGTTTATCGAAATTTTGGTTTTCTCTATTTTTCGTGCATCTGTATTGATAGCGCATAACGGACGGTCCATCAAATTCTCAACAAGTGGTATCGGAGCATAAGGTTCGCGCTACAGCAAAGATGTCGAAGGTCTCATCATCTAAGTTTGAGGTGGAGAAATTTAACGGTAAAAAAAATTTCGATCTCTGGCAGAGAAGAGTGAAAGCCCTTTTGGTACATCAGGGTCTTCATAAGGCGTTACTCGGAAAATCGAAAAAACCGACATCGATGAGCGACAAAGATTGGGAGGAGATTGATTTGCGGGCTGTTAATACAATTATATTGTGCCTAGCAGATGAGGTGATGTACAACGTAATGGATGAAGAAACTACAATTGGCATGTGGAATAAGCTTGAAATGCTGTACATGACAAAAGGACTCTCAAATGTGCTGTACCTAAAGCAAAAATTATATGGGCTACGCATGAGGGAAGGTACGGCAATAACGGAACACTTGAACACCTTTAATAAGATTATTGCAGATTTACTCAGCATTAATATTAAGATTGACGAGGATGATAAGGCATTGATTTTCCTCACGTCACTTCTATCGTCTTACAAACATCTGGTGACCACCATACTTTACGGGAAGCAAACTCTGAAGATGGAAAATGTTACATCGACCCTTCTATCTGAGGAGATCAGGTTGCAAGCAAGTACCGATGAAAATAGTGCTGCTTTGGTCGTAAAAGATACAGGTGGATGAAAGGAACGATCTAATGAACGTGATGCGGGTAAAGGAAAATTCTAGTCCAAGTCAAATTCGAAAAAGGTGAAGTGTTACTTTTGTAAGAAAGAGGGTCACATAAAACGGAACTGCGAGAAGAAGAAGGCTTGGTTGCGAAAATTAGATTCCTCTGCAGATACGGCGGGAGTAGCCGACAACACTAGTCAGGTTGTTTTGATAGTTTCTACAGGTTCAAAATCTCTCAGTGACTGGATATTGGATTCGGGTTGTTCTTATCACATGACTCCAGGCATGTCTTTATTTGATACTTACAAATTTTGTGAAGGTGGTAATGTTATGATGGGTAATCACACTAACTGCAAGATTGTTGGTATCGGAACGGTGAAAATAAAGATGTTTGGATGGTGTGGTGAGAACGTTAACGAATGTGAGACATATTCCGGATCTCAGGTTGAATTTTATATCACTTCGTACTCTTGACTCTATTGGCTGTTCTGCAGGTGGAGTTGTTAAGGTGAAAAAGAGTGCTAAAATTGTTACGAAGGGAGAGAATAAAGAGAATTTATACAAACTAATCGGTAAATCGGTAACAGCGGAGAAGTCTAGGAATTATCTAGACTTTGCTAACCTGCATGATTGTTAGTGTCGGAATGCCTCAGGCAGAGGGGGTGATAAGATGAGAGAGTAGTAAAATACAAAAGAAGTCAAGGTGGAGATTGTTGTGGATTTATGCCTTCTTTTGAATTTGGATTGAGTCAAATTTAATTAACAGATTAAGTTGGTTATGATATAGATTAGATGTATGGAATATGTTATTTGATCTTGAAGATAATTTTTGTTGGTGCAAGATTTATGTCTATCTATACATATCCTAATCTAATTAGGATTGGTTGACTCTTTAACCAGCTTCATTATGCATTATATATATGCATGGGTGCACTTCGACGAATGAAGGAAAGAGAGGTGGCCGATGGGCCAAGTTAATTAGGATGCATCTCAGGCTAATTAATTAGTGCATGAAGGTGCCGGGAAGTACGGGTTAATTAAGAGTATCGGTTCTCTTGAGGTTGTATGGCATGCAGGAGACTAATTAATTAGCGCCCTAATTAATTAAAAGGTGGCCGGGGATTCAAGCATGTACAGCAACGGCAGTTTAGAGAAGGTGCACGGCGATTCTCATGCGGCGTTGGGTTTGGCAGCGGAGCGGAGGTTCTCGACCGATTGCTTGAGCGGTTCGGATTACTCGAAGCAACAGCATAACAGATTTTGATAAGAAATTTATATACTTCTCTAATTTGGTCTTCTTGATTACAGATTATTTTTTGGAGTTTTTTGTTAGAATAAGAGATAGGTGGGGTTGACCATAAGGCTCTTGGTTCTTTTATTTAGATAAGACATAAGGTGTAAGTTTGTATTTCTTTTATTTTTTATAGTGAAATATATCTCTCTCGTTCTCTCCGTGGACGTAGGCAGTTGCCGAACCACGTAAAAATCTTGATCTCTTCTTTTTCGCATTTATTGTTGTTATAGAAATTTTAATTTTCTTTATTTTTCATGCATCTGTATTGATAGCGTATAACGGACGGTCCATCAAATTCTCAACCCTTTACATCGTGAGCTATTGTGCTCTGTAGGAGTCCATATGTACAATTCTCAGAAAAATATTCTCCCTGATTTTGTGTTGATCTGTCAGAGTATCCCTGATATCGTGTTTCCCGGAAGATGAAAGATTTCCTGTACATACCTTCTTCGATTAATTCTATTTGTATTCTATCAATTCTGATTATGAGAATTGCTCAGTGACTGGCTCCATTGAAGCAAAAAAGGTATTTTGATGTTGAACACTTGAACTATCCTTGCCCGCAAATGTAGGTTATTGAGCAAACTACGTAAATTGCTTGCGTTTTATTTTTTTCTCTCCTTCTTGATTCTTTTAGAAGTTTGTACCTTACAAACTAAGAAATCTCGACCTCTGCCGTAACAGTGTAACTGCTTGTGCTTTTTTAGTTTGTGTTGATACATTTTCCTTTGCTTATTGATATATGGAGGAAGTGATTTTTTTTCTCTCTCGTGAACTGTGTTTGCTATATAAATGTTGTTTAAGTAGAGCTAACAAAGCTGCAACAGAACCTTTTTTATCAGAGTATTCACAGGACAAAAACTTGGAACCATTTGTTCAATAAATAGATTGTTGCTGCTTTTCGGAGTAGAATGCTTGTTGTGGATGGTTCCTCATAATTTGGACTACTTAGTGGATAATGTGCTCAAACTTCCACTAAAGATGCACACATTGCACAAGACCAGACCAAACTCAAGTCCATATTTAAGGTGGCAATAAGCCAATCAATTATTATACAAATCAAAAGCACTTCATGGAATGAAGAAAGGTCACAAGTACAATTTACCCATATAGAGCAAGCTAAGATCTATTCATATCTTCTTTCTGGAAAAGAGCTTATGCTTCTAATTAATCTTCCATTCCTTCAAACATGACACCCAGATGCTCCCTCTTTAGATGGTATAGAGGCAGCTTCCATCATCACTCCTAGCTGTCGGGTCGAAGTTTGTCGCGATCGGATCGGTGCAACCTTCGGGAACAGGAACATTCACTTGCTGCGCAGCTTTGCCTGCAATCAAGTAAATAAACATTTCTTTTTTAATATCAATCATGAATATAACTCTTTCAAAGGTCTTCTCCACCTAAAAATTATTTATTTACACATTCACCCCTCCGAGATTAGAAATATCATGCTTCATTTGAATAATTCTTCTGTGCCCTTTAAAATTCTAGTTCATGTAAATGTAGGTAGTTCTTTTTGCAGGAAGATGGGTTAGTTGTATTCATTGCGAACTACTTTGTCCAAAATATAGTGTGTCTAGGATTTTCAGGGCTTTTACCGTAGAAGTTTCCGGTTTTCATGGCATCTTCGTTGGCATCGCCAAGCGCGGCCTCGCTGAGGTACTTGTCAGCAAGCTGCACCCTCTTGACGTTCTCCTGCTCCTGGACGAGCATATTGCCGTACTCCATGAGCTTGTTCAGTGTCATCTTTGGCTGCTCAAACGTCGGTGGCCCATCGAGCGAGTTCACGAGCTTCTTGCCGATTGATTCAACGCCTGCCTCTGCAACCCACTTCCTCACCTCATCGTCGTAAACTCGAGCTCGGAGAGCTCCAAAGAAGTCTGCATAGATCAAAATATCTATAGACTGTCGCACAGAAGGGGCAACTTGTAAGGTAATCTCCTTTTGCCAAATGTGATAAAAATGCTAGTGTACAACTCATGTTTTTGGTCACACCATATTATAGTAGGAATTGTGATATTCATCTCTCTTTTATTCTGTGTGATTTTCCTTATGCCTACACTCTACAATCTTTACAATCATTGCTATAACATAGGATCGAATGCAAATTTGACTTTATTTTAACTATTTTTGAATGGTGGAGTATAAAATAAGGATTAGTAGAGATTTTTACCAATAGATTGGCCGGGGAAGGCATCGACGAGCTTGATGATATCCTCCTTGGGAACATTATCAGTCCTGAAGATGCCTGTGCAAACGCCGATACGGTCCTCTCTTGTCGGCGCCCAGTAGAACTTCTCCATACGACCGTCACGAATGAGAGGTGCATACAGAGTCGAGAAGTCGTTCCCTGTAACTATAATCGGAACGCGAGCATTCTCCTGCTTGTTGTACAGTCCAGGGAGCTGCACATTGGTCGGGTTGTCGGCGATGTTCATGAGAGTGGCATTCACCATCTGGTTGTTGACTGTGTACTGCGTTGTCCCGCCCATACGGCCTGCTCCCGCGTCGAGATCGTTGATGAAGAGGCAGCACATTTTACCCTTCTTAATGATGTCTGCGGCCTCTCGGTACCGCTGGCGGAGCAATTTCGCAGGCTCTCCAGCATTGCCGCTCTCGAGCTCTCCAGCGCTCATCATGATAGGGCTGGAAAGTTTGCAGATAGAGATATTTGTAACACAGAAACAATGTTTTTATATAGAAAGAGAGAGATAAACACAAACTATGCAAATATGTTCTACATGTGACTGATCATAAAGCATGTACTCTAGTATAGGATTGCATAATCAAGTGGCAAAATTTATTCCTAATTCTTACTGTGACATGAAGAGTTAAAGCTAAATGGTAGTGGGTTACTTACTTGATTCCCATCTTAGCAAACACAAGCTCACATTGGAAGGATTTCCCTTGACCTTTACCACCCCAGACACCCAAAATAAGGGGAACCTTTGAAAGAGAAAGGTTTATTACAAAAAATACATATATACTCATCAACCACATAAGTCCATGGAAGTAACATAAATAGCAAAGGTAATACCTTAATGTTGGGCAAGTTCATGAAATTCTTGGTAATGTGAACCACAAGCTTATCCATGAAAGCAGGGGCTATGTAGAGCCCATCCATGGTGTTATCCAAGCTGTACCTCAAAACCATATTCACTTTATATTGTTAGAAAAGTAGTCTGATGCATAATGGGTAAATTTAAGGGCAATCCCTAAACTTTTGACTTGTTGTGAGTTGTGGCTGGGTCTCTGAATTTTTCAATTTAAACAATTGAGTCTAGTCTCATAGGTTGGTTTATTTTCCACCAAAAAATTCCTGACATTCATTGAGGATAGCAATTAGTAGATGTCACAGAACCAGTATCTTTAGTTGTGGTTATTTGCTTTTGTGAAAAATAATCTCAGATGTGAAGTGAAAGGGTATACACAAATTCTGGTAATTTCAGAAACTGATCTATGATTGAGGGTCACATTGTGTGTTGAATGAAAAAGTTGAGAGACTGAAGGGTAACAACTTACTGGCGAAGTCCCTGACTGATGTACTCGTGGGAGCTCATGACGGGGATGTGAGTGCCACTGTCCATGGGCGCCTGGAAGAGTGAATCCACAAATCCCTTCCCTCTGGTGATATCCTGTTGGTCGTCCGACATGTCGTATGCGAGGCCCCTCCACTTGTCCTTCTCGGTCTGCTTCGATTCGTCGAGATCACCTGCCACGACTTTGAACGTACCGGTCGACACCTTCCCATGGCTCGCGCCGGCGCTCACCGCCTTCTTCAAACTGCTTCCAAAGAAGGCCGAGCCCGGGGCTGAGGCTCCTGTGCTGGTGCCGTAAAGGCTCAGCTGCAGCAGCCCATGCATGCAAGGAATATTAGCCAAATCAACTCTCAAGTGCTGGAGAGTCAGTAAATAATTTAAATTGCCAAACTGTAAAATACTAGCTTTTGAGGTTTAATTCAGCACTCGTGCAAAATAAGAACAACTCTAGTAATTAAAAGGTACGTGCTTTTGTCAGTGATCTAAGTAGAGTTGCTCAAATAAAGAACTTATATATATATATATATATATATATATATATATATATATATATATATATATATATTAAAATATCTTCTAAGGCCTTTTGCTATAGCAAAAATAGAAACTCAAAATGAAGAAGATTCTCAATTTAGCTTCCAGTGGATTTAAAAGCTCCAGTTGATTAATTAATTAACTAAATCTATTAATTGTTCCTTGAACTTATGTTTCTTAAAGTAGATGAGCTCATTTAAAATCCTGACAAGCTAAACAAACTCTTAAACTTCAGTAGCTACAGAACAAATTAACTGAAAATTAAGTTGATGAGTCAGAAATTGTTCTAATTACTCTATAATGTTACGAAATAAATGTTATTCTCTAAAGACTTAACTAAGGAATGCCACACACACACACAACAAAGGCACGATTATTCATCAATCAACTGAAGCTGATGTATCAAACCGATTAAAATGATCACAACCAAATCAAGCAAATAAGAGAACAGCATAACTTATAATTTTAATACCCAGATCAATCTTAGCATGTACTAGAGAGAGATAGGGAGAGAGTTACAGGTACTCTGTTAACAGCTCCCACAGTTGAGATAGCCGCAGCCATCTTAGCAACCAATGAAGTGGAAGTGGAGATCAGAGAGATTGAGCACACCACAAGCTAAGTATTGTACCCAATGAAGAAGATTGGGTCTAATATACAAGTTGTATGTCCACGGGGTGAAATTTTATATATATATATATATATATATATATATATATATATATAATTGAGCTTTTATGTTTATAAATGTATCAAATTATTAGTGCGTGGGAGTTTTTAGCTCTTGAATATAAAAATGTACGGTTAGAATGATACTGATTCATAAAATTTAATAGATAGTTAATAAAATAGTATGATCTAAAAAATAAAATTAGTCAAAGAATTAAATTTAACGGTAAAAAATTTTAAACACCAAATATTTAGTATTTTTAAAAATACAGTAACCGTGCTATATATATATATATATATATATATATATATATATATATATATATATATATATATATATATATGTTTTAGTTGGTGGATCTGTGGATCAGCTTTCTAAACTCCTAAAGGCCACACACTGGAGATGGGGGCGGGACACGTGGCGCCATCTTGGCCTACCATCGAGGTTCAGATAAGCAGTGTGCAATGGTGTGTCCAAACTGCTTAGGTTGTGGGGCCCAATTGGAGAAAAGAGGCTGTGGTTTGTGTAAAATGATTCTTCTTCGCCACCCGTTGGTATTTTGCTTTGGTGATAAATAGACCAGGAATAGTATGTTTTCCATAAAATTTGAATTTAAATATTTTAATAAAAAGAAAATAGTATGTGGTTTCAGCTCTTCAGAGGATAGAAAAAGAAAATTAAATAGTTATTTTCATATATCATACATATATTATACAAATAAGGGAACTAAAATTTTATAACTAAAGACAATTAAGCTTGCTATTCACAAGCCAACTCAAGATCTCGTTAATAAACGAGCCAAATATAAATTAAGTTTTTAAATTTGAAATCTTAACGAGGAATACGAGCTGGAATCAATACGTTCGTATTCGGCTCGATATAACTCGAACATATATTTTATATATATAACCAAAAAAATTTGTATTTATCAAGTCTATTCTTTTGGTCCTTGAATTAATAGTCATGATGGTTGCTTGTGGGACCTATTATTATTATATATGATATGAGAATCAATAGAATTGATTCAATAGCTAAAAATATTATAACATAAATATTATAACACTAATATTATGGTGCTTCCAAAAGCACCCAAACTCTCTCTCTCTCTCTCTCTCTCTCTCTCTCTATATATATATATATATATATATATATTATTTATTTATTTATTTATTTATTTGGGTTGGAATGCTATTAGCCGTAAATGGACTTTATTATTAGCAATTTGATTTCGATAATGTAGCTTGCAAATCAACTATCAACACCGTTAAATATAATCTAAATTATTAAAATTGTCTGAAAATTAAATTTTATATTTTTTCGATATTTTTTTTTTATCCATCAAGTAGACACAAGAATAAACAATTGAAAAATAAATATTTTACAAAAAATGACGATAAGAGTCTTATAATTACGATCGAGAGTATAAATTTTATTTTAAATAGTTTAAAAAATTTTCTAACCAAAATTCAGTTAGATTTTTTTACCCTGTTTCACGAACAAACAACTAATATTTACCGTAAGGATTATAAATTTTGTAACCCTTTGATCATTAGATCAATGATATCGAAAAAATTTAAAATTTAATTTGTAGATACTTTCAGTGGTATAGATCGTGTTCAACGGTGCTGATCGTCAATTTGGAAGCTCCATAAGTGAAAACAAATGGATGGCAACGAAACCAATTTGCTATTAATAGCATTCCAGCTCAACTATATATATATATATATATATATATATATATATATATATATATATATATATATATATATATATATATATATGCTTGTCTTCTCTAACTATATTAGAATACTATTAATAGCACTAACTTATTTTTGTTATTAAATTTTCGACACTTGAATGAAAAGATGTACGGTTAGAATAATAATGGTCCCATAGAAATTAATGGGTAGTTGATAAAATAATATGATTTAAGAGATAAAAATGGTCAAATGAATGTATTTAACGGTAGAAAACTTGATAGCACCGAGCGTTTGATGTTATTGATAGCATTGTAGTCGAATTCTCTCTCTCTATATATATATTATAAATTTTTATTATTAAAATTTTATGCCAATCCAAATATAAAAAAATCTGTATTTTATTAATTTTAATTATTAAATTAAGATTCCAATTTTTAATTTTTTTTTAACTTTTACTTAATAGTAAAACTCACAATTTAATTTAATATTCTGACTCGTGTGTTTGGCTTATTATTCGGTAATAAACTAGCCAAACATTAATTAAATTTTCTAACTTAAAGTACTCAGGAGTGAGCTCATATTGGATTTATTTATTAAACAACCCGTTCACCGCCGGGTAATGTTCGGCTCATTAACGGCCCTACCTACAAGTGTTCCAAATATTTATGGGCCATGTTGATTTTGTTCACATTAAATAATGGGCCATGTCACACTGCGTATTATGGCCGAAATTGAATTTAGACCCAGCTCTGAGTTCAGGCAATGCCCTATCTTCATTAAAACAAAAATATTTTCAAGTCTTCTTTCTAATTTTTTTTTCTAATACAATTTATTTGGATAGATTAGAAAAAAAAATTAATAATAATATTTATATAAATTTATATCTTAATTTAAAAAAAAATTATTTTTTTAGCTTTGCTTCTTCACTTTCCAAAGCATCCAAAGCATCCAAAGCATCACCTAATAAGGAAAGAGATATAGGAGGGAATTCTTATTTTTTATAACATCGGCCTTTCGTTTTAAATAAAAAATATTATAATAGATAATATTATTATAAAAAATTATTTTATATTACTGTGAAGTATATATATAAAAATATATATTATGAACAATATTTTAAAATAATAAATAAAATAATATAGGTAAACTTAATATTACTTATTTGATTTTGCTTGGATCATTTTTTATTATTATTTTATCACTTTTATTTATAAGTAGTGTGTAATTATATCATCTTTATAATAGATATTTTTTAGTTATATCACTGCTCAGTACGTAGTAATAATAAAAATAATTATTATAATAATAAAATTTTATTATTATCATTAGGGAAATGATACTTGTACACCCAAAACGGGGTGTATATCACACACCCCACCCATCCAATGGGTGGGGTGTGATGATGGGTCAATCGATGTGACCCGTAAAAGATATCGCCACCATTAAAATGGTGGAGGTGTATGATATACACCCCTTCGGGGTGTACATGTAGCATTGCTCTTATCATTATTGGTATTATTATTATTAAATACTTTTTTTATTTTTCTCTTCGTGAACCAAAACATGTGACATGTAACACTCAATCAAAACAAGTAATTTGTGAACTAAAGTGAACAAGGAAAAGAATCAGGTGGGGGTGGCACTAACATAACATTTTCTAATATCAAACATTCGCCAGACAACTTCAAGCTACCTCTATATCCAAGCTGAAAAATTAACATATTATTAATTTAATCAATTATTTCTAGCGCAAATAATAAAAAATTTGATAGTTAATATTCGAGATTCCGAATTTAAAACCTAGTTATTTTATATTTTCAACTAAGTTTATTTTAAGATAAACAAAATAAATATACTATTTTTCTTTCTCTAGCTAAAAAAAAAAAAAAGAAAAAAAAAAACACACATTTTTAATTAAGAGGATATAAAGAGATCACAAAAATTATTTTAAATTTCCATAATATTAAAATAAAAATATATCAACTATCCTATGATTAAGATGATAGAACTTAATCAATTTGGTTGTACGATGATTGCTTGGGCTGGCTCTTGTTAGTACTAACTACTAACTCGATAGCCAATTCTCACATGACTTCTCAACATTATTAGAACCACTGCAAAAGTTCAATGTTTCTTATCGGGACTCGGGAGAAGTATCTTGAAGGGTGGCGAATTTAACTTTACATTTTATAAAATTTTAATTACCAACCTTTTCGGATATTAGTAATAGTTTGTTTTAGGTGAGATTAGGTTAACAAAAAAAAAAATTAAATGCGTTTTTACACGCAATTGAGAGAGCCAAAATTTGTTTGGAACATATGCTTTATATTTTAATTGCCATACGATATTAAGCACTGCGCTTAATACTTCCTTTAACATCGATTTATGAAATTATGAATGGGCAAGGCCTTTTTGGCCTGACTATGACTTATGTAAATTAAAATATTATTTCATAAAATATTAACTGCATTTTACTAAAACTTCTTTGAAAAGAAAATTTTCTTATGAAATATTTTTTTTTGATTATAAATAATTCGCCCAAATAACCAAACTTATCGTTCTAATATATATATATATATATATATATATATATATATATATATATATATATATATATATATATATATATATATTCCATAATAAAACTAAGTGTTTCACTTTTAAAAAACTAAAACAAAAAAAAATAATGTAAAAACAAAGCTTATTATATTAGTATGATACCATTAACAAGCCACTAACAATAGCTAAAATTTTATTTATTTATAAAATAATAACAAATAAGAACTTAAAATAAACAACAACATATCAACCAATTACCAAGCACTTTGTATTAGTGTAAACATAATAAATTTTTGAGTTCATCTCATCAACTGTATGGTGCAGTAAAAAAAAAAAAATATAATTTACCAATTTAAAAGCTCAATCGAAGTCATATAATCCTCTTCTCTTCCCCTAATAATCTTGTACCAGGCCCTCAAATTCACAGTGCACTTTGTTATGGAGGATCGAAAATATGAAGGAGGGGAAGATCGATGAATGATCGACTGTGATTGAGGTTTGAAACTGTAACATTTTTTTTTTTTTAATGCGCCGTGCACTCGATGGAACTCCAAATTAATATAAAATATTAAAAAATTTATAAATAAATTGGCAATTTAGCTTTTAACGTATAGTATAGTAGTAATATAGTAATAAATTTCTGTTGCTCTTGGAAAAATATTTTTAAAAAAATTTAAAACCACAACGTCGACGGCGAGGTGGCTCCTGGTACCAGCATACACAGCTGAGGCCAACCAAGACCTCGGCTATCGCGGCCTCCGTCTTCTCTCTGTTGGAAAGATGCAGCGTGTGAATCATGAGCGCGCGAGGGCGGGTGTCGAACCGCCGGCGCCGGTCCATATTCCTCTCGTCATGCCACCGCACCGTGTCGTGCGCCAGCGGGCCCAGCCACGCCAGTATCCGCCCCACCGCCTCCTTCCACCCCTCCGCCAGCCGCCCGTCCAGCGGGCCCCGATCCTTCCACCAATCGCGGAGCTTCGCTCTGACGCTCGAACGCAGCGCGGCCGGCAGCATCTCGTATGTTTCCTCCCTCATCTCCGCCGCCGAGTCCTCCTCCCGCCCCGCGGCCTCCGCCCGCAGCAGCCGCTCCGCCGCCACCACCACGTTCGCGTACCGCAGCGCCAGCCCGGCGCCCCCCACCGTGTCCGGCGAAGCTTCTAGGACCTTCCTCCAATCCGTCTCGGCCTTCGCGTCCGCCTTCCTGCCCCCCCCGAAGATCGGGCACGAGTTGCTGACGTGGGCGACGTCCTTGGCCGCCGCGTGCCGTCTCTCGATTGGCCCGGAGATGGAGTGCTTGCTCTGCGACGACGACCAAGGGTGGCTGAGCCGGAGCTTGAGCTGGACCGGAGCGAACCGGACTCGGGTCCGGTCGGATATGAAGACCGGGGGGAGGCCGGGGACGAAGGGTCCGAAGACGAGGCAGATCCGCGCGAACAGGGCGCACGCGGACAGAATCATGAGCCGAGCGGCTTTCTCGAAGCTGAGGCACCAGAGCGACTCGGCCTTGAGCCGCCGGACTCTCTGGCGAGACGACTTGAGCTCGAGCCGGAACGGGTCGGAGGAGATCATCGGCGCTGCCTCGGGCTTCAGCAGCGGCAGCGGCCCGCTGAATCGGGCCCACCGCAGCGCCATCTTCCGCTCCGCCGCCTCCAACTCGTCCAGCGCCTCCATCTCCTCGCTCAGCTTCGCGGTCGCGAGGACGAACCGCTCCATCTTCGCAAATTTCTTCTGGACTCGGTTCCCGGTGAGCCGGAGGCCGAACCGGTCGAGGTCGGCCGAGCCGGTTTTGAGGGCGGCGTAGACGAGGGCGAAGTCACAGGCGAGCGGGGAGTCGTCGCCGCAGCGGGAGCCGAAGCGGGCCACGGAGGCGGCGGAGCGGTCGAGGTCGGAGAGGAGCTCGGCGCAGGCGAGGCGGAGGAGGAGGGACTGGTCGGGGGATACGAGGTAGGCGACGCCCTGGGACCGCATGGTGTCGGAGCGGAGCCGCGCCACCTCGGGCTCGGAGAGGGAGCAGTGGAGGGACACGAGCCGCGACATCGCCGCCGAAGCCTCGAACGCGAGGATCCCGAGGGCGCCCGGGACGGGCGCCGCGCGGTCCTGGGCCGCAGAGGCCCACGCCTTCACCTTGGGGACGACCATGGCGCGCGTGCGATTCGCGTGCTCGTGTTAATTATTAGTGGTGGTGGTGGTGGTGGTCGGGGGATGGGGTGGGATTTGGGTGGGAAACCTGGGGTATATGCCTGCCTTTTGAGGGCGAGGGGGGAGGGCGCAACTGAGCCATCACGCACATTTTCTAAGATGCTTCGCTTCGCGCTCAAACGCGTAGGCAAATAGTAAGGTTCCAGACTTCCAGTAGAAAATGGAAAGAAAGAAAGAAAGAAAGAAAGAAAGATCGAAAAAGAGCAAAAGGAAAATTGTTCGGCGACCCCCCTCAACTGTATCAATTTTTGAAATAGACACACTACCTAAACTATATTTGCTTTAAAATTGGCCTTGGATAATTTTGATAAAATAAATTAAAAATTACATCAATATTATTGATAATTTTATGTAATTTAATAGTTTAAATTATTTTTTATAAATAAATTACATTATTTAGCAATTATTAATTAGTATAGCTACCAAACTTTAATGACACACCAAATTTTTTTTTTTTTTTTTTAAAAAAAAGCAAAAGAATTAGAACTTAAGGTTAAGGGGGACTATATTTAATAAGAACCTATAGTAGAAGGTGTGTTCATACATTTAACCAAATTTAAACGGGATTTAAAGTGCGAATACGCGAACGGGACTGTGGGCGTTGACCAGCACGTTTACTGCAAAAGTCGTCTCCTAAACAGTGTCACTAAGCAGACCATCTAACTCACCAACAACTACCCCGAACCCCACACAATCCTCAACCCTTCCAATTGACATAGGGCAGTTTCTGGTAGAGTGTGTTGGAGCGTAGGAATATTAGCCTCTGTTTTAATAACAAGAGTGTCGTTTACGTGGTACAACCGTGACTAATTTCTTCGGTACTAGTCCCCAGAAACTGATGGAGAGATATAGGACGAGATTTCTGCCACGTCAGCATTTCACGCTGCGGAGCTTTTCTCTACATACGCACGGAAACTCTAACTTAAATTTTAAGTAATTGAATTCGATTATTAATCTACTCTTTTTAAATTTTAATTTCTTAATTTATTTAATTTAACCGATTTGATAACTCTCTGAGTATAAAATTTAAGCTCGAATTAAATTGTTAAGATAAGTTTTATATAGATTTTTTTTTAATAAAATTAATGCTATTTGTATATCTATGAATTGATGCAAATTTTGCACTTTTATTTTTCACATCCATTTAATCACTTAAAAAAATATATACTATAAGTCTAAAGATTTTATTTAGATTATTGAATAATATAATATAAAATTTGCTTATCTAAATATGTGTATAATTTGGACTCTTCTCTTGCATTAATGTTTGCGCGTGAAGTATAATAATTATTGAACATGCAGCTTATTATAGAGAATAAGTTCATATCAATCATAGCATACATTTTGAATGTGTTGAAAATATTTACGCGCTAAAGAAATTTGAGTATTTGTATCACATAATTACATAACTTAGTGTATATAAATTAATTTATTAATAAAAAGGAATCTAAGAAAAGAGGTCTACGTTTCAGACCCTGCATTGATAGGGACGAAGACCATCCGGATTCCGTGGTCAAGACGATGTGATAGGGAAAGGGTTATCAGTTATCACTCCGCTCGCTTGCTGAGACTAATTTGCTTTATTATTATTATTATTATTTTTTTGTCTGTTCCTCTGTTGCTTGCTGAGACTAATTTGCTTTTTTTTTTTTTTTTTTTCTTTTTCTTTTTCTTTTTCTAGCTGGTAATCTCTATGAAAGTGCACTCGTATGAGCCAGAATTGGAATTATAAATTATTAAAAATTTAAATTAAATGTATTATATTCTGTATGTAAATTTTTTTAAAAAAATTAAAATAATTTATAAATTTGTAAATAAAAAATAATTCATAAATTTTAATTTTTAGAAAAAAATTTCGTTCTTTCTAGTCCTAAAGAAAAATACATTTTTCTTTCGCAAAAAAAAAAAAAAAAAAAAAAAAAAAAAAAAAAAAAAATTCACGAATTCATCGTCACCCCACCTCACGCCACCCCACCTCACGTTATCTTCTCTATTCTCACGCCTGCCTCCTCCCACCCCGGGCTACGTCCGCTCGCCATTGGAACCCTCCGGGCCGCGTGCTGCTCCTCATCTTCCTCGCTGGTCTTGCCACTAATTTGTGAGTTGTGATTTTATAAATTTATAATTTTGTAAATTTGCGTATTAATTCATAGTTTTGATGACTTGTGAGTGAAATTAATACTTACTCTCAATTAATTTAATTTTTTTATTCTTTATAAGGAGTCTCTTAGAATTGTGTGTGTGTGTTTTTTTTTTCTTTTTTTTGAATATGTATTTTCTTTATTTCTAAAATAGGTTGATTAAATTATTTTTAAAAATTATAAATATTTATATTAATATTATAAATTTAGAAATAAAAATTAATTTAATGGGCAAATTTTTTATCCTAAATTTTTAATTGGTGAATGTATTAATTTCGTATAAATCGTGTATCCGAATAATTGACGAATTCGTTTTTTATCCAAATTTTTCAACAAGTTTAAAAATTATAAAACTAGTTTTATTCGTATTATATTCGTTACAAATTTTTGTATAATCTGAATTAACTAACTAAGATTGATAAATTACAAGTTCGAAATTTAATTATTTTGAATTTTTAATTAAATTAAAATGAAAAAAATAAATAGTATATTATTTTTCTTTATTAAAAAGATGCTCAGAGAAATGGCACGGGATTGCTACCATATGAAAGTACTGATCTATATAAATGGTATCCATTTAGGCCCGAGACGAGCCTGGCCCAAGATAAGGACAGTGGGCTCAGATAAAAATTGATAGATAAAGTTAGAGATACAAATGAAAACGTATTAAATAATCTAAAAAATGATTAAAGTGGTGGGGATCACGCTCAATCTTACAGAAAGAATTGGCTCCAACATGTCACTTGAACCTGGGCCAAACAAAACTTTAAAATCGTTCTGATTTTGGTCGTGCACACAATCTTTATGTTAGGTAGCACATGCATGCAATCTTTGTTTCTTAACAGCAATAGTCCCATAAAATTTATTCACACTCATTTTCACCTAGCTAGGCTAAATATATATATATATATATATCCTCGATCTGAGATCTGAACTCGAATCTAATTTGAAACAAACACAAATAATGGTGTGAAGCCCCCAATAATCCCATATCGGATGTGGATGGAATTGTGATTGAATTTATATGAGACATGAACACTAGTAATAATAACTGGGTTTAAACATTTTGGGCTGTGGTTTGGGCCCAACGAGTTATTATTGCTAGTGGGCCGGATCGTTACATTTGGTATCGGAGCCAATAATCAGCCGGAAGTGTGTGGCAAGTCTCGGCTGAGTTTGGGTCTAGTATTTTGGGTTGTGGTTTGGGCCCAACGAGTTATTATTGCTAGTGGGCCGGATCATTACAAATGGTGTTCTTCGTGGACACCCACACGGATGAGTAAATTAAAGAGAGTTAGTTAGGTCGATCATAAATTTCCATCCTGCAGGGCAAACCAACATTTACTGCAACTAATTTTTACTGCACCACTCAAAATACTAATGATGTACCCCCAAAAAAGAAATATTGCGTATGAATGGTAGTAGCTGGGGATATGAATGCGTTATGCATTGAATGGTTGTGCAGGAATCTCGTTGGAGTAGTAATTGATAGTCTATGAAGAGGAACATATAGTGCTGGAGAAGGTAGAAAATTGAAGGGAAATCACATAATAAGCAACAATGCAGAAGGCAGAGGAGAGCAAATGCAGCAACAGATGGTCTCTTGCTGGTATGACGGCGCTCGTCACCGGCGGCTCTAAAGGAATCGGGTATGGTTTCCGACAAGTTTTTCTTTTTGTCTTTCTTTTCGACCTCCCACATTGGTATCTGTGCACTCCTAACTAAGACTTTGTACCTGCGCCATCATCCATTTCTGACTAATAATGCCTTTTGATCACGCACCGGCGATCACAGTTCTTTTTTTTTAAAAAAAAAAATAACATGTTACTGCTTCATTTATAAAGAAGATGAGTTACACTATAGAATTGAGGCAACTAGGTCTCGTCCAAAAAAAAAATGTTTCTAAGCGTACCAGTATTTGCAATCAAATGTCTCATGGTGCACTTATTCTTTTCAAAAGATCTTCTATTCTACTCCGGTCAAATAACCCACCATGCACTAGCAATAGTCTCTAGCTCCCGTCTCCCTAAAATGGCTCCTTTGAATCTACTTGTTTTCTATAGCCTATCGATATATACGCAATTACGTATACATAACTTATTTGGTAACAAACCCTTCAACAAGAGTCTCGACATTTTGAAATTCTTTTCAAAAAAGCAGAAATTAGATTTAGATTTTGTGAGAAAGCTTTATATATAACCTCGTTCGGAAACTAAAATGAGTTTTTACAAACTGCAACTCTAAGTTCCATTTTCGGTGACATGTAGGCATGGTATAGTAGAAGAGTTAGCAGGACTCGGAGCAGCTGTGCACACCTGTTCAAGGAATGAAGAAGAGCTCAACAAATGCTTGGAAAAATGGAGAGAGATGGAGTTTAAAATCACAGTGTCAGTTTGTGATGTCTCCTCTAGATCTCAAAGAGAGAAATTGATGGAGCAAGTCAATTCCGAGTTCAAGGGAAAGCTCAATATTCTCGTAAGCCTTTTGCATTTGTTTCCTTTCCCCCAATTTGTTACAGCTACATAGATTCAAAAAAAATGAGTAGCATTGTCTTAGTATTAGTAACAAATTCTTTCATCAACATCATTCAAACAGATTTCACTCTGTCAGAAATAGCAGCTTTAAATTACAACTTTTACTTCATCAGCAAACTGGGAAACTATATTTTCAGTTATATTCATGGTACGAACAAAAATTATAATCAGAATTTCCTGTGGGCATCTTTATTAGAGAAATTAGCCATATATTAATTTATCGAACAAGACTAAATACAAAAACAAAAACACGAAATATCTTATTACCAAAATACAAGTACATTTTTGTCCAATGTAATTGCATAATAATCAAATATTGCATGTACAAAGATAAATAATGCAGGGACAGGCTTCCCAAAAGCAGCAGTGGATGTCAGTGCTGATCAATACTCATACCTGATGGCTACTAATCTGGAATCTGCTTTCCATTTGAGCCAACTTGCGCATCCACTTCTCAAGGCCTCAGGAGGAGGAAGTATTGTGTTCATCTCATCACTTGCAGGGCTAGTGGCCATAACCAATCTTTCTGTTTACGCGGCAACTAAAGGTACATCTAGCAATTAAATGTACTAGTTATTAAGAAAAAATAATCATTTTGTTCTTAAGAAATTGCATTTTTGTAGTATAATTTTTTTCTTTCTAACGTTTGCCTTCGATTTTTTTCAGGAGCATTGAATCAACTCGCGAAGAATTTGGCTTGTGAGTGGGCGAAGGACAACATTCGAGCGAATTCTATTGCACCAGGAGCCATTAGCACCCCACTCATGAAACCTGTAGGGCCTTACTAATTTCTTGTCCTATTTTAGTAACCTGATTCAATATGCATGTTCTGTCTCATAAAAATTTATAATGCTAATGCTATATGTCATAATTGAACTGTTAAAATGGAAAAAAAAAAAAAAAGGAGGATCTAAATCAAGCTTATCTTATCATTTATCTTTTATTTACTACTTGTCGGGATAAATCGTTTTCTAATAGCTTAAGCTTTTTAACTGCACAAACATTAGGTGCTGGACATTGAAGCGGTAAAAGCGAGAGAAGTGTCCCGAATTCCCATGGGGCGAATTGGGGAGGTCGAGGATGTTTCGTCCCTCGCGGCCTTCCTCTGCATGCCCGCAGCATCGTACATCACTGGCCAAGTCATTTCCGTCGACGGTGGTCGGGCGGTTTACGATTCCTAAGGGAGAAGGTTTTGCAATGCAAATAATATTGTTAGCACCATGTCTTTGTCTCAAGTCTTAGTTTCTTCGTTGAGATGGATCTTTCTTTCTCTTCTTATAGGTGTTTTTAAGTTTCAATTTCAATCTCAAATAGACACAAGCCAATTTCCAGATTGGCTAGGTTTGAGCTATTCACTTTGTTTGGTCAAGTTTGAGGTGGTGTGTATTTGAATAATTACTAATTAGCGAATGGAGTTGTGATCTTTGGAGTATCAAATCCATATCATTGATCTATTTATCAGTATATTCCTGTTTTATATTTAGCATGCTAGATGCTCCCTCGAAGAAAAAGGAGAAAACGAAAGAAAACTTATACGTTGAATAGTTTCATTAAATATTTGCACAGTAATTATCAATGCATCCTAATTTTAATTTCTGGTGTAGTATCTCCGTGGTTGGATACTAATTAAGGTGCACATTTTGGTCAAATGACGCGGTATACTGCAGCTCGACAGATAACTTCATCGACAGATAACTTCAACTCTGGAGCTGGCATGGATTAGCCCAATTTCCGCCCAATTTCGAGCAAGGCCCTACTGGCTCGCTCGTGTTCAGCTCGTTTGCACCCCTAGGCCGCTTGTATTCGGTCGAAATGCGGCCCGAAAGGCCACTTCTACTGCGGTGGCAGCGCGAACAGTTGTAATTTAGAAGCTGGGCTAAATGGGACCTAAAATCAAATGCAGCTCAATCGTGGGTAGCGCGAATCAGCATGTGGGCTCAATCTCAACTTTCTGTGGATCAGATCAGACCCAGCCCTTACCAACCTACAACGACTGGCTCAGCCCAAATTTAAAGAATACAAAGTTGTAAAAAAAAAAAAAAAAAAAAAAAAAAAAAAAAAAAAAAAAAAAAAAAAAAGGGGAAATAGCTTCCAATTCAAGGTGTCACAAGGAGCAGCATTTCAGAACTAGTCAAAGTCAATAGCTTTCAGATTTTTTTTTTCTGCTTTAAAATATTAAAGTAAGGAGGTTTAGAAAATACCACTTACAAACTTTTATCTTAAATTAAATCCATGTTGAAAGATAAAAAAAATATCAGGCTTTATTTGAAATTATAAATAAATTACATTACGTATAATAAGAAAGTATGATAAGATAAATATTTTATTTATTTTTATATATAATATAGAGTTATCTATATTATAATAAGTCGATTATGATATATTTTCTACGATACAACATAACAGATATAACAAAAGTGATTTCAATATACTTTCGCCTAACTCTATTAATTTATTAATGAGTTTCAATACCAAAAATTACAATTAGATTTATACTTGATATCTTGTGTCAATGACACTGCCAACTCCTAGAAGTAGAATTGAGGATCGATTTTGCAACTGGCCTAAACTAAAACTCATCTAGATGCCTAGTTACCAATTTTAAAATTGTTTAAGTTACCAATTTCAAATTTCCTTAGCTAATTTAAGGGTTTATGGATCGAAATTCAAATAAAAAGAAGGTGGAGGACTAAGTGCATATTGTAATCATGGGCCTTGCAGGGAATCAGCGCCGTAGGCTGAGAAGTGTGCACGCAACATGCGACACGCGTCAGCATCTGCAGCTACCAACCACTTTATAATTCCTGAAGCGTTAATGATGCAGAACTCCTATCTGGCTCCACGTCTCGGACTCTTCCTTTCATGTCTGTACAAATAAAGAAACTACTAGTATAGAACCCGCGCTTCGCTGCGGATAAATTAATCACGATACAGATATATTTAGTATAGAACCCGCGCTTCGCTGCGTTAATGATGCAGAACTCCTATCTGGCTCCACGTCTCCGACTCTCCCTTTCATGTCTGTACAAATAAAGAAACTACTAGTATAGAACCCGCGCTTCGTTGCGGATAAATTAATCACGATACAGATATATTTAGTAGATGTATTTAGTAGATATATTTAGCAAATATTCATGCACTGGTTAAGAAAGTTAGAATTATAATATTACTATATTTAATCTAATAAAATTTGTAGGAATACAAAAAGTAATTACACATATATTAGTCTTTTCGAAATAATGTACACTAAATATATATTAAATATATAGACAGATTGCAAAATAAAAAGTACTTCATAAGTAGACCACAAATTAGATAGTAGTTATTCATCAATCGATTTTATTTGAATAGCCAGCTTCATCAAATCTGTAAAATAAGTAATATAATTAGTATAACAAATTATAATAATTCTTTCGTCTAATTGTGTTTCATAATATTATGAGCAAGTCAGTACAGCAAAATAATTTATATGTTAGTATAATATTTGTTCAGCTCCTATAATATATGTTTAGTATAATATATGTTAGTATAATATATATTTAATATAATATTTGATTATACTAACGCTTAATATTTAATTAAATATTTAGTATAATATTTGATTAATGTTGCGGAGTAACATTATAGGAGCTGAACAAATTTATATGTTAGTATAATATATGTTAGTATAATATATGTTACTATAATATATGTTACTATAACATATATTTAGTATAATATTTGATTCATGATGGAGTTCCCACGTAGAAAGCACGCAGCAACCGGCGATAGGAACGAAAAAGCAAACTTTATCAACCAAAAGTAAGATAATATTCACGGGAGGAAAAAGAAGGAGGGAAAAAAAAAGGAAAAAAAAACAGGAAAGGACAGAAGACAGAAAGGTGACGGAATAGTAGTTACGACGTTCGAGATACACGCCGACGGGTGGTTAGCCACTGTTACTTATATATAGACATTTAAATTCTTAAACAAATGAAGACGATTGCGGACGTACTAATCATTGCGATCTAGGAAATTATTGTTGAGAATCTAAAAATCTAGGGAAGATATATGTAGGGTAAAAATATAAGAGAGCAAATATTATGTAAAGAAAACTTTATTTTAAAAAATACTATGAGAGTACTTTATCTGTAGTAGAAAACAACAAAACTGAAAAAATTTTATTTTAAATAAATTTCTATAACATCCCAATAAAATCTATAGACAATCTGCAATGGATATTGCCGTTACTAAAAAAAATTGATAAGTTGTCGTCATCTTATCAAAAAAGTTGTGTATCAGGAAAGGAGCTTCAATACATTGTCCTAATCTATTATGTATATTGTCGAGCTTCAATACATTGTCCTAATCTATTATGTACATTGTCGCTAGTTCATTCTTCGTCTTTTTCGTCTTCACATACAGAATCTTGATTGAGATTTTTTAAGAATACTTTGTCAGTAAGGGGGAGGTGCGGGGGGTACGGGGGCTGTGGCGGTGAGGTGGGAGGTGTAGGGGCCGCGGCGGGAGGTGCAGGGGCGAAAGGTCAAGGAGCTATGTGATAAAAAGATTGTGGTAGCGCCACCACCAGAACCAGTACTGGAACCAGCGAGGCGGCGGGAGGTGAATACGGCCAATATATCAACGGAATTAGAGGCGGAGACGGAATTAGAGGTGGAGACGGCATTAGCGTCACCTGCGGAGACTGCGGAGGAGGTGGAGGCGGCACCTGCGGAGGCAGCCGCACCTGCGGAGGCAGCGGCGAAGAAGGCGACGGCGGCACCTGCGGAGGAGGAGGCGGCGGCACCTGCGGAGGAGGAGGCGGCGTCACCTGCGGAGGCGGAGGCGGCGGCACCTGCGGAGGCGGCGGCGAAGGAGGAGGCGGCTGTAACACCATCAAAGGAGAGTACGTACTGTATTTGTGACACCCCCGGAATTTGGATTAGTCCTCTATATAAATGATATAATAGGACTAAATCTCTAACCCGGCTATAGCATTTTGGATGGTAGCAAGATCCAAGAGGAACATGAGAGTTAAGCGTGCTAGAGCTAGAGTAGTTCTAGGATGGGTGACCCCCTGGGAAGTGGGGCGTCATAGTTGGTATCAGAGCCATTCATCAGCCGGAAATGTGAGATGAGTCTCGGCTGAGCCAGGGTTATATAGCGGGTAGAGCGAGGCTCCCCGGCTAATGACCGTTGTGAGTGGAGTGTAGCTCCTCACAAGGTCGGCTAAGGCTAGCGAGACGAGTCTCACATTGCCTGGTGCTTGTGAGTGTGCTTGAGCCTGACGTGGACGTCAGGGCTTAAAGGGGGGGAAGAATGTGACACCCCCGAAATTTGGATTAGTCCTCTACATAAATGATATAATAGGACTAAATCTCTAACCCGGCTATAGCATTTTGGATGGTAGCAAGATCCAAGAGGAACATGAGAGTTAAGCGTGCTAGAGCTAGAGTAGTTCTAGGATGGGTGACCCCCTGGGAAGTGGGGCGTCATAGTATTAACAAGAGGATATTCTAAAGGAAGGGGAACACACAATACCAGCGCTTCTCAGATGCAGGCCGAGGGCTGATACCTGTAGGGAAGGATCGGCCGGAGGGAGGATCGCCCTGAGGCGAGGGTGTGGGAGAGTGGGATCGGCCGGAGGGAGGATCGCCCTGAGGCGAGGGTGTGGGAGAGTGGGAAGAAGACCTAGAGTCCAGAGGCTTCTGGAGTTCCCTCGAACTCCTAGGGTTTCCTTCAGTTAGTCGGAGCGGGCGCAAGGGGGTGAGACCCGACCCTTTACGCCCTATGCAGGAGTGGCCCAGGCCTAAGCGGAATGGTGACCCATCAAAGCCCACTCAGAGGCATAGTTACTTAGTCTAGGATCTTTTGTAATTACAATTGAGTCCAGGATTTCCACATATAAATAGCAAAAGGATATGTAACAGAATTAACAAGAAACAGTTAATACAGTTTTTTTCCTCCTCAACTCTTCCTCTCTTCTTCCTCTCTTCTTCTTCTCTTCTTCTTCCTCTCTCCCCTATTTTCCCCAAATTCCCCATTGTTTCCCTCTTCTTCTTCTCTTCTTCTTCCTCTCTCCCCTATTTTCCCCAAATTCCCCATTGTTTCCGATCCATACCTTGAAGCTCAGTTCCATCAAGGTCAGCAAGGAACTAGAGACAGAGGAGGCTCATCTGGTTCATCATCGACGCCTTCACCCTCAGATAGATCTCATCACGGGGTGTGCGTCTCCGAACCAGGGATATTGTGCTCAGATTCTTCATCATCGCCATCCTAAATTCGTGGAGCCCTTCCGAATTGGTTGCGACTCAGAACCGAGCATTACAAGTGGTATCAGAGCTGTTCCGATCCCAGGGAACAGCACTCGCTCACCCTCAGATAGATCTCATCACGGGGTGTGCGTCTCCGAACCAGGGATATTGTGCTCAGATTCTTCATCATCGCCATCCTAAATTCGTAGAGCCCTTCCGAATTGGTTGCGACTCAGAACCGAGCATTACAAGTGGTATCAGAGCTGTTCCGATCCCAGGGAACAGCACTCGCTATCGCCACAGCCATGGATTCCACTGGTATTATCTGAGGAGTCCGCGACGAGCCACTGGAGATAGGTAATTCCTAAATCCATAGCAAGTAAAGAGTTAGCAATAGGATTACTTGTTTACAGCAGTGAGAGCAATTAGGGAGTTGTTCTAGCAAGTATTCCAACTTTTAAGAACAAGATTGGGAGAAAACATCAGAATAAGTTCCAATTTGTAACACCCTCTACTCACATGGCGGAGGGAACTCGCTTAAAGGATTTAAATGAACACATGACAGCATTAGAATCTAGGGTGCAGAAGCTAACCCTGGAATACCATGATAAGGTCAGAGAATTAGCCACACAGATAAAAGAAGTAAACGAAGTGGAGCAAACTCATTTCGAGGCATCGCAGGCTGAGGCAACAAGGAGCAGCAATTCAGAACTAGTCAAGGTCAATAGCTTTCAGATTTTTTTTTTCTGCTTTAAATATTAAAGTAAGGAGGTTTAGAAAATACCACTTACAAACTTTTATCTTAAATTAAATACATGTTGAAAGAAAAAAAAATATCAGGCCTTATTTGAAATTATAAATAAATTACATTACGTATAATAAGAAAGTATGATAAAATAAATATTTTATTTATTTTTATATATAATATAGAGTTACGCATATTATGATAAGTCGGTTATAATATATTTTCTACGATATAACAGATATAACAAAAGTGATTTCAATATACTTTCGCGTCAACTCTATTATTTTATTAATGAGTTTCAATACCAAAAATTACAATTAGATTTATACTTGATATTTTGTGTCAATGACACTGCGAACTCCTAGAAGTAGTATTGAGGATCGATTTTGCAACTGACCTAAACTAAAACCCATCTAGATGCCTAGTTACCAATTTTAAAATTGTTTAAGCTACCAATTTCAAATTTCCTTAGCTAATTTAAGGGTTTATGGATCGAAATTCAAATAAAAAGAAGGTGAAGGACTAAGCGCATATTGTAATCATCTGCCTTCATTGCAGGGAATCAGCGCCGTAGGCTGAGAAGTGTGCACGCAACATGAGACACGCGTCAGCATCTGCAGCTACCAACCACTTTATAATTCCTGAAGCGTTAATGATGCCGAACTCTTACCTGGCTCTACGTGTCCGACTCTCCGTTCATGTCCGTACAAATAAAGAAACTATTACCTGCACTCGGTGTGCAAAAATGTCTCATACACCGTATCCTAAAGTTTTACTGTAGAGATTTTCAAAATATATAAAAGTGGCCTAGTCCTATGATATTAAACTTTATAGATAGTGATTTTTTAATAATGTATTTTTTTTTTTTTTTTTCATAATATTGATTTTTAGAGACTACTTGGTGTCCTATAATAAATTTCACAATATTATTATTTATACTGATTATTTTAGACATTTTACATTACATCGAGATAAAAACGTTTGAAAAATTTTTATTTTAAAATTTGAATACCTAATTTTATTTACAGATTTAATTGGAATATATCATCCATATGAGCAATGCTACATGTACACCCCGAAGGGATGTACATCATACACCTCCACCATTTTAATGATGGCGATATTTTTTACGGGTCACATCGAGTGATCCATCATCACACCCCCACCCTTAGATGAGTGAGGTGTATGATGTACACCCCGAGAGGGATGTACACATAGCATTTTCCCATCCATATTATCCAAGCAATCATATTTTTCTTGTGAAATGACTTAAATTAAATAAATAAATAATTAAGTATTAAAATTAAAAAATTTAAAATTAGATAGCAGAATTAAAATACATTACAATTACATATATTATAGGAGGTAAAATTATACAACTGGTTCAGGCAATAATTTTGCTGGGAACGAAGCCACATGAGGCGGGTCCAACCTAATTATGCTACCGAAAGTGAGGAAACGATGTTTCGTAAAACATAGCGTAACCTACGATCCAATAGTAATCGTAGGCGGCTGGAGGTTGCCACGTGTCCACGAAAGAGGCCTGTTTCGGAAAAATCGAAGCATTAAAATAATAATAATAATAATTTGATTGAGGGAAAAGGTATTGTGACTTGTCATTAAGCCATTGGAAGATAATCATCTCCACGTTGCGTGAGGATCACATGGTATTCCTATCCTGTCCACGTATTCTTAAACCCTCTGTGAACCACACGTGTCGAGATCTGAGAACGCGAGGAAGAACGGGGACGGTAAATGGACGGCTACGATGCGATCATGGCTCCAGGTCCCATCAGCTATTCAGCTATTTCCGGTCGAGGTAGAGGTGCCCGTGAAAGTGGCAAGAATAACTGAATGGACCTGGTGCACCATGTCAGCAAAAAATCCACTTTCTTTAATCCCATAAATTTTAAACAAAATAAAATATATAGCATAGCATTTGCTAACTATCATAATTATGTACATCATAAATATTCTAATTATAAAAATTTAATTCAATCAATCATTCAGTTTTTGAATTTATAATTTTTTTAAAATAATGTTTACATGATAATAAAGTTATTTAAATAATTTTATATGGCATCTGTGTACATTCAAACAAAAAAATTTATTTTTGACTTATTTTAATTATTTAATTAGAAATTACTGAATAAAACTAAATAAAATCTAGAATTAAATCGTTTATTTAAATGATTAACATTTGAACACATGAATTATACTTAAATAAATACTAGAAACAAATTGGCGTGTATAGCATAACTATTTTTGAATTTTGTAAAATAATAATTGGAAATAGAGTGAAATGAAGGGAAAATTATGAATGGCCCAATATGAGGCGGTGAACATGGTTCACGAAAGGATATTCAGACGGTACGGGCAGCTGACCGGCTAAAGCTCTCGCCGCTTCCCCCTGCCCGACTTGCCCTCTAATTAAATGTCTGCCTCTCTCTCTCTCTCTCTCTCTCTCTCTCCACACTATTGCGGGGGAGGAGGATAGGGACGGCTACGAGGGAGCTGAGCTTTTCGCCCTCTCGCGGATACTACAGCGAAATCGTGGGCGACGGAGGAGATCGAAGCAAAAAGAAAAAAAAAATTCTAGGGTTTATAACGTCACCCGATGATGGAGAAGATCTTCTGCGGCGGAGGCGCGGGGGCGTCCGCGTCCTCCACCGTGGTCGCGCCCGCCTCGCGCTCGGCGCGGCGCCGCCTCATGGAGATCCGGCAGGTCAAGCTCGTCGCCGGCTCCGGTGACGCGGAGGAGGAGGAGGCGGCGCCGCCCGAGGAGGAGGAGGAGGTGGACACGGGCGGCGGAGGGAAGCGGCGAAGGGTCGAGCCCTCCGGCGCCGCCGCGGAGGGAGTAGAGGATGGGTCGAGCTCAACTCGGGATGCGAGCTCGGATTCGGAGCGTCCGCGGGGGAGATCGAAGGGATCGGATCAGTGCCCGAGGTACGGGATGACCTCAGTTTGCGGGCGGAGGAGGGAGATGGAGGACGCCGTCTCCGTACGGCCCGATTTCCTTGGGCGAGGCGCTCAGGTCGCGGGGAAGCACCACTTCTTCGGCGTCTTCGACGGCCACGGATGCTCTCACGTGCGTCTCTCATCTTTCTCTCCTCTCTCTCTGTATCTCAATCTCCATTTCTGAATTGGAATTAGGGTTTCTTCCGATCTACAGGTGGCGACGTCGTGCAAGAGCCGCATGCACGAGCTGGTGGCGGAGGAGATGGAGAGGGCGAGAGGGGTCGATCCGCCGCGGGAGGAGGAGAAGGAGGTGTGGCGGGGTGCGATGGAGAGGGGCTTCTCGCGGATGGACGCGATCTGGAGCGGCGGCGGCGGCTGCGACGGGCGGCGGAGTGGGGCGCTGTGCCGGTGCGAGCAGCTGACGCCGATGAGGTGCGACCTGGTGGGGTCCACCGCCGTCGTGGCCGCAGTGGGCCCCGCCCGGATCGTCGTCGCCAATTGCGGCGACTCCCGCGCTGTCCTCTCGCGCAACGGCGTCGCCGTCCCCCTCTCCTCCGATCACAAGGTACTACTGCACACTACAAGTACCTGCTGCTCATTCCATTTCTTTTCTCTTCTCATTTCGTTCTTCGCGGTCGTCGGATCGAGCGTTCGAATTGACGGAATTGATGGGGGTTTTGGTTTCAGCCTGACCGGCCGGACGAGCTGCAGCGGATCGAGGCGGCCGGGGGGCGGGTCATCGACTGGGACGGCCCGAGAGTCAACGCCATCCTCGCCATGTCCAGAGCCATCGGTGAGCTGCTTGTTTCCTCTCGCCGTGTAATTTATATAAATACCATTTTAGTTTTACTAATTAGTAAATTGGTTTCTAAGAACAATTTTTGCTGTAATTTATAGCAAAAAAAATTTCCTGCTAATTCGACGAAAACAGAAAATAGAAGCTTTGTAATGAATTATAATAGAACTATTGTTTAGACCATTATAACACTTCGCAGTTTGTGAACTGCACAATGTGATTTCTGTACAATTTATTAGAAAAAAAAAAATAAAAAAATAAAAAAAAATAAAAAATAAAAAATTGTTCCGTTCAGAATCTTGTTCTATATAGCATTACTCAATCAATTAGTCCTTCTACTTTGTTTACTCCGTTATAGACTCTCATCGGCTTCCACTTTGAATTTTGGGTGAGAACAGGGGATAGTTTTCTGAAGCCGTACGTGATATCGGAGCCGGAGGTGACGGTGACGGAGAGGGAGGAGGGGGACGAGTGTCTAATACTGGCGAGCGACGGGCTGTGGGACGTGGTCACCAACGAGATGGTGTGCAGCGTGGCGCGAATGTGCCTACGCGGAGCCGCCGCCTCCTCTGCCTCTGCCTCTGCTTCCACTTCCCAGGTGGGCATCCGCGCAGATGGGGCAGAGGGGAACAAGGCGTGTGCAGACGCTGCAATGCTGCTGACGAAGCTGGCGCTGGCGCGGCATAGCGCTGACAATGTCAGTGTTGTCGTCGTCGATCTCAAAAGATATTTCTAAGGTTTCGTTTGCCGTCGAGGTACATCGCCCTCGTCTATCTGCATTATAACCTTTTTAAATGCATGTCCCTTTCCGATGCACCGGAAATATAATATAACTCGGGATCTTAGATATTAGGGATGGTTGATGTGGTCAACCACCTTGGAAAAAATTTATATAGACGAGCCAAGGCCTATAGGTTATATTTGCCTACAAACTCTCCATTCTTCTGGACCTTATTTTTTCTAGGCCATGGTGGCCCGACTGACCGTACCATGCCGGGTCACGGGCTTCCTCCTCAGCCCGGCACGGCACGAACCGTGCCGGTAGGGATGTAAATGGATACGTATGCCCATATTTTATTCGAATCCGAATTTGAATTCGAATCCGAATTGAGCGGATTTAATCCGATGTAAATAGATATGGATTTGGATATGGGGATGTGAAAAAAAAAATTCGACAGATTCGAATTCGAATATGGATATTAAAAAAAAAACTCAAACCCGAATCCAAATCCAAATAAATTTTTTATGATATGATATATAAAAAATTTTAGACCATTGGATCTTAATTTAAGGGCTAAGAGAGATCCTTATATTTTATAATCCAAATCCTAAATAATAAAAGAAAAGATGACCTCTCTCTTTGCTCTCTTCCTCTCTCTCCACTCTCCACTCCCTACTTCTAGAGGTATTTTTTTCAAGACTCAAAAAGATAAAAACTAATTACAAATTCAAAATCTAGAAAATAGAAAGGTACGAATTTTTTTTTTTTTTATATGAGTTTTTTTTTTTTTTCAAATTTTTTTTTTTCAAACTTTAATTTTTTAACTCTTTAATTTTTAATCTTATGGGTTGTTAAATAATAATTTTTTAAAAAAAATTTAGAAATTTTTTATTTTATATGGCATGAATGTTTAATGTTGTATTTGAATATATATTTAAAAAAATTAGATTTTAGTGTAATATGCTTTCAAATTTATTAAATATTATTTTTAAATTTGAAATTGAATTTTCGGATTCGGATTTTCAGGTTCGGGCTCTCGAATTTCAAATTTTTGGTCGGATTCGGATTTGAATATGAATTTTTAAAATTTGCCGAATTCGAATTCAGATTATAACAATCCGGCCCACTGGCAATAATAACTCATTGGGCCGTCAGCCCAAACACACACACACACAGCAGTCCAAAATCACCATGCGAAATCACCCGGTGATGTGAGATTCAGTCCTGTCATCTAGACCCAGGCGATGTGACTCATCTCGCTAGTCCTGTCATCTAGATTCAGACTTAGCCGAGATTCGCCGCACACTTCCGACTGGTTATTAGCTCTGATATCAAATATAACAACCCAGGCACACTAGTAATAATAACTCATTGGATCCAAACCACTATTATTAGTGTTCATGTCTTATATAAATTCAATCACAATTTCATCTACATCCGATATGAGACTATTAGGAACGTCACACAAATTCAAATTTCAAATTTGATAGTCGGATTCAAATTCAGATTTTTAAAAATTCGTTCCGTATCCCTACCTGGTGATTAGGCCGCCAAGCGGACACACAGGACCAATCATTACGAGGCCTGCATAGCTTAGCTGGGCCTAGTTATCAGTGAAATTAAATTAGCTGGGCCCAGTTATTGGTGAAATGAAATGCAAGGAAAGTAGGAAAAGTTACACTACAAGATTTTTCATTAAAAAACAAATCTTAAAGCAGATAACATACTACTTTCTCCTCTCAAAAATAGAAAAAAAAAAAAAACAGAAAGTCTTAATAGGAAAACAAAATGCAACAGTATAAGCACACTTTAGTTCAAATCGACTGCTAAGGATTCTCTAACCATCACCACAAATGTACAACAAAATGCTATCTGGTTACATTCATTTCTCTGAATACTAATAGTCCACTTTTAAAAGGAATGAAAGAATAGCACAACGATGAATTTGTATTCCCTCTGTAACAATAACTCCTTTATGATACTGTTTCTTTCTCTACGAACGGACCGTCAGTTTCTCACATATCAGTATCTTCCTGCTAGCATGCGTGCCTTCGGAGGTGTCGCGCACGGCAGTTCTCCATCCCATGGCATTTGTGATTTCTCTGATCTCATTGATTACGAGCTTTGTATCACGAATATAAGCTCTGCCCCCGGGCCGTAATATGCGATCCATCTCCAGCAAGATGCCCGAGATGTTACACCTGGAAATGGAAGAGAAAAATAAGTGGATTAGAACAAACTTGCGAGCCCCAAAAAAAAAACAAAAATCATTGACTTATGTTGAAATGGCTACTCTACTAATAGATCAGATCATCCTATTCTCTCACTCGAATAATCGCAGAGATTCACTTTTGATTGGAATGACCATAAATCATTAACTGAGAAAAAAATAATTTGGTACAGCAAAGAAGAGCGTAAGAAATAGAATAAAATATAAGAAAATACAGGAGAAGCATCCATATGGAGGTGCAATGTACCTTTTCTTCTCGTTGGAGAAGAGGCGAAATGCATGCAAAAGATCGTAGGTTCTTGGATACGTATCAAATGGTTCACACCTGTTAGACAAAACAGCCAAATATTAAAAACACCTCCAGGAAGCGAAAATAATCATCATCAATGCTAAGTCTGGTAGGATCTATTAATTAAGGAGCTCGCTTCCTTCTCCAGAAATTAAGTTGCACAACAAAAAGCAAGGATGAAACGTGTTCTATGGTTGCCTAAGCAAGATGGATAAAATTGAGTAATTTCTTATTCCCAAAAACATATATGATAGAATAATTCATTCAGCTGTGCAGCATTAATCTGTGAAAACTAAAGTGTTACAGCTCTTCCATAAAATAGAAAGTTGATGCTGGTATAGCCATTTAATCAAATTAGGAAATCAGGCCAAAATTCACGAATGTATATATGTGCAGAACAACCCCCACATATTGAATTTCTGAAAACGTGCTTCTTACTAGATGCACCAAAAAAAAAAGAGTGATTAAAAGTTCTGAACAACCTAGAATACAGGCGAACACCATACCAGTCATGAGTCATGCCTAGGAGTCCACGGTCATATATTACAGGCAATGTGTTTGGTTCGCTAATAGGAACGACATTCATCACCCAGCAGTCAACCTTCTGATCAATTAGTGCAGCTGCAAACCTGTCATAGAGAAGAGAAGATAACAAAAAGCTATTCAATTTCCCCAGACAATATCCTCATCATTCCGTTTTCCATAGAATGAATATATAGGTATTTGCTTTTCTTTAAAAAAAATAAAAAAAAAAGAAGATAAAAAGAACAAATAGAATTTGAGGAACTGTGTTTAATATAGTTTTTTTCTCTAGTAGGCTGTGCAAGTATATAAGACAGGTAAAATAGATTTGCTGGTAAATGAAAAGAGAAACCAAAAAGGGGTGCAATTTTGGATCTTTGACATGCCTGTAGAATATATATGCCGAGACTTTACACAATTCTCGAACACTTAATTCATTGCGTAGGTGTTTACAGGTTATATAGAATGCCATTGAGAGCAAGGAAGGACCTCTATGCCGGTACTTGTAGTGTCCCGTTAGAATGAATAGACGGAAAGAGGAAAATATCTTACCCTCCAAACCCAGCCCTCATATCCATTACATTCCTTAGCTTTAATTTTTTCCAATGGAAAACTCGCACATAGCCTTCGATGATGTCGTTCCAGAATCTTGTTTCCGCCTTAAAAAGCTCGTTTTTTGCAATGTAAGCATCCATATTGACTCCTTGAAGCCTCTTTGGTGGCTCATTCAGGCGTGCAGGCCATGGTCTGAGATTTGATCCGTCTCCATTCTCGGGAAGATGGCTGATACAAGCTTTTAGATTTACATACCTGCAGAAACCAATATGAGCTACTTAGAGAACATAAGAAGAAGCTTGAAGAAAAAAGTAACTGTAAAGGACAGTTCAGTGGATGTCTGTGAAAGCAAAGCACGCTGAAATTGATCTTTTAGCCCCCGTTTGGATTGGGGATAAAGGGGGATATCCCCCTTTATCCCTAAACGGTTTTGGGATATCCCCGTTTGGGGATATCCCCAAACGGGAATATCCCCCATACCGGGTATGGGGGGAATATCCCCTCCAACCCCGGGGGGCATTTCTTCTTTTTTTTTTCCAATTTTTTTTTTTTTTTTTTTATATTTGATTTTTTTTTTCTTTTATACTTCGTTTGTTTGTTTGTTTGTTTTTTTTTTTTTTACTTCGTTTGATTTTTTTTTATTAAAATTTATAAATTTTAATAAATATTTAAATTTAAAAATTTTAATTTTATAAATTTTAATTTTTTTTTATTTTATATTTTAATAAATCTAAAAATTTTATTTTATTTTTAAAAATTATTAATTTTAAAATTTATACAATATTTTAATAATTTTTTAAAAATTTATATAAATTTATAAATTAAAATTTTTACTCTTACTTAAAATTTTAAAATAAACATATTTTTTTTTGCTCCCACTTAAAATTTTTTATAAAAATTAAAATTTGAATAAATTTTAAAATTTTAATTTTAAAAAAATTATTAAAAAAAAAATAATTAATTAAATATAATATATAATTAAAATTAAATTTTAATCCGTTAAGATATTTTAAGAAATCCTAAAAGAAATTCAAAAAAAAAAAAAATAAGTTGTCGTCGTCTTATCAAAAAAGTTGTGTAGCAAGAAAGTAGCTTCAATACCTTGTCTACATTGTCGAGCTTCAATACATTGTCCTAATCTATTATGTACATTTTCGTTCTTCGCCTTCTTCCTCACAGAATCTTGATTGGGACTTCTTCGTCTTCACAATCTTGATTGGTACTTCTTCGTCTTCACATACAGAATCTTGATAGCCTTCTTCCTCACAGAATCTTGATTGGGACTTCTTCGTCTTCACAATCTTTATTGGTACTTCTTCGTCTTCACATTACAGAATCTTGATTGGGATTGTCAGTAAGGGAGAGGTGCGGGGCTGTGAGGTGGGAGGGGCCGGGGCCGTGGCGGGAGGGGCGAAAGGTCCTAGCGCCACCACCAGAACCAGTACTGGAAAGGCGGCGGGAGGTGGATCCGGCCAATATGTCAACAAAATTAAAGGCGGAATGAGAGGTGGAGTCGACATTAGCGTCACCTGCACCTGCGGAGGAGGTGGAGGCGGCACCTGCCGAGACTGCGGAGGAGGCGGCACCTGCCGAGACTGCGGAGGAGGTGGAGGCGGCACCTGAGGAGGCGGCACCTGCCGAGACTGCGGAGGAGGTGGAGGCGGCACTTGCCGAGACTGCGGAGGAGGTGGAGGCGGCACCTGCGGAGGAGGAGGCGGCGGCACCTGCGGGGAGGTGGAGGCTGCACCTGCCGAGACTGCGGAGGAGGTGGAGGCGGCACTTGCCGAGACTGCGGAGGAGGTGGAGGCGGCACCTGCGGAGGTGGCACCTGCGGAGGAGGAGGCGGCACCCTGCGGAGGAGGTGGAGGCGGCACCTGCCGAGACTGCGGAGGAGGTGGAGGCGGCACCTGCCGAGGCGGCGAAGAAGGCGGCGGCACCTGCGGAGGAGGAGGCGGCGGCACCTGCGGAGGCGGCGGCGGGGAAGGCGGCGGCACCTGCGGAGGAGGAGGCGGCACCTGCGGAGGCGGCGGCGGGGAAGACGCCGCAGGGAACGCCGTTGGCGGCGGAGTTGTGGAGATCGGCGTTCGCGGCGTTCGCCGCCGCGTCGGCGGTTGATGCCACCCCGGAGATCTTTTATCCAATTCTTTCCGGAGAGGAATTTTCATTATTTAGCGTTTGGAACGGATATAAAGGGAATGGAACGGATATAAAGGGAATATTCCCCTTTATACCCAAAGGGGTATTTTTTTTTTTTTTTTTTTAAGATTTTTTTTTTCTTTTTTTTTATATTTCTTTTAAATTTTTTTTTTAATTAGAATATTTAAATTTTAAAAAATATTTAAATTATAAATTTAAAATTTTATAAATTTTAATTTTTTATATTTTATATTTTAATAAATCATAAGTATAAATTTTTATTTTTATTTTTTAAAAAATAATATTAATTTTAAAATTGTAAAATTTATATCTTACGTTAAAAAAAATAATATTTTTTATTTTATATTATATTTTAAGAATATAAATAATAAATTATATTTTATATTATATTTTATATTATAATTTATATTTTATATTATAATTTATATTTTATATTATAATTTATAATTTATAATTTATATTTTTTATTTTATATTAAATTTTAGATTATAATTTAATTATAAATAATAAAGGGATAATTGTCTGTGTACCCTTGAAATCTGAAGAAATATCTGATTTACCCCTCTTATTTTTTTCTTTCCAATATACCCCTCTTACGTTCCACCGTTATTAAAAATACCCCTACCGTTTCCCTTTGTTAAGTTAACTAGGATTAAACTAGAGTTAAATAATAATCGAAGTTGAAAACTATCAGATATACCTATTTTGCCCCTATCTACCAAAACATTGGTTTAGGGTTTACGGTTTAGGGTTTAGGGTTTTAGGGTTTAGGGTTTAGGGTTTGGGTTTTGGGTTTTGGGTTTTAGGGTTTAGGGTTTTAGGGTTTAGGGTTTTTTAGGGTTTAGGTTTTAGGATTTAGGGTTTCAGATGTTTTCATTTAATTTCAGATGATTTTATTTAATTTTTGCATTATTATTGTGCTCTGAAGGGTATATTTTAAGGGTAAATACGAAAACTATTGGTATATTTGAAAGGGCAAAATCGTAATTTCACACAGATAACGGCAGTTACAAACGGTACACTAACAGAGTTTAACTTCAGGGGTATTTAACTTCAGGGGTATTTTGAAAAGAAGTTGGAACGTAAGAAGGGTAGTTTTAATATTAGCCTTCTAAAAGAGGTAAATCTGAAAACAGGGAAATTTTTAGAGGTATATAAGAAATTGCCCCAATAATAAATTATAACTTTGTTCATTCACTGCTCACAGGAATAAAATTCTATTCCATGGGAGGAGAGGAATAAGACTTAACGGATTATCTCAAGATAACCCGTTAAGCCAGGGATAAAAAAAAAAGGGGCAATTTCCTACATACCCCTAAAGATTTCCCTGTTTTCAGATTTACCCCTCTTAGAAGGCTAATATTAAAACTACCCTTCTTACGTTCCAACTTCTTTCCAAAATACCCATGAAGTTAAACTCTGTTAGTGTACCGTTTGGAACTGCCGTTATCTGTGTGTAATTACTATTTTGCCCTTTCAAATATACCCTAAACCCTAAACCCTAAAACCCTAAACCCTAAACCCTAAAACCCTAAAAAACTCTAAAAAACCCTAAACCCTAAACCCTAGAACCCTAAAAAACCCTAAACCCTAGAACCCTAAAAAACCCTAAACCCTAAACCCTAAAATCCTAAACCCTAAACCCTAAAACCCTAAAAAATTCTAAACCCTAAACCCGGGCAAAATAGGTATATCTGATAGTTTTCAACTCCGATTATTATTTAACTCTAGTTTAACCCTAGTTAACTTAACAAAGAGAAACGGTAGGGGTATTTTTAATAACGGTGGAACGTAAGAGGGGTATATTGGAAAATCAGATATTTCTTCAGATTTCAGGGATACACAGACAATTATCCCTTTATTATTTATAATTAAATTATAATCTAAAATTTAATATAAAATAAAAAATATAAATTATAAATTATAAATTATAATATAAAATATAAATTATAATATAAATTATAATATAAAATATAAATTATAATATAAAATATAAATTATAATATAAAATATAATATAAAATATAATTTATTATTTATATTCTTAAAATATAATATAAAATAAAAAATATTATTTTTTTTAACGTAAGATATAAATTTTACAATTTTAAAATTAATATTATTTTTAAAAAATAAAAATAAAAATTTATATTTATGATTTATTAAAATATAAAATATAAAAAATTAAAATTTATAAAATTTTAAATTTATAATTTAGATATTTTTTAAAATTTAAATATTCTAATTAAAAAAAAAATTTAAAAGAAATATAAAAAAAAGGAAAAAAAAAAATCTTTAAAAAAAAAAAAAAAAAAAAAATACCCAAAGGGGAATATTCTCTTTATATCCGTTCCATTCCCTTTATATCCGTTCCAAACGCTAAATAATGAAAATTCCTCCCCGGAAAGAATTGGGTAAAAGATCTCCGCGGTGGCATCAACCGCCGACGCGGCGGCGAACGCCGCGAACGCCGATCTCCACAACTCCGCCGCCAACGGCGTTCCCTGCGGCGTCTTCCCGCCGCCGCCTCCGCAGGTGCCGCCTCCACCTCCTCCGCAGTCTCGGCAGGTGCCGCCTCCACCTTCTCCGCAGGTGCAGCTGACGCTAATGTCGACTCCACCTCCCATTCCGCCTTTAATTTCGTTGACATATTGGCCGGATCCACCTCCCGCCGCCTTTCCAGTACTGGTTCTGGTGGTGGCGCTAGGACCTTTCGCCCCTCCCGCCACGGCCCCGGCCCCTCCCGCCACAGCCCCGGCCCCTCCCACCTCACAGCCCCCGTACCCCCGCACCTCCCCCTTACAATCCCAATCAAGATTCTGTAATGTGAAGACGAAGAAGTACCAATAAAGATTGTGAAGACGAAGAAGTCCCAATCAAGATTCTGTGAGGAAGAAGGCTATCAATACCAATAAAGATTGTGAAGACGAAGAAGTCCCAATCAAGATTCTGTGAGGAAGAAGGCTATCAAGATTCTGTATGTGAAGACGAAGAAGTACCAATCAAGATTGTGAAGACGAAGAAGTCCCAATCAAGATTCTGTGAGGAAGAAGGCGAAGAACGAAAATGTACATAATAGATTAGGACAATATATTAAAGCTCGACAATGTAGACAATGTATTGAAGCTACTTTCTTGCTACACAACTTTTTTGATAAGACGACGACAACTTATTTTTTTTTTTTTTGAATTTCTTTTAGGATTTCTTAAAATATCTTAACGGATTAAAATTTAATTTTAATTATATATTATATTTAATTAATTATTATTTTTTTAATAATTTTTTTAAAATTAAAATTTTAAAATTTATTCAAATTTTAATTTTTATTCATTTTAATTTTTATAAAAAATTTTAAGTGGGAGCAAAAAAAAATATGTTTATTTTAAAATTTTAAGTAAGAGTAAAAATTTTAATTTATAAATTTATATAAATTTTTAAAAAATTATTAAAATATTGTATAAATTTTAAAATTAATAATTTTTAAAAATAAAATAAAATTTTTAGATTTATTAAAATATAAAATAAAAAAATTAAAATTTATAAAATTAAAATTTTAAAATTTAAATATTTATTAAAATTTATAAATTTTAATAAAAAAAAATCAAACGAAGTAAAAAAAAAAAAAAAACAAACAAACAAACGAAGTATAAAAGAAAAAAAAAAAATCAAATATAAAAAAAAAAAAAAAAATGGAAAAAAAAAAGAAGAAATGCCCGGGGGTTGGAGGGGATATTCCCCCCCCCCATACCCGGTATGGGGGATATCCCCGTTTGGGGGATATCCCCAAACGGGGATATCGTTTAGGGATAAAAGGGGATATCCCCCTTTATCCCCAATCCAAACGGGGGCTTAATATCGGGATAGTATCACATGGCCACTAATGCATACACATCCATATCTTTCCAAAAGAACTTGCAGGCTCCCAAATTTAAACAACTAAACTATATATATTCAATTCATTAACTTAATTTCTAACATAAGGTTAATTTGATCCATCTACATTAACTCCTTTTGCTTGATTACTATTGAAAATGTTCGATGAGATATTTAGCTGTTGAGAAAGAAATGGAAAATTTACAGAAGTTTATATGCTTGCTCTATGAACAAGTTTCAAGGGCTTCAACTTTTCCTTGGTATCAACGACACACTTAGAGAATGAGAAGTTACATGTTTTATCTTATTGTTTAATTCTGTATGGTTTGAATAGTTATATGGAACAAGTTTTTCTGATGTATTAATATTTCGACCTTCACTGCTGCAGTGCTGCACACCATCATGCATTTTTTCAGATGAAAGCATCAATTTATAGCAGAACCGAAAATGATAAAAGCTTCAAAGCGAAAAAACAACTGAAAATTAACTTCAAGGCAGGTGTTAAATATTGTATCACGCCTTGCCAATCATAATAATGAACAAGTGAAAATGTCGCCAAAGCATCTAATGAAGCTTTCTGACTATTGAAGTACTCTATATGTAAGGTCCAGAAGAAAGGCATATAGGATGCAATACTATTAATAGCCTTTTCTTAAATAAACTATCAGTATTAAATTAAGGGATGTCGAAATTACCAGACATCATTGGGATTGTCCTCAGGATCACAAAGTGGGGGTTGAACTTCAGAATCACGACTAATATAGCATGTGTTATTCAGGGGTTTCCTCCATATAGCTAGATATCCTTCCTTCTTCACAAGCTCCCAGCATATTCGAGCGGTAAGGTCCTCCATCTCTATGCATTAGAATAATCATCAGAAATAATTCAGGGAAACATTAAAAGAGAGGGCTAATTACCAACCGGTCTCTTAATTTTGGTTAGAATTTCAATTTTGTCCTTGTAGTTTCAATTACAACAGTATAGTTCATGAAGTTCGTTCTGAAGTCCTTCCTTTAGTCTAAAAATCTGAACAAGCATTATTCAGCACAATCATTGGCTCCTTTCTTAAGGTTAAGATGCTGAGGATGAACCGAGGACAAAATTAAATCACCGATATCAAGGTCAAACGTACAGGGATACAATTAAACTCCGATAATGAAATTATAATTGAGGTCAAACTCTAGGGACTAAATTGTTCCAACTGACTCTCAAGATGAAATTGAAAACCAGGTCTAATTTCAGCAACCAATTTTATAATTAACCAGAAAAAGAAATGCTTATGGACAATAAGTAGGCATAAATATACTGCTCCAAATGAAATACATAAGTACCTTTCCAAGCCTGTTGTTGACTCTCTTCATGCTTATAAACAGGTTGGGCAGCCCAAGCAAAGTAACCTCCCGCTCTTAGCATTCTGTTAACCTCAAGAAGCAAAATTCCGTCTTCACCAAAACAAAGGAACGGTCAGCGTAGTGAGGCTAAGAATACTCTAGAATTAAAAGATTAACAATCAAGGGAAAAGCAGTGCAAATGGGTAAAGTGGATACACAACATTCCAAATTTTAATACCTATTGACATTTAAGTTTTGTAACTAAGTAAATCAATAAATCTAAGATGATCAATAAGAACAACAGAAATAAGTATGCTTAAATATGAGTTCCTTTGCTTGACAGACCCGTCAATAAATAAAATGAACGAAATACCACTAGCTTTGGAATATATGGGATGATATGGTACTGGAACAATTACAATATCCCAGCACAATGATTGATACAAATCGATGGTGCCAGGGAAGTCTAACTTGTACAGCAGCCACCCCTGAATATATCCTGTTATTTTATCATCCAAACAAAATTTCCAGGTTTTGAGTGGCCTAAATACTTCACAGCAACAAAGATTATATATAGATAACACTATCTATTTCAAAGAGAAATTGAAACAGAAGATGCATAGTAGCAACATACAAGAGCATTGACATTCACTCTAGAAGCTCCACATTTCTAGAGTTCCTAGTTTGCGATTAAAGAAACAAACAGCTAGCAGGTCAGTGAGGATTACTTCATTTACATCCCTAAAGAACCAAAATTTCTACGCCAATGCCTCAAGAAGAATAGATAGGTCTTTCTAATAAACCAGAGAAGTACACGAAGAAACTTCAGGATTTGTTATAACACGTAAAAGTGCACTCAAATATAAAGATAGGCCAAAATTTTCCCTACTAAAGACCCAAAGAACTCCATACATGAAACTTGATAAAGGCATGTAATGCAACCAATGAAATAGCAGCTGACATAAGTTAAACTTTAGAGCACGAGTGTATGCATACCATCACGGGTCCAATTTATTCGGCACCGTGAGCAATGAATTAAGTCAAACGCCTGGCTGGGGTACAATAAACGATGTGTTGCAAATGCTGCTACCATTGCAGGCACACCGCGCTCAAGAGCAAACTGTATTTGATTTTCATGTACATCTTTTGGAGCTATAGACATGGTCAGCACATTCCGTGAGAGTAAAAAAGCACCAAAACTTGCTACACCACACCCAACATCTAACACAACTCTAGTATGAGAGCCAAATGCGATATCTGGAACCATCTGAATGAGAATAAAGCTGCATTAGATAAAGATCAGCAAGATATGAACTAAATGCCATGGAGCTCCGACAATGTAAGAAACCAGGAAACCTGAGAGATCTGATCCAAATATTGATCTGCTCCATGTATAAACTGAGTTCCCCCTCCAGGAAATCTAAATTTATCTTTAACCCTTGAGATCCAATTTTGCCCTCCTTTATCTTCGACAAGCCGTGTATGAGGTACATTGTTAAACCATACCTACAGGAAGAGCAATTAAGTTGATGAATCTCTGTATCTACATAAAGAAGAAATAACTGAGTGAAGACAAAATCATGGAAAAACAGACCAATAATAAGTCACTGTAAGCTCTCACTTTGATAGACATGAGAGAAAATCTTGGCCTTCTCTTCAAATAGTACCAGTTTAAGCTAATGTCTGTTCGGCCTAGCTTATGCTTCTATTTTCAGCTGCAGCCACCTCTAGCATATTGTTGGTAAATAAGAAAATTTAGAAATTTTGCCATGGTTATATGCTGAAATGAGATTCGGAGCCCCAAATTTGGAGCTATTGTTTCTGGTACAGAATTCTGTTGGACGAATTTCAAATGGCACCACGTAATAGTACCTACGTAAGCAACACTTCGTCGAACAGCTCTTCATTGTAAAACAGGACCATAAGTCAACCAGGCCAACTCTTGAGCGCAAATTGTTTAAGCCTTCAAAAAAATTCAAATTTGTACAATATATTTAATATTTACTTAACTCTTGTACAGTTAAATTATTATACATCTCCAAAAATTTTCAAATTTGTACAGTATATTAAATATTTATTTCAACACAACAGAGGTTTTCAAGCCATCAGGACATCTCCCATTAACCAATTCAAATCCATCTCGATCAACCTCAACGACAAAGGAAAAGTTCCGCCACATATCTTCGGGATCTCCCAACCAGATGCATCCTATCAAAACTACAACAGTAATACACAAGCAAGGAAGGGCGAAATACTCGAGAAGTAAAATAGTAAGTTAGCAAAACAAGTGGATTGAGTAATCTTCGAACCTCATCTCTGCTTCTGGGCCATGGGATCGGGGTTTTGTATCCCTTCGGCGCCGGAACCAGACAATCCAACCGCTTCCCCTCACCAGGACAGTGCCGCTCAAACCTCTCCCCTCTCTCCGTCGACTTGAGCTTCTTGATCTCCTCCTCGTTGTCCAGGCAGGGAATGTACTCCCTCATGATCTCGGGACACATCCCGAACTTCCTAATTCTAAACTGTACACTCTGCTCCGCATCTCCGCCCCCGTTACTCGTCTCGTTCCCCGCGATCCCATCGTCGACGACGTTCCCTTCCAGATCCGAGCCCGACGCCCCCACGTCGAAGTCCTCACGCATCGCGCCATTGTCGTCCACGATCCCGAACCTCGCAGGGGGCGGAGGAGGAGGAGGAAGGGAGGGAGGGGGAGGGGGAGGGGGAGGGGAGAGGAGGGTTGGGTCGGAGTGGGAGGTGAGGGAAGCGAGGTCGATGGTGAGGTTGGCGTTGGGGGAGATGGCGACGGAGAGGGAGAGGGAGGAGGAGGAGGAGGAGGAGGAGGAAAGGGAGTAGAAGAGGAGGCGAGGGGAGGTGTCGGACCAGTGCTTGCCGAGGAAGAAGGCGGCGACGCAAGCGAGGGCGATGGCGGAGATCCGCACGAGAAGAGGGCTCTTCAGGAGCTCGCCGCCGTACTCGGCCAGGGGTTTCATGCTTTTTTTTTTTCCAAAAAAAAAAAAAAAAAAAAAAAAAAAAAAAAAAAAAAAAAAAAAAAAAAAAATTATTTCGCGTTTGAACAGCTCTTTTCACACTAGCTGTGTTAGCTCGCTCTCAAACTAAGGAAAGAGACGAAGGATCAAGGTAGAGTTCCGAAATGTGAACGGGACTCAAAATAGTTCGACCCAAAGCAAGCTTCTGGAATCCGGATCCAGGAATCATTTTGGGATCAAGTGATTTTGCTGTTTTTTTTTTTTTTTTAAGAGTGAAGGTTTTGGCATTAAGTGATTTCGTTTTTTGTTTTCTTTTTTTTTTAAAAGAGTGAATTTGTACCCCAAACTTCTTGCCCAAATTTCAATTTGAAACTTAAGGAAAAAAATTTTCACCATAGTCCCTATTTTTTTTTTTAAAAAAAAAAGACACTATTGCATACACACGTTTATCCATAAATCTGTGTACCGGTATCGAAGGGTTCAAAAACAGTGAGCTTGCTCGGTTCTACTCGGAAGAGAGGAAAAGAAATATAGCTAAATTTGCTAACATGAGCCCATGCATGTATCCTATTCTTACATACAGCTCCGCAGGGGTCATTAGTTAGCTATAAAAATTGAACTGTACATCCACTTCAACAGGAAGAAGAGAAGATCCCACAACTGAATGATATTAACAATTGCCAGTAACATCCTTGAGCAAAGATTTTAGTAATAGCATTTAACATGCATCCGCAACCAGTGTCCCCAGATAAATGGGCAAAAGACCAAGGATTTTCTCACTTGATGCTTCAGCAGGAACCGTACAATAGCTGAATCAACATAACTATAGGTGACTGGCCTTTCCGTGTGATACCGTAAAAGCATGCCGTCGTACACAAACAAAACCTAAAATACAAGAAAAACAACAGAAAATCATCTTTCTTTTCAATATTACCTTCTACTTTGATATTTCATTGCTTAAGAAAGTTAAAGCCAGGGATGCAGTTAGCAATTGCTGATATTTCCAGATTACAGTGGAGACAATTGAAAAGAACTTAATGCTTGTGGAAAAAGACAGTTTTCAAAGGACTATTTTTGTCGGATTCCTCATGTGAATGTAACTGTTTTCATTGAAAATAGATAGTTTACCACACAACACTATTAATGCAAAATCAAAGTTAAGAAATGGCCTCCCAGTCTACTAACATAATGGCAATCAGAAATCATATTGATGTGCAGTGTTTCTAGTTTTGTACTATTTTACCACGGTCATTACTTACGGAGGCTACTCTACAATGTTCATCGTAATTTCGCAATCTGGATCAAAAACCAAACTCTAAGGTACATTAAATCAAATTAAAAACTTCAAATAGTTTCTTAAATAATTCAGCATTGATCTGTAGTAACTCCTATCTAGATCAGCATAAGATCCACAAGTAACCCTAATCAGCTAGTATGAGGTGTGAGATGAAGAATCTAGGTAATGAAGAAGCATTATTATATCAAGAGAGAGAAACCTAGAATTAAGAGGCTTACAGATTGGGTTAGGCTTTTGAATAGCCCTGGAATTGGAGGAACAAAGACGTGGAAGAAAACAACTACAACTGGTGTACTTTGTGCAGCATTTGGGGGCCAATTGGAGGCCTAGACAACTGCTCGGAACTTGGGGAAGGCCTTATTGGATGATCACTGGCTGAATCACTCGCGACCTGCTTATTTACACCTTTAACATTACTGGGATCTCTTTCCGATTGCTGGGACTCCATAAAGGCTCTTATCTGATGTAATTTCAATAGTAATCAGAAACCTGTATTTTTAACCATAATTAAGTCAAGAAGACCAGAATTTCAGAGTTACCATTTCCATCCGTTTCTTCTGTACATCGCCTGGTATCTGCAATTAAGAAGGCAAATATATATAGTTCCCATTTAATTAGGCTGCAGCATTACAGGTAACCAATGGTTCTTTATAAGTGTATGCACAGAATTATCCACAGAAGCTTTTTGCATAAAAAGAACGAACAAAATAGCTTTCCCTTTCTATGTTATAATTAAAATGTATACTTTAAGGAATTCTCTTTAGCAGGGATACAAGCATAATTGATCTTAATTAGACTTAAGTGGAGGGTACTTTTGGGGACTCATCATTATTGTGTGAAACAAAAGTACCTGATCAAGTAGTAGTTCTGGCAATGATCTTCTACAAATTAAGGAAACTCACTATTACTAGAAAATACCTTCACACCATCAAAAAGTAAATGAGACATTTTTGACCAAAGATACATTGATATCATTGAAAATTTTGCTTGGAAAAATGTGTTACAAGTGTGTATGTGTGTGCGCGCGCATGTATATATATATATAGCAATTTTAAGACCAGTTCTTACAGAGTTTCTCTGGTAATTCTTTCTGTCCCTCGAGAAACCAGGAATAGTCAAATGCCAATTTTTCTCTGCATAAGATGTTGTCTAATTAGTTCAAGTAGCAGTAACTTCCAAGCAGATGCAAGCTTCATAAATTGACAGTCAAGCAGCAAAAGGAAAGGGATAGTGATGATTTGCACTGTTAATCTTGGGATAGCACAACTATAAACTACAAGGTAAAATTACAAAAAGAAACAAGAGCAATGAAAAGCAGTTCTTCAGAATCTTCCACAAATTAGTTTCCCGCTTTAGATGTAGCACATAAAATGGGAAACCAAGCATATATAACCAGTAAAATCATCTGAAAAACAGTTATGATGAATTTAAAAAGGACAAAAAAACTAAATTAAGAGAAATATTCTCAAAAGGTTTACAAACCTAGGTGTAGTAATACATCCTTGGTTTCCAAATAAGAAGATTTCCGATGCTTTGCAAGATGGCATGAAAATGTGGTAACCTACAGGAAGAGGGTCAAGTTAATAGCATCACCAAATATCTCTCATATAAAGTGGATACAATTGCCATTTGACCTTCAACTGCAATTATCATATTTAAAACTAGTATACAATAAAGATAAAAGGTCATCTACGAAATGACTTTAATGCTAGCAATAGTTAGTACACAAAGGTGCAACTAATAACTTAACAGAGAGTGAAAAAAAAACAACAAATACAAATGCAAAACATTCATTATCCATGTCTAACAAAAAGACGGCAAGAAAAGCAAAGAATAAACTTGTAAATATAGCAACTAGCAGGTGATTCAGAAATGTTTACCTTATAAGGCAGTGTATGAAACACAAAAATCAACTATATACAATCATGCAACTATATTCAGAAATGTTTACGTAGAGTTTCCATGGGCCAAATAAGGTGAACTGGCTTGAAATTTGGATCTCATTAATTGACCTTGTAAAGTTCATGAATAAAGCTTGACAATTACCAAGAAATTTACAAGTTAATTATACAAATCCTTTTCCTCCATTCATCTCAATTTCATGTATTTATTTAAAGTCATTTTCTTAACTGAAAATACGAGCAAGTAAAACAAGAGAAGAAAATCAATAAAGCATCACCGAGTCAATGAAGTCATCAGCCATCTCCAGAAGTATGTCTTCAAATACAGGATCAAGCTTACCTAAGGGATCCACCTGCAATAACGTCAAGACCATACAAAAGAGATGCATTAGATAAGTAAACAGGCATCTAGAGACTGTAAAAAGGTTGAAGCGCAAAAAGGAACAAAAATAGAAGCATCCTCTTGCTAGTAATTTTTTTTTTAAAAAAAAACAGATAAACATAAACGTTACGGTTGAAAAATCATAACGCCAGTTATTAGCACTTCCCAGCACAGATATACATCTCTCTACATCTTTTCACTATCTAAGCTCAATTTATGCACATATATTAAGAGTATCTGGGTTATCCAGCTATACCAGCTTGCTGAGTCAAGAGACACTTCCACTATGTCAATCCTGTAATACTTACCTCTAAGCAAAACAAAAGGAGTTCCAGGACTCTCCTAATAAACTACCTCAAGCATATTTGAATACCTGAGAAACCAAATCTTGTATCTTTCTTTTGCCACGGAATTGATTAGTTGCTTCTCCTGCTTGACTTGAACTCCCAGCGGTCATGGCTACTGCTGTTGTTGCTGTAACTGGTGTTGTTGAAGATGGCATCCTTGGAGATTGTTGTTGTTGCTGCAGCTGTTGTAGCTGCTGCTGTTGAGGCTGCTGCTGAAGCAGATTCTGCTGCTGGGCACTCAGCTGTTGCTGCTGCTGCTGGGCACTCAGCTGTTGCTGCTGTAAAAGTTGAGAAATCTGCAGTCGCTGCAGATGCCCTGAAGATATCTGTTGAGATAAGAAATTCGGATGCTGGCGCTGCTGCTGCTGCTGCTGCTGAAGGTGATATGAGGAAGAAACAGGCCCACCAATTGATGGCTGTATCTGCTGCTTTAGCCATTGTTGCTGCTGCTGCTGAGTGAGGGCTGTTTGCATGAGTGTAGGTTGTCCATTCTGAGATAAGCTGGATAACTGCGAGTTCATAGCCGCAAGTGATGGTGCTCTTTGTAAGCTTTGACCTGGTAGCTTCTGCTAGATGAATCCGCCAGCAGTGTTATTGTTTATTCTTAAATGAGAACCAAAAAACAAATAGAAAGCTTCTTTAAATTAAATTATAAAAGCCATAATGATGCCTTATAAGTAAGAAATATGAGCATCTGTTTAAAAGAATAGAAAAGGTTGTTATGCAATATAAGAATCAATATTGCCATTGCTGATGGCAGTGGGGGATTTTGGGTCTATTACATATGAGAAACTCCCGCTGTTCTTGTTTGGTCAGGAGGCATTTCCATCCCTATTCTTCAAAGAATCAAATCCGCCAAAAATGAATCCCCCTTCGTAGTTGGGAATCGACCTAGAGATTTCCAGGTGAATAAAAACAGTCACCTTCTAGCACCGCAAACTCCACCATTGCCACCATCTCAGGCACTATCACCGCCAGTGCTACTGCCACTGCTTCCACCATCATGTCACCATTGCTGCAGCTACAATTGCCTCTTGCATGCCGTATTATATAATAAAGTTGAAATACTATTTATCGTCAATTTTATTTGATGATTAGGTAAAGACAAATAGGTAAGGCTTTCAAAAACATGGGACAGAAACGCCATCAGGGACTGAAGGGCATATAAGTAGAGAATTGGAAAATCAAATAATTGGTCTTTAACAATGACTAAAACTACAAGAACAGAAGAAATAAGTCGAGACAGTTCATGTCTGAGGCCTTACCTGGGGAGATGTAAGAGCTGCTGCTATCTGCTGAGGTCTAATTTGCCCCTGGTTGAACCTCTGTTGTTGACTATATGTGAGAGGACCGTTTGCTCTTATCTGCTGGTTCAGTCCAAGTGTATTCATGACCCCCATTGCTTGCATCCCTTGCAATGCCTGCCCCGAATTTGCTGGATTGAACTGCGCACCTTGGACTAAACCCTTTTGTCTTGGCTGCTGCAATCAGAAAGAACAATTCACTGTCCTTAATTTTTACACCAAATCGTTAAATAGCATGTGATCACAGGAAGGAGAAAAGCTTAAGGTCCTGTTTGGATGTCATAATAGGTTATCCGCTGATATCCTATTTGGTATAAAGATTTTCTATTAGAGAATGCTAAGTGTACACCCCTTTTGGGGTGTAAATCATATACCTCACTCATCATAGGGACGGGGCTTCTCCATTTACCTCATAAATAAAATATGCTATCCTATAAGATCATGGATGCCAAGACCTTTCAAATTGCGAAAATCAAACTTAATTACATAAGAAAATTTTCATAACAAATTAGCTATCGTGGAGTAACTTTCTGACATCCAAACAAGGCTTAAACAGAATCCACCCAGAGTTTGTTGAGTGAATGAGAGAGAGATTTTCAACTTAAAGTAATGCTAGTTTAAATGTCCTAACTTATTCTAGCATCCAGTTTGAGATCAAAAACAGGTTCTATAATAAAGTTTTTTACTTTCTCTTCTAGCACAGAGCTAACACAAAAAGGAAGCGTCCTCATCTGTACAAGCATGATAACTACGTAAGCAACAGCACAAATCCATAATTCTCTTACAAAATCACGAAATTTCATCAATTGCACTTGAAATTGTTCTCACCAATCAAAGTTCAAGCATAATTCTCGACACAGGCCCTATTGGAGAAATCTAAAATAAGTAAACAGGAATCAAGGACAGTGTAATCTAATTACCTGAGCGATCATCTGAGACTGAAGTCCAAAAGGCGCCACCGTCTGCCCGGTCAGCATCGGAAGCTGCCCGACCTGACCGATCATCCCTGGCCGGGCCATCCCGCCGGCCATATGCTGCTGCTGCTGCTGAATTTGAGCCCCGCCGAAGTTCATCTGCCCGCCATACATCCCAGCCTGCTGCTGCTGCTGCTGCTGCTGTCGCACCGCGCCCGCCGCCACGTACTGCTGCTGAATCTGGTTCAGCCGCGGCATCGACCCCGACCTCTGAAGCCCCTGCTGAATCTGATTCATGATATTCTGCTGCTGCTGCTGCTGCTTGATGGCGTAATCTAGGGTTCCCGATCCATCGATTTGCGGCTGAGATTGGGGAATTTGGGGCGACGATATCTGCGATAGATCGCTAATAGTAGGAGAAGGGGGAATCTGCGGAGGGGTAAGGCTAGGGTTTTGGGGATTGGGGGTGGGGGCCGCGTCGCCGCCACTGGGAGCGGGTTGAAGAGGTTTTTGAGGGGAAGCGGAGGAGGAGGTCTCCGCCATTGGCGTGTTAGGGCTTTCCCTCGCTCGAATTCGCTCCTTGTTCGGATTAGGATTCTAGGGTTTCGGAATCGAGAGAGAGTTCGAAAGGAATTGGGAGGGAAGGGCCGAAGGTTGGGTCGAGGAGAAAAGGTCGGGGCAAGGGCGACAGGCGGACAGCGGAGGAGGAGGAGAAGAGGGAAAGGTTTCTGATTCGCTGTTGAGATGGGCCGAAGATCGCAATCCTGGCCGTCCGATGGGAGTATGACGGAACGGAGCGGATTGTGTAATTTAGTTGGGCCTATCAATTTGATCCAATGGGCCCAACATTTGATTCGTCGGCCACTTGATTAAACCCAAAAGGCCTAACATTAATTAACCCTTCATAATTGGGCTATAATTTTATTTCGAATTTTAAACTATTCACTTTAATAAATTTATAATTATAATAATTATATAAAATATATTAATTAAATCTGTAAAGATAAATGTTATATTCAAATTTTGAAGTCAAACCATTATTAACTAGTTGAAATTAAATAAATTGAAAGATTCGATAGTAAAACTAAAATTTTGAAAATGATGTAATCAATATAAAAAATAAAAAATAAAAAGAATTATTTCATGGCTTAATTCAGACAGATCATCATAAGTTTATTCTCGTAAGATAATTATGCGTGATTAATAATTTTATTTGAATAATAAATTTAGAGAGTACACTTGTATAACTTGCAATCTAGCAATTTTTCTCATAATTATATTTAGCAAAAGCAAACGAAGGCATTCTTACATTTCACATAGATAACTCATTCCGAATTTTAATTGTAATTTATTACTTTTTGTGAGTATAGAACTAACTAAGGATATAATTAATATGAATTGATTAAGGAATAAGTTTTTTACTTAATTAATACTCAGTAGATTCTTGATAAAGTGAACTAGTGATGTTGACTTTTGACTTAATTAATACTGAGTAGATCGATAAGTCTAATACCATGAGCATTCAAAGATGCATCCCATGTGTCGCATAGGTTAATTAATTACTATATAGCTAAAGTTGCTACAATACCAAGTAATTTAGGTGCTAATTTTGATGCAGGAAATAATAAATCGTGGGGAGTTAAATTAAAGGTTGACTTGACTTAGGTTACTCCCGTAAATAAATAAAAATGAAAATATCATTACAGCCCGATTGTGATATTTTCAAATTTTAAAATAATCTATAATATATATATATATATATATATATATATATATATATATATATATATATATATATATATATATATATATATATATATATATATATATAAAATAGCGCTAAATTTTTTAATCAAACTAAAATATTATTTATGATAATCATATTTAAGAGATTAAAAACATTAAGTTTATTAGAGTAGTCCCAAGATGAATAACTTTTGAGAAATTAGAGTGTCACACGACTGTTCTAGTGTTCAACAAAATAGTAGTGCAATGGCGTGTCCACTAGTTCTCCAAGTAACATTATTATATAAATTTATATAGAGTAGAGTTTATATATTTTTAAAATTATAAGCTCAATTATATTTGTGATTTTTTAAAATTTGTATTATGATTCGTGATATTATATTTTTTATTTCTCTCTCTTTAATTAAATTTATAATAACACAAATTTCAATATAAATTTAATAGTAAAAAATTCATAAATATGACTAAATTTGTGCTTTTAAATATATATAAACTCTACTCTTTTATATGTATTCCTAAAAATATATCTAGTTATACGAATCGTACTACTATACTATTAATAATATCAAGCACTTCGTATCATTAAGTTTTCAGTATTTGTATGAAAAAATGCACGGTTAGGATTATAGTGGTCTCCTAGAAATTTAGTAGATTGTTGGTGAAATAGTATAAATCTTAGGGAACCACTATAATCGTAACCGCACATCTCTTCATCCAAAGATTAAAAAGTCAATAGTTCGATGTAGGTCCAGCCGAGTTTCCTGCCAGCTAGTTAAGTTCTATTCGTCAAGTAAGTTATCTAACTGAATCCAACAAATATTTGATACTATTAATAGCATAATAGTCGAACTCCTATTTATACCTATACCATTAATTAGTACAAAAGTTTTCTTTATAGATCCATGCTTGCTTGTGCAAAATCACATGTTAACGGACACAAAAGCTACTTCATTTTTTCTTTCTATAATAATAATAATAATTATAATTAACCAATCATTTTTAAATGATTTTTGTGGAATTTACAGATCTGAAGAATATGGCAAAAAAAAAAAAAAAAAAAAACAGATAATATTGTATTCGGTTTTCGTTTATAAGTGAAAGTGAACCGGTTTCTTGAACCGGAGAAAGTGAGAAGGAAAAACCGGATCCAACGAAACCACACCCCGTCCTTCGAGGCGAGTGAGGCGCCGAGTACACGGAGTCTCGTGAAAGGATCCGCTGGTTTTTGCCGAACAGCAAACAGATCAAATAAAGTGCGTGTGTGGACGTGTAGTGTAGTTACAATCGTTTAGCTGTTTTAAAGTCGCAGGTTGGTTCAAAATTTGTTCGCTGTTTTGGTAAAACAGCGAATCCTCATCAAAGTTACACGTGCGAGCAACGAATTAAACGTAAAAAATAATGATTATAAATAAATTGTGTACCACTTTGTTAGCATCTAATCTTAAAAAAGTTTTTTTTAAAAAATATATCCTAATTTTATTTTCATTTTAAGGAGTTATTATCACAAAATAATGTAATAAAAATATAATAAAATTTTATATTTTAGTACATAAAATAAAATAGTAAATAGTTACTCAATAGCAAAATTCTAACAAAATATAATTTTGCAACAATGCGGTGTCAAAGTTTAGATAGTCCAAAACATAAGGGGCTAATTAAAATTTTATTTTCTAAAATAATAATTAAAATTTAGAACTTAGTATATAAATAGAAGAAGGAGATACTCCCAGGGCTTTTGAGTCCACAAAGTTGGTTGAGATCGCTTCTTCTACGTCCCTCCGTCGCCGCGAGGGAAGAGGAAGCGATAGATCGAAGCCGCCTCCGATCGTCTTCCTCGGTATGATTCATCGATCTCCCCTCGTTCGCATCCGAATCTCTTAGATTTGTCGCTAGATCTGTGTTTTCCCCTTTTTGTTTTTTCGAATCCTTTGGTTTGTGGATCGATCTATTGACGCATTAGGTTTTAGTTGAATTTAGCGGCTTCATAGTTTAATCTCGGATGAATTTGGTAAAATTTAGTCTTTTCAACGAGCGCTATGAATGGTTTTTGTGTCGTTCTTCGTTTTCTCTTAACAAAGATCAAAGTGTTCATTCCCTTTCTTCGTTTTTGTAAATTTTGTTTCGATTTTAGATATGCACATGTATATAAATGCTCGACGTATATAGCAGGGTTCGTACCCCCTTACTTTGAACATATTATGTGCCTATAAATCCTTTTGGCCGTTTCTGCAAACTTACCTGATTCTAACTTGGTCAAAACTGTTTTGGTCAACGCTTCTCTTGTTAGGTTTTAGAGGATTAGGCATGAAAAATTTCATCTTGGAGAGGAGTTAGGTTCATCTCCTAACTTTTATACTACTTGCAAACCACTTGTGTTTAGTTTATAAGGTCATTTTGATATTTTTGCTTGTGGTTTTACCCTTTTGTGTAGTTTGCTATTTTACTTTGAAATTAAATGTTTTGGCTTCTCTTATTGAAGAAGTTGTAGTCGGATCCAGGTCACACATGCAGCGACAATTTCGTCTTTAATCGTCACAATTTTTACGCATCAGAAGACACCTGTGTATAGCTCTTTGCCCTCTTTAAATTGCATTGGCTTTCATGAGCTATATACCAGGGCATTAGTATCCTTATCTCTTCTTCAGTGCTAATAGCGCTTTTCTTTTCTCTTTGCTTGTGTGAGCACTTTTTCTTTTGATAGTTGGTAGCATAATTGTCGGCTTATTAGGATGAGTCTCGTGAAGGGGTTTCTCTTTTTAAGCTTGCTGGGTGTGCATGCATGGATTACTGCAATCATTTTTTGGTTCTGACTCATTCCATATTGGTAACAGAGAAGAAGGGAGCTGTTCACCATGAAGGCACTAATTCTAGTTGGGGGCTTTGGTACCCGCCTTCGGCCTTTGACGCTCAGCGTGCCTAAGCCTCTTGTTGATTTTGGCAACAAACCCATGATCCTGCATCAGGTATATGATCTCTATGCTTGCTTCTTAAGGTGTTGAGCCTTTGTTCTTTTTAATTTGTAGTTTCTAGAAGTAAGATAAATCATTCTGTTAGATGAGAAAAGTGAATAGAAATGTGCCCTGTTATTTGAACTAAATAACTAGTTGCTTCAGTGCTCTGTGTTTGTCAATTTTATCTTCTCTTTTCCCTTGTGGGTTTAGTAACTTTAGTTATTGTCATAGAAAAGCATTGGAGCTTGACAACTAGAGCTGTCTGTTATTATCATTGATAGAAACTTTCTATCAGTTTGGTGAATCCCCAGCATTCTCTTTTTTCTTCCTTTCATCAAAAGAATCCTTTTCCTACGCCAGGTTTACTTGTTGGTCGGTGGATGTCTATATTTGTTATGGATTTGCTACTTGCTCTGAAACATAATTGAACAATTTATTTCTGATAGAATTAAGTAATGGTTTTTATTTTATACAGCTTGTGTTGGGTAGTAGAGTTAGTTTTATGCATTTGTTTGTGCAAGCTATACATTTTAATAACAAATTTTAATACCTCTAATCAGATTGAAGCCTTAAAAGATGTTGGCGTGACTGAAGTCGTCCTAGCCATAAATTACCAACCAGAGGTAATAATAAAAAAAAAGGTCTTTTTTTTGGTGCTTAAATAGTGTAGCGAATTATTTATGCAGTTAGCTCTGCAAACCCAATATTGAGGTGCCTCTGTTCCATTATTTCAGGTTATGCTTAACTTCTTGAAGGACTTTGAGAGTAAGCTTGCCATCAAAATTACCTGCTCCCAAGAGACGGAGCCACTTGGCACTGCGGGTCCTCTGGCTCTAGCTAGAGACAAGCTTAAAGATGGGTCCGGCGAACCCTTCTTTGTCTTAAACAGTGATGTTATTAGTGAATATCCTTTTGCAGAGCTAATAAAATTCCACAAAACCCATGGTGGAGAAGCTACCATAATGGTGACCAAGGTAAAGTCCTGATTCTTATATGGATTTTTTTTCCCCCTCCTTTTGTTGCATGTAGGCTCCTGCAACTATGGTTAATTATGCCAATATCCTTTTAATTTTGGTATTTGCACACGAAGCTCTTTTACAACCCAATTACTTAACAAGTATCAATTTAAATCTCTACTTTAATACCAGGGGACTTATCCTTTTATTAAGGATCAAATCAAGGATTATTGTATGACATGAGGAATATTTGATTACAATTCAAGACATAAGAAAATTCGTAAGTCTGGAATGATTGAATGGGAAAACTGGTTAAAGGAGCATTATAAATACAATTTATCTCAAACCAAATGGTCGTGGTTAGTACTGCAAAAGTGGCTTCCCTGCCAGGGTATATATGCAGAAACAGTTTTTGGATGCCTATCCTGGCAAAAGCATTAATGCGAATAAACACTTTTTACAGGTACACACCGTCTTTGCAGAGCTATTTGCATAGTCTTGCATATGTGCAGGGTTTATATATGCAGAAAGAACACTTTTGTTTATTAGTTTTCTCCATTTCTATTTCATCTCTTACCTTACTGCTTAACAGGTCGGTGAGCCATCCAAGTATGGTGTTGTAGTCATGGAAGAAGAAACTGGAAAGGTCGAGCGGTTTGTTGAAAAGCCAAAAATATTTGTCGGTAACAAAATTAATGCTGGAATCTACTTACTAAACCCCTCTGTTTTAGACCGGATCGAACTAAAACCTACTTCGATCGAAAAAGAGGTTTTCCCGCGAATTGCGGCAGATCAAAAGCTATATGCGATGGTCCTCCCTGGCTTTTGGATGGACATAGGTCAACCAAAAGATTATATTACCGGACTAAGGCTTTATCTCGAATCCCTTAAAAAGAAATCACCCTCAAAACTAGCCGTTGGGCATCATATTGTCGGAAATGTTTTAGTCCATGAAAGTGCGGTGATCGGAGAAGGATGCTTGATTGGGCCAGATGTGGCTATAGGACCGGGATGCGTGGTGGAGCCTGGTGTTAGGCTGTCGAGATGCACGGTGATGCGTGGAGTGCGGATCAAAAAGCACGCGTGTGTCTCTAGTAGTATTATTGGGTGGCACTCTACAGTGGGGCAGTGGACCCGAATTGAGAACATGACTATTCTTGGAGAGGATGTGCATGTGGGTGATGAGATATATAGTAATGGTGGGGTTGTTCTCCCTCATAAAGAGATCAAATCAAGCATTTTGAAGCCTGAGATTGTCATGTGAGCAGGCAAAATATAAAGAATTGCTAGTACTGTCAAGTGAAATCAGTTTGGTGTCTCTTCCTATACTAAAATTATGCATGCTTAGCTTGTTAGTCTTGTACTCTTGAAAGTCTCAAGCTTGTAGATAGAGGTATAGTGTGTCGAGTCATGAGAAGATTGTGTTGTGTTGTACTTTCGTTATAGTTTGTCGTCGGATGGGTTGTGTTATTTCTTTGTTTCCTTCCCCTGCTGCAAGTGTAATAATGAAAGGGCGAGTATGAGCTTTTTCGCAATAAGTTGTCGCTAAAGCACTTTTCCTTTCTATAATTATTAGCTTGTTGAATTATTTACTTGATATGCATCATTGAGAATAACAATCTCTCATTGTTTCTTTTGTAAATTAATGCAATTTTTGCCTCCTGTGCTGGGTTTTGACTCGTTGGAAATCTCTATACTTGTACATAGAGGCTCAATTGAAGCTTCTCATATCCCTTTCTAAAATGGAGTGTTTTCCCTAAGACGTCCTTTATAAGGATTATTGATTACGCTTTGTCAGATGAACTGCAATGATGAATGTTCTTGCCAAAAGTGGCCACAAAAATGGCGTGGAGAGTGAAGAAAAGAGCATCTTTTGTTATTTCCAAAGAAAGTAAAAGATAAAGGAATCCAAAAATTCTGGTCACGGTCGGGTTAATCTCTTTTAATCTGAAAAACATGCTTTTCTCTGAATCAGCTGTTTCTAAACAGATTTTAAAGATCAAACTCCCCAAATTTTAACGAGTTTCAATCTAAACATCAAGTGCAGAAAATTAAAATCAAACTTAAATGAAGCCCACACAACTTTTCTATGCAGTTATAGTGTTTTTTTTTTTTTTTTTTTTTTTTTTGAGAGAAAGGTAGCATGCTATCCGCTTCGTTTATTTTTAAAATAAACTTAGCTGGAAATGTAAAGCAACTAAGCTTTGAACTCGGGTCTCGAATATCAACCACCAAATTCTTTTGCCACTTGCGCCAAGGACGGTTGATGTTATAGTGCATTTTTTAGCGACGTGGTCTCAGTGTTACAATGAAAAGAATACACAGAATAACTAATGTGGCGGACAGACTTCATAATTTCTGCACCACCGGAGTAGCTATCTTTCAACATCATCAGTCCTTTATATTAAGCCTATGAACCAATGGCTGCTCTATTCATGTCTCAATCAAGTTCTTTCCCAATCCACATGCCAAATTTGCCTAATTATAACCAAAGACAATCCTCATTTCTAGCCTGGTCTGTGTTTAGTAAGCTGTCGCTGTGAGCTGACTATTTTAATTCTAACTACAACAGTTGCGACGTGGGATAAAGGGAGCCAAGATACCTACTCACTTAATGGTTCATGGTTCTTGATAGAGAAGGCTAATCAAGTTTGATCAAACTTTATGTTCTAACTAGAAAGGCACCGACGTGGGATCAAGTAAGCCAAGCCAAGATACCCAACACAACGGCTCATGTTATTGGAGAGAGAAAACTGATCAAGTTGATCAGATCAGAGCAGGGCCAGAATATCAGCATTAGTCAATGTAAAGAACTACACATTGATCACTTTCACAAAATTTTGGAGATAACTACTGGGTAAAAGCCTAACAAATAGAAGTTTTAGAGTTTCTGGTGCTGCAACAAACTGAGGCTCTGCTTGTCAAACTTTATACTGAATTAAAAGCTGCCCACCCAAATAGAGCTTCCCAAAGGCGCACAAGTCGTCAAAAAGCACACCGACGATTTCCCTTACTCTCATTAAAGCTTTAACTACAACCATCCAACCAACATATAAGAAAACAACTTTGAAAAAAGAGGGATATAATTCACTGAATGTCAGGAATTAAAAGATGACAACCTGTGGCCGCCTAGCAAGAACACCAGTTTCAGGAATTAAAAGATACCAACATGTGGAATTGCTGGAACAATAATTATACAAGGCTCTCCTTCTGCAGGAAAGTATAAGGGCATAACAGGACAACACATCCCCATGTTACAATCTCTAGCACTCTTTCTTTGATCAAAAGCATTAGTTAGAATGAAATGAGTAAGTTAGATGCATGTCATGTATGTCCCCGTTAGGCTACTAAACTAAATGCCATAAATCTTCCTCTGTTTTTAATCAATTGACTGACAAAAAATTACAGCCACAGGTAGCAGCCAAAATTGGAGACAAATTTTAAAAAGACATCCATGTAACTCATGTAAAATTTCCAAGTAATTCAACAAATGCTTCAATCAACTACCAAAATCCCAACAATTTGCAACAAAAGGGCGTGTGGTTTCTGTGCATTTTACAAATTTGTGTCATTTACCAAAAAAAGGAAAAAGGAAACTGTAGTACAACATACACAAGATCATGTATTCACAAAGCAGCCAATAGCCAAAACATTACAAGCGAGGAAGTAGCGATGAGCGACCATGCAGTGAAAGCCAACGCAGTGGAGAGTTCGTATTTACCACAAGAGAACAACGGAAATTTGCAGAAGTGCACATCCCTTTCAAATAATACCACCACACCACCAGATGAGCATGCTGCTGCGAATGATAAAATTGCTGTTACCTGGATTTAAGACACAACGATTGCTTCAGTTATTTGAAATCGTCATAGTGATAGATCCAAACCCTGCAAATCCTTTTATTTACAAATATACCTGACAGAATCTGAATTTCACATACTCCTCAAAGAAATAAATCCTTGTACTTGGGAAAAAAAAATCCCTCTTTATAAATTTTCCAAATACAAAACCAACTTTGAATGACTCCCCAATTTATATTAAGGGTGGTTTAGCAAGAAACTACTACTTCAATGGTTATGTATGAAAACTCAGATTTTAGAGTATATACATGTTTAATTGATTTTGCAGGGGCACATGCATAAGAGCCCATAAATTACAGATTTATCTTGACATCCTCTAGTTCAAGAAGAGAATGCATCACAGACAAACAAGTAAGAAACAGAAGTCCAAATGCAGACTATAATTGACCAACTGCTGTGATTCGTATAACTCAAATTGCAACATTTTTTTCAAGAGTAAAAGTGATATTTCTAATTTTTCTGGTCAAATGAATCACAGAGTGATTTTCACTTTTCGTTGTAACACATGACAAAAAGGCAAAAGTAAAATTTCATGAATGTTCTTACTCTTCAAGAATACACTCTGCAATTTATCACACATCCCATCAAAAGCTTTTTGGACTACATCTAGGAAATTGTAGAGTTCAAGAAAGCCGTAAAATAAGCATAATTGAGGTAAATAGAGGAGTAATCAAGGACAAATGATTACCCAGTCGCCAACGACAAACAAGCTCACAAGAATGGGGTTATGGAGATCTTTCTTTAACTTCAAAGCATAAAGATCAAGACATGCGAGTCCGAAGCTCCATAATCCTTGCAATCCCATTGAAGCAATCAAGTAGCTGAATTCAGAAGGCAAAATCAACAGTAAATGAAAGTCAAAGTAAAGGCATCATCATCTAGCATTTTGTGTCCCAAACAATCTAGTAATGGATAATTAGCAGATTTGGTCTTCAAGTGGCAATGTGCCAATACGAAGCCCACAAGAGTATATTGGAGAAACCAGACATCAGAAAACTGCAAGAGTCTGCTAATTGACGTGAACTTGTGTATTTAATATGAAATAGTGAACTATATGCTAGACAAAAAGAACTGTAAATCAGTGTATTAGCTCAATTTGATACCATGTATTAAATTTTCTTATACTGAAATAATATCAAGAGAAGTAATACCATCTTTGCACCTTCCCCACAAAGCATGCCCTAGAGGCCAACTAGAAAGGCTCCAATGAAGATTTTGGATGAACAATCGAACAGAACGAGACTATTAATTCATACCTAATATAATTCAATTTTTATGTGAAACTCAGTTTATTTATTCAGATCAATATTTTAGAGTTGATTGATGAATCTAACAACTATTTAGAGTTCCATTTTGACGGTCATCTTGCTCTTATTTATGCAGCCATCCACGACAATTGTCCTCTTCTTCAATACCAGATGCAAATACTTGCGAAATACATCACATTTTACATTTCCCAAAAAAAAAACTAATGATCAGAATCACGGTAAATCTCAAAACAGAGAGCAGAACTCTTAAGTAAGATTTCTAGAAAAAATTTCTTTATCTGAAGAGACAACAGCAGACTCAGGAAAGACAAGAGCGAAGCTGCTTTTGGCACAAGAGATTCAAGGATGAATATGAAAAGCTACACCGGGGATTTGTATCATCAGGATAATGATAATCCATGATAGAAAGCTAATGGAATCGCCAGGTTATGGCTGAAAAGGAACCATTTTATGGTTATAAAATTCTATGCCAAAATTGTGGAAATCATTCTTTGTTATTAGAGTACAGAAGGCATGCAAAGGTTTCTTTAGGCAGGGCGGAGAATTCCCAACTCGCGTTACACTAAAAGAGTCAACAACCGCCACTGGATATAGAATGGCTACTGGTGGAACTCAATGAATCTGCAAGCATAAGGTTTTGTCTTTCATTTCTTGGGCCCAAGCTACAGGATGCATAACTCCAAAACTTTGCTGTACCGACATCCTAGTCCTAATCCTGCATAAGTTGAAGGGTTGATTTGGCTGATAGTTACAGATGATAAGAAGTTAGCACCTTATATATAGGACAAACTAAGAAGTGATAGAAGATCTAACTGGATTGACTTGAATTAGTTATTTAGTTATAGAAAAAAGACAGAACTGATAGAGTAAGAAAGTTTACATATAACTTTTGAATTCCAAAGATAATCTATCGTACTTTTAGCACAGGCCTTGTGGCAAAAGCATATTGAACGAACCATCTGCAAATCAAGAGCTTAGAAAAACATTTTTTTGTGCTTTCACTTTCCATATACATATAGATAGCTATCTTTCAGAGTAGTCTTGTTCCGACATCTTGCTAAACCCCATCCATCCCCTCAAACAATACAAAAGTCATAATCATCACTATTGCCATCAAACTAAAGTCATCCCATGCAATCTAACAACCAACATATCATGCGAAATATTGGTGGCATAAGCATATCATCTTCAAGATTATAACCAGACCTACATTATCCAACTGCCACCCAGAGGGATCTTGCAGCAGATTCACATAGCTGTCGCGCACAAACACATAAACGCCACACAAGCATTACATGTATATAACTTCACAAGACAACAAATTGTACATAGAATGGAATAAGCCGATAAATACTAATCAATTCTACAAAACTCAGTAATTAAGAACTGAAAAAAAACAAAAAAGAACAAAAAAAAAGAAGAAAAAGGCAAAGTTAATATGTCCATGCTTCTGATTCATCTTAAAATTATGTTGTTGTACAAGAAAATCAATTGGTGTCTAGAACACAAGTGATTAACTGCAAGCAAAGCAGCACCTTAGCGACAAAAAATAATTTTAAACAGCTAATTAAGCTCAATGGTTACAAATCCAATCTAAAATAACTGAGCTAACACATATACAACTACTCCTATATCACACTACGAAAAATGGAACGAGAACTAAAGAAGAGCTTCCAAAAGGCACAAATTTGGAAAGAGATCAACTGAGATCGCACCAAAAGGCCGTGTAATTCGCAAACCCTAGAGCGGAGATCATCACTCCGATCGAAGCCCCTGCAAAAGCACACTGCCCCAATCTCAGCATCAAACCACTCCATGTTCCTGGACTCCCCAATAGCTCCTTCATCCCCTTCCCCCTCCCACAAACCCCCCACCAAAATTCGACTACAAAACCCTAAATTGATGCTCCCGAGTGGCGATTCCTCTTCTTCGAATTCCTCCCCTGCGCGGATGGGGAGGAATCTCTCGATTTGGGAATTTGTGAGCTCAATTTCCGATTGATTTGGAGAAATTTCGCATTAGGGTTTTGCGATTTGGGGGTCAGAGAAGAGATTATTAGTTACTTAACGAGGAATTAAGAAAAGTGGTCGATGGCTCGATGGTCGCAAGGAGAGGGGGCCACGTCGGATCGGACGGTTGCGTTCGTCGGGGCATGGGATGGACGTTTCCTATTGTCTCCTTTTACCGCGAATTATTACTATTAAATTTGTCAATTCTCGGTGGGGCGTGCTGGTATTAAATAAAATTGTTCATAATGTGAAGAATATTCCGTGAACCACCAAGTGAATGCATCACCATTTTTATAATGTGAAGAATATTTCGTGCACCACCAAGTGCTGGTATTAAATAAAGGGTTAATTGCATACACGTCCCTCCAAATATATCGACTTACAAATATATCCTTGTAAAATTTAACTTTTCATATTTATCCCTGCAAAAATCCACCGTTATTCAAATATGCCCCTACTGTTAGAAAAGTTGAGTTAACCATAGGTTAAATGCTTAACCTTGGTTAGAGTAGAAAGTGAATATACCTTTTTACCCTTTTTTTTAATTTAGAGACAGAACTTACATCTATTGGGTTTTTTCCTCTTCTCTTCCCATTCCCCTCCTTCCTCTTCATCTTTCCATCCCTGAACCGGTCGTCGCGCAGGAAGAGAACCGGTCGTCGCGCAGGAAGAGGACCGGTCAATTTAGCTCAAGCAGCAATTTAGCTCAATTTAGCTCAATGGTGGAAGAGAACCGGTCGTCCCGCAGCTCTTCTTCGGCGGCGTGCTCCTCGCCCTCATCGAGGGCGCCGGGATCATGCTCAACCGCTTCCTCTCCTCGCCGCAGAACCTTCCCCCCATGGAGGACCCAGCCGCCATCGGCCACCCCCCAACGATCGCGAGGCCCGGCGTTCCCCTCCCCACAGCGGAGGAGGAATCGGGCAGGGGATCGTGGCTCGGGGGTAGGGCCAAGAAGAAGAAGAAGGACGACGGGAAGGGCGGGAGCGGAGGCTGAGGGGGCAAACCGGAGGTTTTGGAGAGCTTCGATACCCCGAGCACGCCTATTCCGAACTTTGAGTACAAATGAGAGATTTTTTAACGGGGTATGTTGTGATCCTTCTTAGGGTTTTAGTTTCTTTGTAAGTTCTTGCATTGGGCTTCATCATTCATGTATCTCTCTGGCATATGCAGCAGTAATCTGTTAATTAGTCAATTTGCTGATTCTCTGCATCTTGAAACTTATGATCTTGATAAATAATTGATGGTTTCATTCATTCTTGATCTAATTCATTCTAAAACTCAATTCACATGGCATTTCTGGATCTGCTCCTGTGAGGGCAAACAATACCTCTGAACTGCAGTACTCCTGTTTTTTTTTCTTCGTATGAAAGAACTTTATTGAAGTTATCGTAGAAAGTGGTAGGACGATCTGCCTATTGTTATGTGGCACAGCCTAATGTCATGAAGGCAATGCAACAATCATTCTTCTGCGGAACACACTTTTAATGGCACATGAGTATTTCACTAATATGAGTGGGGATGAATGTCGCAGAAATAAGAAATTTGATTGCCTTCATGTTAGATTGCTTGGGAAGATTATTGCTAGGATCTAATTTTACTTGGCAAATAACAACTTCTAAGCGGCAGTCCCTTCTAGAGGAAAAAAATATTTATTTATTTGCTGGATTACCTACTAATTCTAGGTTACTGGTAGGTGGTAACTTTTATTTCTTAGTTGCACGTTCTTGGGTTTTTCATTTGGATTGGTAAATTTATGAGAAACCTTTCATGTATTAACTCTTCTTATCATGCATTGGAGTGTTTTGAAAGTTAATGCTATTTTTAAATCACACACTTGTTATCATGCTCTCAAGCTGCTTGCTTGCTGCCAAGCAGCAGCAGCAGCAAGCAGCAAGCTGCCAAGCAGCAAGCTGCTTGCTGCCAAGCAGCTTGCAGCTTGCTGCTTGCTGCCAAGCAGCTTGCAGCTTGCTGCTTGCTTCTGCTTGCCAAGCTGCTTGAGCAGCAAGCAGCAAGCAGCTTGCTTCTTGCTGCTTGAGTAGGGTTTGGGTCTTTACAAGTTTTAAAGCAATCACACTTGGGAATTTCGATGCTATTCGAAGAATTTATCGATCTCTCACTCATCATAAAAAAGTAATGTATTAGAGGAGAGAAAAAGATGAAAAAATAAAATTGTTGGAGATTAATAGAGAAAAATGAATGAAAAAATCAAAATATTATATAGAGCAAAGTTGGCTTTAATGGTGGGTTTTAGTTCTTCTTTTATAGATGAAGGAGATGGAGATGATCTTTGGGGGATTTTTGGAGAGGGACAAATTTGTAATAAGTAAAAATAGATATTGCTTTTAGAGGGATATATCCGTAGGGATTTTAGGAGAGGGGCATTTTTGCAATAATGAGAGGGATTTTAACGTTGGGATTTTTGGAGAGGGGCATTTTTGAAACAAATAGATTTGAAGAATTTTTGGAGGGATATATTTGTAAGGGGCAAAAAAGTAATTTTATATGGAATCTGTTAAAAAATTAACGGATTCCAAACGGGGATTAACCTCAGGGGCATATTTGAAGAATTTTGGATTTTTGCAGGGATAAATATGAAAAGTTGAATTTTACAGGGATATATTTGCAAGTCGATATATTTGGAGGGACGTGTATGCAATTAACCCTTAAATAAAAGGGGCGATTTTCTACGTACCCCTAAAAAAACTACCCTTCTTATGTTTCAATTTTTTTTCAAAATATCCCTGAAGTTAAACTTTATCTGTGTGAAATTACCATTTTGCCCTTTCAAATATACCCTTCTACTATAACAAACTTTTCTTATGTATCCTTAAAGAGGGGTCAGCTGAAGGAAAATGTTTTAATAGATAGGGACAAAATAGGTATTTTCAATAGTTTTTAACTCCGATTATTATTTAACTCTAGTTTAACCCTAGTTAACTTAACAAAGGGAAACGGTAGGGGTATTTTTAATAACGGTGGAACGTATGAGGGGTATATTGGAAAAAAAAAAATAAGAAGGATAAATCAGATATTTCTTCATATTTCATGGGTACACAGACAATTATCCCTAAACCTAAATAAAATTGTATCACCATTTTTAATCTAATCAATAAATCAATTTTTTTTTTTTTATAAAATAGATAAACAAATGGTTATCATGTAATATCACGTTTCGCAAGCGTCACAGTATCATCAAAAAAAAATAATTATAAAATTATATTTTATTCTATTTAACAGTTTTTCCATCTAAAATATAGACAATCACTATTGTAATCAACGTGCAAGTCTCAATTATTATAAATTTTAAAAATTAAAAATTTACGAGCAAATAAAAATTAGTAATAATCACTATACTTAACTCTAAATTATAGATTCTCGATTTAAAAACATACTGTAATCATGTGAAATCAGTGTTTGTGTGGATCTGGCCGTGCCAAATAACACAATCTGGTTCAGTTTGTATTGTTTTTCAATCTGATTTGATTTTCAAAATAGCCAAAATTTGTTTTTCAATTTTCATTCGGTTTTCATAATATTTCTTTATCCGAATCAAATTGAAAACTTAATAGTAATATTATAAATAATTTTTTTTTTTATCTAAATCGTTAGTTAAATTTGTAGGGAAATATTTCAATGCAACGCATCATTTAAATCTAGCTTTTTATTTTTTAAAATTTAGATTGATTTTTAAACAATAATAACTCAACGAATTATTAATCAAGATCAAATATAAGGACAACATTGAAAAAAACATACCATGAAATTATCAAATTTAATAACATCTAATAAATTTTTGTTTTCTTTTTTAAGTTTGTTACTTACCAAATTAGATAGCGGCTAATTTGACCAGTAATAAATCTTCATAAATTAGCTATAAATTTGATAAAAAATAGTAGTTAATTTTTTTCTACTATTATTTTATATTTAATAAAAAAATAGGATTTGATTAAAATTCAAAATTAAATATTGAATTAACAATTCAAAATTTATTGAATTAACAATTAGAATTCAAATTTTATTTTTTATTTAAATATAAAGTTTTTATTTTTAAAAAGTAAATTAAATTTATATTTAAATTTAAATTTCAAATCTAATTATTTATTAAAATTTTCTACTATGCCACGCGTCAAGCTGAGAGCGTGGCCGCTCAGAATCCGCACACGCCTATATACAGCTAACACAGAAAAATCCAAAGTAGCACCTCCAAAATTTCATTACACATGAAAAGAGTAACAAAAATAATAATAATAATAATAATAATAATAATATATGTACATCCCAAATAAATTATATATTTTATATTTTATTTATTTAAGAATAAAATAAATTTTATTTATTATTTTGAAGTGATAGATAAAATTTTTTTTTATTTTTCGATAAATAAAATATAAAATATACATTTATTTTTAAATATATATGCAGCTCGAATAACAAATAAATTATCCTCAATTTTTTTTTTTTTTTTTTTTTAGTAAAAAATAACAACTTACCCATTTTATTTATTATAGCATCAGATTTTCCTCATTGCTTACGCAATTATGCCTCCCTAGCGTGAATTGTGGTTGGGAACAAGTACAAAAATTTGACTTCGATTTGGATTCTCCTTTTGCAATAATTGTTCCAACTTGCACATTTTGAGTCGTTTGATTTTTTCACTTAAGCAAGTGTCAATCTATACTACTCACAAGATAAACTTTCAAATTAATTACCTGTTTTTTTCTAATTAAAATTTTAAATATTTATTGATACAGATTATATCGTTTTAATAAGATATTGACATGATACAATTAAGTACCAATAATATAATTTAATTTTATTTTTAAAAAATATTAAATAATTTTTAATAATATTTTTGAAATTAATAAAAATATATAATAAATAATTAAAAATTTTAATTATTAATAAAAATAAAATTTTATAGTATATATTTATATATATTTTTTTATGATCGAGACATCGCACCACTACAGTAAAAATCTTACTTTTTAACGCAACCGATACTTTCCTTTTCCGTTCCCAACAGCAGACCACCACGTTTCGTATACACGCGCGTGGTCACAAATGCTGCACCTACAGGCCTATAAATGGGCTTCCGTTACTTCCCCATTCGCTCAGCTCTTCTCTTCTCTTCTCCTCCTCCTACTCCTACTCCTCTTCCTCTGATTTGTGAATCGCTCGGCTCCGCCATGGCTCGTTACTTCACCCTCAACACGGGCGCCAAGATCCCCTCCGTGGGCCTCGGCACGTGGCAAGCCCCCGTCGGCGCCGTCGGTGACGCCATCGTCGCCGCCGTTAAGGTCTCTAACCCTACTGTTTCCGATCTCTTCTCTATGATCCTCTGTTGTGATTTTAAATGGCGATTTATACTCTGATTTAGATTACTAGGTTAATGATCTGTGTAGATTTTGAGATCCGACGTGTGTTTCCTTTGCATTTGATTCTAAATTTGTGATTGATATGAGTTGATTGTGTTACTGAGGAGGATTAGGCCTACAATCTCTATCTACTTCCAACAAAGAAGAGAAGCGTGCTTAAATACTATGTGTTTTTGTTATTTAAAATGGTCTTGTAAAATTCAAATATAGCTACTATTTTCAACCATTCTGACTCTTGCCTGGCCACCTGTGGATGTTTGAACTCTATTTGTGAAAGGATTTTCTTATTATTAATGTCGGTTTTCGAAGCAAACTCTTAAAATGATGTCTACCATCCTATTCCTTTAACATTACACATAGTCCTCATCGTGCACCATGTTTTTTTATTTGTTTGGTTCAAACTTTTATGAGACTTCTAATTCATTTTGTCAGTAAAGCTAAAGAACTGAAAGAAACTGTAAAAAAGACAATAAAAATTTTTGTGAATAATATCTTGGGCTGTTTATTGAGTTTCGGGTAAACATTGAATTAACCTAAAACCCTTCAATCAAGACTGTGTTTTGTTGAAATTGGTTTTTTCTTGTCAAAATGGAATTTAAAATATTAAACTTTGATGAAGTTCTCTATGCTAACTTCCCAAAAAGATGGAAATATCTAGTGTTAATAATTCTGCAACCTTTTGCTTTTTCTTTCCCAAGAAAGTATGTGCATTTCAGTTTAAATCCGAAATCTGATAGTCTATTCCCTAATATGGATGCAGGCTGGTTACAGACATATTGATTGTGCTCGTGTATACGGGAATGAGAAGGAGGTAATTTGTCTAGCTCATCCCTTAGAAAATGCGCTCTTAGATGAGCATGCTGTTACTAAATCAACATGTGATTTTATAATAGGTGAAATAGAGTATGTTTGAGAAGTGCTCTGAGTTCATTTTTTGTTGCTGGTGAATTATTTAAGGGATATAAATAGCCGAGATCTTAAGTAATGGATGTTCTTACGTGTCAAGCATAATTCTCAAAATATCAAAAGCAATCTCTTAATTGGTACTTGTGATACTGCAAGAACAAGGCTTTATGTATGAAGTTTTTATTGGCACTTGTAGGTTGGATTGGCACTAAAGAAGCTAATTGACGAGGGAGTAGTCAAGCGTGAAGATCTGTTCGTCACCTCTAAACTATGGTGAGGCTCTTCTTTTTGTTCTTGATTGCCACGTAATGGGCTATTATACTGATCTTTTTAGAAGTCCAACATTTTACCTCTTGCAACTCTCTTTTTCTTCTTCTCCTAATACGAGGAGGATAATTTTTTCAGGTGCAGCGACCACTCACCAGAAGACGTGCCTGTGGCACTGGATCAAACTTTGAATGACTTGCAGCTTGACTATTTAGATCTTTACCTTGTAAGTTTTTGATAAAGTTACACTATTGTCTATCTTATAGAAACTGTCAGTCTAGCATTAGCTCTTTTGACTATCATATGCTCCGTCCACTTTGGTAATTTAACTAAATGTCCAATTAAATCCCTCCAGATCAGCACAGTCGTAGATAGTTGTGAATAGTTTAATAGGCATAGGATACCTCTTTTCAGAAGTACCTCAAATATTATCTAAGACAAACTATTTTTATCACTGTAGTACCTAACGGTATTGCTATTTGTTTGAAGATTCATTGGCCATTCCGGGTAAAGAAGGGAAGTAGCATCAGCCCTGAAAACTTTGTCCAGCCTGATATACCTGCTACATGGGGAGTCATGGAGAAATTGTATGATTCTGGTAAAGCTCGTGCCATTGGCGTGAGCAATTTTTCTTCCAAGAAATTAGAGGATCTGCTTGCTATAGCCCGTGTGCCGCCAGCAGTCGACCAGGTGGAATGCCACCCTGGCTGGCAACAACCTAAACTCCATGCTCTGTGTCAGGCAAAGGGTGTTCATCTCTCTGTAAGTTTTTCAAAAGTCATTTTAGTTTTTTTTGGGGGCCTAAAATACAGGAACAAATCTGCTTGGATATATTGCGATATGTACTTCATCGCATTTTATTATATACTGGTTTTGAATATCGAGGGGGTTGAATACAAATCACAATATATTTAGGGAGGTTATTTACTTTTTTCTCTTTTTCTTGATGTCTTTTCAAAATCCAAATAGTTTATCTTTGCTTTCAATTTATGCTTTCATTAATATTCCACTTTGGGCTTGTCACGTAGGCTTACTCTCCACTTGGTTCACCTGGTACCACATTTATCAAAGGCAGCAATGTCCTTACACACCCAATCGTGAAATCAATAGCAGAGAAGTTGGGCAAAAGTCCTGCACAAGTCGGACTGCGTTGGGGACTTCAGACGGGGCATAGTGTACTTCCTAAGAGCACAACTGAAACGAGGATAAAGGAAAATCTCGATTTATTTGATTGGTCTATTCCAGAAGATCTGTTCACCAAATTCTCAGAAATAGAACAGGCAAGTAACCCAGTTTCATCTTTAAGGAGGCAAATTGTTTGAATTTTTAAATGCATTGATCTATAATAATGAGCGTTTTATCTAATACTGTAAATTTGCATATCCATCCCGATAAAATGTGAATTTTCATATGTCATTCTTTCCTGAAATATCTTTACATATACCATTCCATAACTCAACTTCTTACATATATGTCAATCTACCCTTGTAACATCTGATTTTTCATATATATTCCAAGAGATACATGTAAAATCCCCTATTCAACGAAACAGGTAAAATTTTTAGAACAAAGAAAAAATGATTGTGTAAAATGGTTCTTCTATCCAAGCAATTTTATCTTATGTTTGCTGTTAAGTGTGTTTCTGAGACATTTTTTCAAAAGAAAGGTTAGTTTCTGAGACATTCTTTGGTTTGTGGTATACAGGCTAGGCTACTTAAGGGGAACTTCGTCGTGCACCCTCAGAGCGTTTACAAAACCTTGGAGGAGCTCTGGGATGGAGAGATCTAAGAAGTGATTGATCTCCTTTTTAGTCAATGCATTGGTCCCAGAAATCTTGGCATTCTTAGTAATGATCGTACTTATTTTAGGATTACAGAACTCTTTTTTTCTTTTTTTGTGTGATCTCCTACATTTAGATGTTTAGTTTTCTTTTATCATAAAGGATCCTTGTTGGCAAGATGGGTAATGATAGAATTCAAAGAAGAAAAAAAAATTATAATTTGAGAAATCAGTGCATTTTGATTGTAATTTGTCTGTTTCCATGGTGGAAAAGAACAACTTTATTTTGCTGTTCAGAATCTTTAATCATTCATGCGTATTCTGTATGAGCAATGCTACACGTACATCCCGAAGGGGTGTATATCATACACCTCCACCATTTTAATGGTGACGATATTTTTTACGGGTCACATCGATTGACCCATCATCACACCCCACCCATTGGATGGGTGGGGTGTGTGATATACACCCCGAATGGGGTGTACGGGTAGCATTTTCCATTCTGTATGGGTTGCTGCTTTTAAAGTTGTGCGATGATTAGTCATATTTGAGCACAAGGTAATCATATGATTCCATGCAGAGAGAATTTGCACCACCATAAATCACTATGAATTGAAAGGAAAGGATTTTAGTGCAGGTTTGATTCATGATTGAAATTGAAATAAATAATAGTTTAATAGATTGCATTGAAATAAAATAAGAAACTACAATCATCTAAAATTATTTAGTTCATTATTGAAATAAAAATTGGAATGAAGGTTTAGGATTATGAGAGTGGATTTTGATTAAGAGAGGAGAGAGTGACGAAAAGAAGTGAGAGAAGTTTGATTAATTCTCTCTGGAATAGACCAATTTAAAACTCAAAAATTCGATTGAATCATTAATGTATTAAGTCATTTTCATTCCAAATATAAATTTAATTTCTATAAAATAAATAACAACTATCAAAATTAATCAATTTTATTTTGATTTCATACTCCAAAACAAGTGAACCAAACGAGCCCTTAAAATCATGTGGGCACCAAATCATATTTACTATATCAACTATAAATATTGTTTTATGGCAATTTTTGTTCAACTTAGCAAACAATGGCTCAACATAAATTTAAATTTATTGATTACGATAGTTATTATTTGTTTAATAAGAATGAGATTTTCATTTTCATTTTATTCTAGAAAAAAAATATGAATGGCTCTATTTATAACCCAATTCAATTTTAAATTTTTGGATTGATTTATTCTAAAGTAAACCACTAAAACCTCTCTCTCTCTCCTAAATACCTTTTCCTCATCTCTTTTGCCGATGTTCCAAATATTCTTAAACAATTTATTATTTTATTTTTTATTTTAATATAATTGAATTCAAAATTTTATTTTTATTCCAATCATGAATGAAAAACGTCATAGGTATCTTCGGAGCTGCGCTCGGCGACAACGAGCCTTCTATTTTATAAAGCTCCGTGTCAAAGACGTTAATGAAAATCTTCGCCCAACCGGTAGTTACATAGATTAGATTCGTCACAAACTTTTCTAATATTTAACAAATTTTATAATTGTTTCACACACGGCTAATTAAATTTGTTTTTTAAAAAATAATAAATTAAATTTGTTTTTTAAAAAATAATAAATACAATGAATATCTCGTCACCTTTTTTTTTTTTTTTTTTAAAAAAAATAAAAAAAAAACTTTTCTAAGTGGAAATAGATATTGCGCACAAAGTTGAGAAGACATTTGTCGCATTGTCCAGATGAACACAGTGGAGCGTCTCTTCAGGTAACAATATCACCACTGCTATATAAACTTCACCCCTTTCCTCTGCTTCTCCTCTCTCTTTGTGAGAAGTGAAAACAAAAATGGTGGAGTACTTCACGCTAAACACCGGGGCGAAGATCCCTTCAATCGGCCTGGGCACCTACAGCGCTGCCCCCAATGTCGTTGGAGACGCCATTATCGCCGCCGTTAAGGTTCTTCTTAATTTTTAATTATTATTATTATTATTTTTTTTAACTTGTCTTTTTGGATCTCTCTGTGAATTCTCGATTCGATTCTCCGAGGCTTCGATCGATTTCATTCGTTTGCGTGCTTTAATTTGGAAAAAAAATTGAGTTAAATCCATAGATCAATAGAACAAGCAATAACTGTGGGCGTTATTTGTTTCAATTCTCTCTCTCTTTTCATTCATTCGATTATCTTATTTGGAACTGTTAAAATATTGATCCTGCGATCTATTGCAAATATCCAATAATTTCTTTTCATTTAAACAAAATTTTCAACCATTAAAGATCGTGAGCTGTGGGAAAAAGGATTGAGATTTATAGCGTGAGAGCAGAAGCTTCAATTTATATGTAGAGATTCTTGTTATTGAGAGGATTTTAATAAAATACATTTTCAAATAGTATTACCCAACATCATTTTATCAAACAGTAAGGTATTATTACGCACACAAGTGCTTGTTTGATCTGGCCCACGCGGGCCAACTTTTAACTTTTGCTTTTTGCTGCAGTCACGTTTAGCGCTACATTTCCGGAGTCTCTATTAAGAAATAGAAATAAAATTTTAAGCCTCAAAATAATGGCATGAAACTTTTGATTTAGCTCTAGGAAGAAATTGGGATGTAGCTTTTATGTTTTTCTCTTTTCTTATCGCATAATAAGAATATAATATATCTATGCTATTGTCTCACAATAAAATTTTGTTGCTAAGATTTTTTTTTTTTTTTTTTTGTGGCGCCAAAATTCTTATTTATCTCTGTATAAATGCAGGCTGGTTACCGGCATATAGATTGTGCCCGACTATACAAGAATGAGAAAGAGGTAATTGTTGTTATCGCGCTTTCATTGATACTGATGCTCTTTCCTTTGGAGTGTAACACCATTTATCGCCAGTGGATTGCCGATATGCTATTGTATGTTAGATATGATTATGGAATTGAAAGAAAAATCTGCACGATCTTTGTTACTTTGAGCATATTTGGCATCTAAAACAGGTCTAATTTTGATAAATATCAATATTTAAGGATATTTATCTATGCCACGTTTGATCTTAAAGCTTCAGCTTTTGCTTCAGCAAAGAAGTTAAGAGAGTTTACGTTTAAAACAATCGGAGATAGCCAACAATAAACATGTTTATGCAATGGGGATTCATTCCAAGTATCAAGTTGTTTTTCTTAAGTGTGCCTAGCCTTTTATTTTAGTTCCAGTTTTAGTTCAGTAACCGCGAAACAACTAAAATCTCCACTGCTGTAATGAACTTTCTGTATTCATAGATTGGCGATGCTCTAAAGAGCCTGTTTGATGAAGGTGTAATCAAGCGTGAAGACCTGTTTATCACCTCGAAACTTTGGTGGGTTTCTTTTCTTGGTTTAATAGACTAAACGTTTAAGAAAAACTGCATTTTCTGTTCTGCCACTCTTTTTACTTAACATTTTCTTAAAAGAATGAATATCTTATTTTGCAGGTGCAGCGATCTTGCCCCAGAAGATGTACCAGATGCGTTGGATGCAACTTTAACTGATTTACAGCTAGACTATATAGATCTTTATCTTGTAAGTTTGTGATTCATGGTTACAGCTTTGCTGAGTGCTATTTCTTCAAGTCCGGTAATGCAGAATTATCTTTCGAATTAGAAGAATTTTAATATAAGCTACTTGCAATATTATTGTAAAACCTTCATCAATCATTTAATCTTATTTGGTTAAAAGCTTAAGACACCATCAGGTTTTCCCCTTTTCTTCTTGTTCATTTTAAATTTTAAAAGAGAATGTGAAGGAATAACCATGACAGTTGTTTTATCTTTTATAACCATGAGAGTTGTGAATGCTATTTTAGAATCAATGACTCTTGCAATAGTCATAGCAACTTGATAGCTTCATTCTAACATGACATTCCTAATGTAATGTGTAAGGATTGTTAATATTAAGTTTTTCAGAATAATGGAATTTAGAACTAGTACTTTCTTAAGGAGGCTTATGCTGGGAAAAGATGTATATGTGATCTAAATTTCTACTCGACTCTAATTAGCACTTAAAAGGTAAAAAACATTCTTTTCTCGAGATGTACGCATCAACATTTTCTCTGCTATTTTAGACACAACACCTAGAGATATACTTGTGAGAAATTGTTGTGATGTCCTCATAGTTTCGTTCTTACTAACCATCCTGTTATCTGTTGAAGATTCATTGGCCTTTTCGGACGAAGAAGGGGACTAGTGATTTTGTCCCTGAAAACTTTGTTGAGCTCGATATGTGTGCCACATGGACGGCAATGGAAAAACTGTACGATTCTGGTAAAGCTCATGCAATTGGAGTGAGTAATTTTTCTTCCAAGAAATTGGGAGATTTGCTTTCTATAGCACGCGTGCCTCCCGCCGTGAATCAAGTGGAGTCCCACCCTTATTGGCAACAAGCTAAGCTCAGATCATTTTGTCAATCAAAGGGTGTTCATCTCTCCGTGAGTGTTTTCATACACTCATTTAGCTATTCCAGTGATTTTTTTTGTTGTTGTTGTTATTTAAAAACTGGATATCTGTTTTCTTGTCTTTGCAACTTTAGCCCAGATTTTGTAGTATCAAGCAACTCACCACTATAAGACTGCGATGCATAAGTTTTGAGTTGTCAACTCATAGACTTGAGTGATAGATGCATTGCTCAAAGGTGTTCTACTTTAGTTTCCAACTGTGCACAAATCATTCAAAATGTGCTTGGTAGTCCTAGAGTGGAGGGCAATTTATAGTTCAGAATAGGTTCAGTGAAAAATTAACAGATTTTCTCTTTTGTTCTTGATTGCAAATTTATTTTCCTACGGCCATTCCTACAGGCATATAGACCATTAGGTCAACCAGGGTCAGCGCAGATCAAAACCAACATTTTAACAAACCCCATTCTACAAACAGCAGCAGAGAGTCTGGGCAAAACTCCTGCACAAATTGCTCTTCGCTGGGGCCTTCAGATGGGTCAAAGTGTACTTCCCAAGAGCACAAACGAATCGAGGATGAAGGAGAATTTGGATCTATCTGATTGGTCGATTCCTGAAGACTTGCTTGCTAAGATCAGTGAAATCGAACAGGCAAGTAGCAGCATTGTTATAGTGCAACATGGTTCGATCTAAATGATCTGAATATTTATTTTTAAGCTAGGATGAGTGATTTTAAGTTTTCAACCAACAAAAATAGATAACTGCAATTGTGCATTTCTGTACTTGTTAGTTTTTTAGTATGAACAGAAGTATGAAGAGTCCATTAGAGGCCTTTTTGGAATGAATGAAAAATACACTAGTGGAGACCTTTTATCATGAGTTTTGAAAATTTATCGTGATATCAGAACACAGTGGTAGTAACGTCCTATGTTTTATGATTATTTTCAATTACATTTTAGTCATATATTTGTTATTGTACCATGTAGTATTGGTTTCTCATCCACTTGCCGAAAGTACTTGATTTTTGCTCCATCTCAATAGAATAGAATGTCTATTTACTGAAGAATGGGATCTTTGCTGATTCAGCTAGCACTTTTTGTGACACCCCCGGAATTTGGATTAGTCCTCTATATAAATGATATAATAGGACTAAATCTCTAACCCGGCTATAGCATTTTGGATGGTAGCAAGATCCAAGAGGAACATGAGAGTTAAGCGTGCGAGAGCTAGAGTAGTTCTAGGATGGGTGACCCCCTAGGAAGTGGGGCGTCATAGTTGGTATCAGAGCCATTCACCAGCCGGAAATGTGAGATGAGTCTCGGCTGAGCCAGGGTTATATAGCGGGTAGAGCGAGGCTCCCCGGCTAATGACCGTTGTGAGTGGAGTGTAGCTCCTCACAAGGTCGGCTAAGGCTAGCGAGACGAGTCTCACATCGCCTGGTGCTTGTGAGTGTGCTTGAGCCTGACGTGGACGTCAGGGCTTAAAGGGGGTAAGAATGTGACACCCCCGGAATTTGGATTAGTCCTCTATATAAATGATATAATAGGACTAAATCTCTAACCCGGCTATAGTATTTTGGATGGTAGCAAGATCCAAGAGGAACATGAGAGTTAAGCGTGCGAGAGCTAGAGTAGTTCTAGGATGGGTGACCCCCTGGGAAGTGGGGCGTCATACTTTTAACTCGCATAATCTTTTCTTTTTTTTTACTTATGCTTCCTACTATGCACTACGATTTAAACAGATAGAAGTATTATGACATTTGCATTATCAAATATTAGTATAGTAATGTCGCTGTGTCATGAAATCAAACTTTCTAATCACAGCAAACTTCTGTTTTGGATGCTTTGTGTAAGTTCATTTGACTGTGATCTGCAGGTTAAGCTAGTTCGGGGAGATTGGTTTATCTACCCTCAGAGCATTTACAAAAGTGTCGAGGAGCTATGGGATGGCGAAATCTAAGCACTTAGGTGAATTGTTTTTAGTTACAGTGTAATGTTAATGTTTATTACGTTTTTCACAAAAATACACCGCTACTCCTTTTCGACAGCGGTCAATAAATATTGTTTCTTACACTTACTATGTACACCTCCCTTGTTGGTTTTAATTGAATTTACATGCAATATGTATCAACTTTCTCATATATTTCATGTGTTTAAGTGAGTTGCATGATCCAGACGTTTTTATGATGATCAAGTGTATTTGATATCAGAACATGCATTTCGTTTTTCCCTCAGAACAAGCACGATTTTGACTTCTCAGAACTGAAAAACTAATTCAATAAAGAAAGGCAGAATATAGGAGGATCAAATCATGAAATAAATAGAAAGATAATAAAATCTCTTTCTTTTTATCATCAAAGCAAGTCCTTCAAAACTGGATAGATGAAAATGTATCCCACAATAACGAACATGAACTGGAGAGATGAAATGTATACCACTATCAGGCTCAAAATTGCTCAACAAGTACCAGGCCCATAAAAGCCCATAATATGGCTATCATTTCACTTTCACAGCCCACCCACAATTTGGGCCGAATAACTCTGGGCTTGGCCCATCTTTTAGAAGATCCTGCGGGGCATACCACGTACTACTATTTATTTATTTATTTATTTTTTTTATTTATTTTTATTTTTTTGCAAATATATTGCTTTAAAAAAAAATGAGCTACATAACAACAAAAATAAATTATACCCCATATATTATATACGAATTTACCATGAAAATAAAAAATATATATAATTTTTTTTAAAAAAAAATAATACTTATTAAGCCTGAAACATCGAGAGTTTTTCTCGCCATGCCAACCAAATCACAAATGGTTGAGCGGGTCAGAATATCCCAACACGCTGCATTGTATCCGGACTATCATCAGAAAAAAAAAAAAAATTAATTAATTAATTAATAAGTGGCTATATTTAATTTCTATTAATTCTTTCCTTTTTTTTTTTTCCCTTTTTTGTGTTATCCTTCTACTGCACTACATTTGCATTTTATAATAATCTCTACAAAGTACAAGCACTACGATTTGTTGAGTAAAGGAGAAAGATGGCTAACGGCGAGAAAACGGAATTTTACGAGCCGCGTTACTTCGAACTTAACACCGGCGCGAAGATGCCGGCAATTGGGTTGGGCACATGGAAGGCTCCGTCGGGTCTCGTCGGTGACGCCGTCATTAACGCCGTTAAGGTCTTTCCTTCTTCTTCCCTACTCTTTTTTTTTTTTTTTTTTTTTTTTCAAAAAAAATAATCAATAACGTGTAATTTTAGGAAAATCTCGGCACCTTAGATTGGCATTTGGTGGATCCACAATTTTTTTTTTAAAAAAAACATTTTCCTCAATATTAGCTTTAATATATCATCTTGTTCCTGCTTTGAGTTTCTAGATTTAATACACACAATAAGCAAAAGATCTCAACTAAATTCATGAATTTTATTTGTATTTTGCAGGCTGGTTACAGACATATTGATTCTGCCAAAGTGTACGAGAATGAAAAGGAGGTAAATAGAGATTCGTCTTATAATGATTCATTACATATTTATTGTATTGTCACAGTTCAAGTCATGTTCTATTTCTCAATTACGGAACATTTTGGCTTCCATTTCGTACTTTCTAATTGTTGTGATAATCTGCGGAAATATTTATTTATTGTAGATTGAATCTACAATTGAGGTGCAGAATATTATCTGGATATAATTTGACGCAGGTTGGGGATGCCTTAAAGATGCTGTTTTTGGACGGAGTAGTGAAACGCAGTGACCTCTTTATCACTTCCAAACTCTGGTACAACTATTAAGCTGTGATTAATTGAATAGTTTTAATTTGTCTTTCATATGGTAATTTCTCATTTGTGAGCATAGCTTATTGTTTCTGTGGCGAATTCACATTTCATTGTTGTATACTAACTTAAATTTTCGTCACCTTCGACCAGTTAGGAGACTACTGCACCACATAACTGCTAAGATCATTAAATTAAAATAACAAGATACAGTGTTCTTAGTGGATTGGTTATTTCCTACTATTTTTTTCTGAAAAATCTATACACTGATTGTTTTAAATGCCTTAAGCAAAGAACTAAGAGGAAACAACTGGTCCTCTTATATTGAAATTATAAGTTGGTAGAAGGAGTTGGTCGAAACATGGAGATCAAATCGCTTGCAATGCTGGACTTTACCATTTTGTTTTAAACTCCTCGTCGCTAAAATGTGCTACTACTCGTGCGTATGGTATATGCTGGGCTTTATTGTTGCATAGCTTTTGGTGGGGTTACATATACATTTCCTCGTAAATGTTTCAGAAAGTCAGCTTATTATGCTAATTGAGCTGCAGGAATGATAATTATATGGTTATTCTGAGCAGGTGTAGTGACCAGTCCCCCGAGGATGTTTCCAAGGCACTGAGTAGTACACTACAACACTTGCAGCTGGACTTCATTGACCTCTATCTGGTGCCATTTCAAACTCTAATGCTCTGTTCATCTATTCTTTATGGAATTTTAAAGTGATTTGGGACTCATGTTGCCCAGCTGGAGCTTATGCTCGAGTAAAAGTAGAAGCTCCGAATCAAAACTTGTGCTTTTAGAATACGAAAATTCATTTCAGCTTTCCGCAACAGCAAAATCTCCAAACTTTTTATTTGCCAAACATGTGGTTTTTGAAAGTTGCCGCTTTCTCAAATAGAAAAGCACAAGTTAAGACAAGCAGGCTATTAGAGCATGTTCTTTACTGTAACGACTGTCTATTCAGATCCACTGGCCTATTCGAACAAAACCCGGCTCGCGAGGATTCGAAGCTGAAGTAATGCTCCCTCTATGCCTAGAAGAGACATGGAGCGCTATGGAGGGGTTGTATGCATCAGGGCAAGCACGAGCCATTGGCGTGAGCAACTTCTCCACCAAAAAGCTGCAGGATCTTTTGGCTCATGCGAAGGTGCCCCCGGCCGTAAACCAAGTCGAGTGCCACCCAGTGTGGCAGCAGCCTGCCCTTCACAACTTTTGCCACTCCACCGGCATCCACCTCTCGGTAATAAAAAGGAGTTTGCTGTATTTAGCACGTCTCCAAAATTATAGTTAGAACAAATGGTTGATAAAAAAATTGTCTTGAATTTCAATCCCGATGCAATATTGTCCTCAGTTTTAATATTAACATTTTGATCCCTTAAGTTGTTTTCTTCCCTGTTACTGTTAAGTGCTGTCACTAGTCTCCAACCAAAAGGATTGCAATGCAAGCATCACTAGTAAAATCGAATCCTCTTAGTGCTCGCGGAATAGCAAGTTCAGTTCTGAGATTATGCTTTCTTGGTGACTATTGGAGATACTCAGTTGTTAGGCAGAAGAAATTTGAAGGGCTGAATTGCTGAAATTGAAGCCCTTCAGATGTAGTTGAAATTGAGGTCATACTGCAAGGGCAAATTTTTTAAACATACGACATCTGTTCTTCTCGTTGATGCCAATTGAAACAGGCATATTCTCCGCTGGGATCGCCAGGATCGTGGATCAAAGGCGAGGTTTTAAAGGAGCCAGTTCTGCTCGAAATAGCGGAAAACCTCAATAAATCGCCGGCTCAAGTCGCACTCCGATGGGGTATACAGAGTGGGCATAGCGTGCTACCAAAGAGTACGACCGAATCTCGTATAAAGGAGAACCTTGATCTGTTTAGTTGGTGCATTCCTCCAGACCTCTTCTCCAAATTCTCTGAGATCCAACAGGTAACTGTGTCTTAAGAATCTTATCCTCCACTTAAAACTAAATGCAACTCAAATGTACATCCACGATTCTACGAGCAAGCGTATATACAACGTAGAGGTAGAAACTATGTTTAATCTGCAGATCTCGCGTAATTTTCATGTTACTGTTCTTTGTTGGTCTCACTGATCTGTTGTAATTGGTTTGTGCAGACGAGGCTTCTTCTAGGAAACTTTGCCGTTCATGAATCAGGACCGTATAGGAGTCTTGAAGAGCTGTGGGATGGTGAGATATGACTTTGCGGACAAAAATTACATGAGGGCGCTATTTTGTGAGACACATCAATTTTTTTTTTTTTTTTTTTTTTGTACTGTAGGATAGTAATAGTCCCGAACCCCAAAGCATCTTTTATGCTAACGATTTTGGGACAATTCAGTTTTGGAGCTGAAACTACTAAACATTGTAGTTTATAAGGTGGCTAAATATCCATGTTGTACTTTCAAATTAATTGGTCGTGTTGACTTGTAACAGATGAATGGCTGCTACTCGAAAATATATTCCTTTTTCAATTTTTTTTTTTCTTTTTACAGCAGAGTAATTTGAAATTTATCATTATATTCAATTGAAACTTTGTATATGCTTTCTCAAACTATACTCTTATGAGTATAAATCTTTTTATACTTATAATTTTTTTATTTTTCGATGAAGCAATGTGCGGTTAGGATGATAGTGGTCCCTCTAGGATTTACTAAGTTGTTAGAGAAATAATATAAATTCTAAAAACTACTATAATCCTAACCGTACATTCTTCATCCAAGGGATGAAAATTTATGAATACAAAAAAATTTTTACTCATATAAGTATAGTAGTGGGACTCTCTCTCTCTATATATATATATATATATATGAGTAATGCTACATGTACACCCCGAAGGGGTGTACATCCTACACCTCCACCTTTTTAATAGTGTCGATATTTTTTACGGGTCACATCAAATGACCACTCATCACACCCCCACCCTTAGATGGGTGGGGGTGTGAGATGTACACCCCTTACGGGTGTACAAGTAGCATTTTCCTATATATATATATATGGAAAATGCTATGTGTACACCCGTAAGGGATGTACATCTCACACCCCCACCCATCTAAAGGTGGGGGTGTGATGATGGGTCACTTGATGTGATCCGTAAAAAATATCGCCACCATTAAAATGGTGGAGATGTATGATGTACACCCCTTCGGGGTGTACACGTAGCATTGCTCTATATATATATATATATATAGAAAATGCTATATATATATATACTGCATCAGTCTCTCCTGTCCAGTTAATTCTCTCTCTCTCCTCATCATCTCCTTCCCGAATCTCCCGCTATTTCCTTCTATGGCAAGCTCACTCACAATTCAGCTACAGCGCCCTCCTGATACGCCGCGCTTATCGCCGAGACTTTCCCCCCGACACTTCCAAAACCCTACCCTCCTCCGCTCTCTCTCCCTCCCCTCCTCTACCGCTTCTTCCCCCATCCTCAAGGTACGCTCCCCTCCTTGCCTCTTCTTCTTCCTCTATCCGCAGCTCTCTCCCAAACCCTAATGCGCCTCTCCTCCTCCTCCTCCTCCTCCTCCTCCTCCCAAAACCCTAGAGAGCGGTCGCGAGGCGAAGATCGAGCCGCGCTGTCGCGAGTTCCGACGCCGTGATGGACGCGAAGCCCATGCAGGGCGAGAGGATGCTGGTAGATCTGTTGTTGTAATGTTGTTTGATTCGATTGTGTTGCTTTGAATGATTATTTTTCTTCTTATGTGAGTTTGATTTGTGGGGTTTAGGTTATGGTTCCAACGGATGCTGGTAGATCTGTTGTTGTAATGTTGTTTGATTCGATTGTGTTGCTTTGAATGATTATTTTTCTTCTTATGTGAGTTTGATTTGTGGGGTTTAGGTTATGGTTCCGCCGCATCCGTTGATCAAGCATTGGGTCTCTGTTCTCAGGAACGAGCAAACTCCCTGTGCGATTTTTAGTAAGTTGCCCGTTTTAGATCTTTTCGAAGCTTGTATGTTTTGACAAAAATGTGCTCAATAATTTCACTCTTTTGTGAATGAAGTTACAGCTTAACTGCAGTTTTTTTTTTAGTGTGTTAATAACGCATCAATATTTATATTTTCAACTGCTGTAAGTTAATGTTAAAGATTCCCTGCTTTTATAGAAATCTTGGTTAAGTGAGCTGTAACATTGTTGTTGTGAATGTATGGTTAACATTTGTTGATCAGACACTAACATCCTTGCGCTTATCTTATTCTGTATTTTTCCGTTACTTAGTCATGCTGTTGTATGAATACTTTGCATCCATAAAGATTCTTGTCCTAATCTGTATTTCTTTCTGATTTTATCTCCAAGACAAGTATACTATTAAGTACAGTTTCCTTTTCTTCCCATAATTAATTAATTTGGAGTTCAAGCTTAAGTGTATTTAACAGAAGAGCTATTACTCTGGATCTTCAATTGCCATACTTCAAATAAAGCTCGCCACAATATTTTATCATTCTGGGGTTACTCTGCATATTCAGTTGCCATATTACCTAGTTGAATTAGATGCTATTGTAATTAACATCTTTTCTGCTAATCCTGTTGTAGAGAGTGCCATGGCAGAGCTTGGGAGATTACTCATATATGAAGCTTCGAGGGACTGGCTGGTGAGTTAAATTTCAGTCAGTAGCCACCACTAATTTACTAGCCTTTTGACATTATTTCCAAGCATATCTCTTTTGTTTTAACTTGGTCTAAGACCAATCTTAAAACTAACTGGCACATTTGGAGATGCCATTGCTGAAAAGCTACAATTCCGTTGGAAAACGAACCAATTCATGATAATACTCTTTTTTTTTCAATTTATCTATACTTCTACTGGTTCAATTTCCTTCACTGTTTATTCTGGCTTATCAGATCTTATCCAAAATTTTACAATTCTATGTATGACTAAATCCTTGCAGCCAACAATTAGTGGAGAGATTCAGTCGCCAATGGGTGTTGCCAGTGTTGAATTTATTGATCCAAGGGAGCCCGTGACAGTATGATTGTTCTCATTTCCAGATTTCTACATGATTCTTTAAAATATGTATATATATAAAGACTTCTTGTTACTTGAAGTTTTCATTATTTCTTACTATTCTATTTCTAACCTGGCAGATTATACCCATACTGAGAGCTGGTCTTGCTCTAGCTGAGCATGCTGCATCAGTTTTGCCTGCAACACAAACTTACCACTTGGGTAAACACATACTGTCGTAAGTTAGAATAGAAGTGAAATAGTTCAGCATACTTCCAAGCTGTTACAATGATGGTTACATACATCGAACAACTAAATTGCCAATAAAATCCTGTATTATTTTAGTTAAAATTAAGGCTTTTTTTACAGCTTGCATGTGGCAAGAAATCTAGTTAAGGTAAAGTGTACACATTTCTGTTATTCTATACTGGTAAAACAAAAAATAAAGTCGGCCTGATTTTGGCGTAGTATGATTTGCTCATACAATAAACTTGTTCCATAGTTGAGTGCTTTCACAATTCTCATGTCATTTTTCATAGATTTATTAATTAAATAAACCAAATATCCTATCTAAATTGGCATAATAGTTGGAAAATTAAAAGAAAAAAAAAACCATATTCTGCTGCCATCTGATTAATGTTGGTTAGTTAGTTAGAACAAACATAGTACCTTGTTTCCTTGGTTATCCAATTTAGAAATTCTTCTACATCTACATCTACTTAGCTAACATATGTTTTCTTGTGCACATTCAGGCATGCGTAGGGATGAGGAAACACTACAACCATCAGTATATTTAAATAAGTTTGTGCTTATTTCCTTGCATGGTTTTTTGTTACTTTAGCTCTAAACATGTTTTATCTATGCATTTCTCATCGGTTTCTTTTTTTTTTTCTTTTTTTCCATGTCGGCTGGTACAAGTCAGTATGATCTAGCCTCAGAACTTTTCTTGTGCATAGTTTAAATCTTTATGCTATCTCATCTCTCTCTTATTTAAAATAAACTTTTAGGTGTCTTTCCGACGTGTAGTTTTGCCATTTAGGTAGAAAGTAATTCATTTCTGCAGCATCGTCAATCATTTGGTCAGAACAAACAAATTTCCTGGATCTAAAGTCATTTTCAGTATGCTTGTTGGTTATGCTTATTGTTTTTTCCTTTCAACTCGGTTGGCTAATGGTTCTTTCATGCTTATGTCTTTCATCTTTTATCTGGCTTCTAGAATTTTTCGCTTACTTATGCAAGACAGTTCGATCCTTTGTTTTTGTTACATTAGCAGATCGATTACATGATTTTTCCCAAAACAGAAAGATTTTGAAAGATGATTGAGCTCTTGGGGTATTGGTTAAATTGGGGCTGGGGTTTTATCTTTAAATTTTTATTTTTTATTTTTAACTACCAAACTACTAACCTGTGAGATAGTTTCATTTTGTAGCAAGCTTCTGAATTTGCCGTAATCCAGTCAAAATTGTTACTTCTTTCCTTAATTCTGTGCAACTTAATAGTATCTCTATTAAATCCATACAACACTTTGAATGTTCATTTCTTCGTACTGTTATTACCGAAGGATGAAGTCAGTTGAAGTCTATGATATAATTTTCTTCTTATGAACTGCAGCTTACCTGAGAAGTTTCCAGAGGGATCTCGTGTACTAGTTGTTGATCCTATGCTAGCAACTGGTCAGTCTTATGAAAAGTGTTTTTCTTTTTTTCTATTGCTCTTATCTTGTCAATTAGTAAGCTTCTACAATTTCTAATTGAACCATGCAGTTTTAACATTAGATTACCTCTGCTGAATCGGAGATTAGCATTTAGGTTACTCAAGTTTGTCCGAGGAGTTTCAATGAGTGTAATGTATGTGTTTTTTATCACATTATTATGCTAATTTGCGGCAACTTTCAAAGATTACCTAATTGTGTTTATGGCAACTTGTTTGATCTTGACCTCATGGTTTCAACAGTAAAGGCATGCAAAATTCAGTGCTACATGTGATCTAAGGTTGTAAACTCATGATTAATACCCTTTTATAATTAATTAGATCCAACCTACTAGTTTCATTGACTTCATTACCTGAGAATTGATCACATAGGGCTCAACTTGGTCTGCATGTAGCAAATTAACATAGTGTCTACTTTTCGCCTTGATATGTATTTATCCTCTGCTCTAGGTGGCACGATTGTTGCAGCTGTCGACTTGCTGAAGGACCGCGGAGTTGGTAGCAAGCAAATAAAAGTTGTGAGTGCACCAAAACTTTCTCCTTTCAACTATTCCTTTGTTCTCTTGAATCATGATGATAGTTTCTTTTATTAAAAAAGCAGACTAAAAAATAAAATAATTAAAAAAGAAGGAAACCCTAGTCATTCTGCTCCTTATATTTTGTCAACCAATCTTCGATTTAGATATCTGCTGTTGCTGCTCCTCCAGCTCTTCAGAAGCTCGGCGAAAAATTTCCAGGGTAAGTCAAGATAATTTTTGGATCAACTATCAGATGGTTTTTTGTTTTTGTCACTCTAAATTCTTTGCCTTTTCTTTTTTTCATTTTTTTCCCCTTTTCTTTCCCTTCAGGTTGCATGTATATACTGGAATGATAGATCCTATCGTGAATGATAAAGGGTATTACTCTAATGCTACATAACATAATTCGTCGTTTTATATTTTGATTCACATATAGAACCACACTTATTTAGCATGCATGCGCACATCCACAAGCTGTTATGTAAATAAGTGATTTATCATTAGCTATCTCTCTTGACATATCACTATCTGTATAATGATATATTAGGTTCATAGTACCAGGAATGGGAGATGCTGGTGACCGCAGCTTCGGAACCTGATTATGACACTTTTTCATTACTTTTTATGCCAACGGTAAGATTTCTGCCAGTTTTACTGCAAGCCGATCATCATTGTATACTGAGATTATTCAGTTTTGTATCTAGCCATTTTGTAAAATTGTTGATTGCACCGAAATATTGAATGTACCCCAGATGTTGCAAGTTGACTAAAAAAGAAGTAAATTGTATGGATGATCTTTGTGCTATTCCAATATGACAATTTTTAGTTCCATTTGAAACAAATTAGGCCCTGCACTTTTGCCTATTACTTCCCTTACGTTATGGGGATAACGAAGCTTATACTTAAAAAAGTTTGATCGGATTGTGAAATTCTACCGATCGTCTTACTGCTACGATGATTTTCATTAAGTTGTGGGATTTGTGGAATGAATTATTGCAAATGTAATTGTATTTCCATTTCTTTGCATAGGAATCTGTTTTGATTATGTACTGTTTTTGTTGTAAAATTTTCTTAATGGCAAATGTTGTATAGTTAGAATGTTATGCATAGCACGTGCATCTTTAGGTTTAACGTATTAGCGGTGTGGGCGGCCATTACAATCAAAATTTCATTCTTTAGGGTTAGAAGAATTTGCTAATTACTAATTACTATAGTTGCTAGTATGTTTCTGAAGGTGTAACCGCCGTTTTGCCAAATTACGTAGCTTCCTGCTGCGCGAACTTCCCCTCGTGCCTATTGGAGTATTTTGATTCCATAAAAGTGCTTTGATGCATGTTGATTTGCAAATTTGTGTAATCAGGAGAAGCTGGTTTGAACTATAAGTTCTTTAGATTCATTTGGCACTGCTTTAATTGACTGTTATTTTTGGCACATTTAGATAGGAATGTTGACCGGATGTAGAGAATGAACAGATATGTCATGAAACAAAAGAAGGCGTCACGTAGTTTGTGCTTTTTTGGGACCTAGCTAATACATCTGTGCTCTTATCTAGTGTTGTTATTCTACGTATTTTTTATACAATACAAAACCACTAAATTTGTGTCTTTCGACTGTTGCATTCATAGTGCGGTCATCCTTTATGGTGAGTTGAACTTGCATAATTCCCAGGAAGATATGATTTCCTGAAGCTGGCGTTCCAGACGTCGAATCAGGCGATCCTGGAGCAGATGGAGGGCGAGCGCGTGGTGCACATCATCAACCTGGCCGGCCCCGCCGCCGACCCTGGTTACTTTCCTCACTATTCTCATTTCAAATTTTCAATGGTTGCTTTCTTGGATTGGTCCAGCCAAAAAAGATACAACGAATATCAACCAAACATTCTAATTGTGGATTATTAAGGTATTGAAGTACCTAAGGCATCTTAATGCTGAACCGATAGATTAGTTAGGAATAAAATTATTTGGGAACTACACTTTTGAGGGTACATATGAATATTCAAATTTTGTAGGGGTATGCATGTAAATTGTGTAGAAAGTATGTGATTTAACATGAAGATATATGTGGAAGAGCCCAAAAAAGCATAACAATTGAATAAATTTGGCATTTGATATTTGGATTTTCGATAGGTTCAAATGCAAGGCATTGCCGTTGGGAGAGCTGTTGATCTGTCCGTACTGGATGGCAATGATGAGTTAATATCAGAACTCGAGCTGATGTTTGAGATCCAAGGAGAGCTTCAACGCCGTGACAAATGGAAAGTGGTCTTTACGGATGATGAGGGTGATATGATGCTTGTGGGAGATGACCATTGGCAGTAAGCTTCTTTGAATCTAATTCTTTCACGCTTTCGGTGTCTGCCTCTTACGAGATCTTATTTCAGGTCATGTTTTCGAAACAAATAATACCTAGCGACATTTTTTCTTTCTTCATTCGCTCACAGACACTCAAGTTTCTACAAAATTTTGAATATAAAAATTTCCTCGGTTTCATTCGAAAAGAATCTATCTTTCTCTTTTCAATTTCGTAGGGGCTCGCATCCAACGGCGCATCCAACGTGGCATCGACGGCAGCGGCGACGACATCAGCGAGGCGGGAGGTGCGGGGGCTGCGGGGGCTGCGGGGACGGCGGTGGCATTAGTGAGGCGGGAGGTGAAGGGGCCGTATAAAAATATGGTGGCGGCAGCGGCGGCGGCATTAGTGAGGCAGGAGGTGCAGGGGCCATGTAAAAATATGGTAGCGGCGCCGCCACCAACCCTATCGTAACCAGCGAGGCGGGAGTCACGGGGTCTCTGAAAAAATACGTTGTCGTGGGCCAATAAAATATTGAAATGAGCGGAGGAGTCGGCGGCATCAGCGGAAGAGGAGGCGGTGGCGGCATCAGTGGTGGAGGAGGAGGCGGCAGCAGCGAAGGGGAAAATGTGGGGGCTGTGCAAGAAGATGGAGGGCATCAGAGGTGGGGACGCCGATGGCGGCGGGTAAGACGCAGGGAACCCCGGGGTGGCGGAGGAAACGCGGGGCCCGGAGATAAATTTTGTAAGATAAGTTGTTGCCATACGTTTTTTCGAGTTGTCTAGCTCCCCGCCACCCCGGGGTTCCCCGCGTCTTCCCCGCCTGTTATGCCCTTCGTCTTCTTGCCCAGCCCCCGCATCTTCTCCTTCGCTGCTGATGCCGCCGCCTCCTCCTCCACCACTGATGCTGCCACCGTCTCCGATGATGCCGCCTACTCCTCCGCTCATTCCAATGTTTTATTGGTCAACGACAGCGTATTGCCCCCGTGACTCCCGTCTCGCTGGTTACGGTAGTGTTGGTGGCGGCGCCGCCACCATATTTTTACATGGCCCCTGCACCTTCTGCCTCACTAATGCCGCCGCCGCCGCCGCCGCCGCCGCCGCCGCCGCTGCCGCCATCATATTTTTTTCACGGCCCCTTCACCTCCCGCCTCACTAATGCCGCCACCCCCGCACCTCCCGCCTCGTTGATGTCGTCGATGCCACGTTGGATGTGAGCCGAAATTGAAAAGACAGATAGATTTTTTTCGAATGAAACCGAGAAAATTTTTATATTCAAAATGTTGCCGAAATTGAAAAGACAAAGATAGATTTTTTTCGAATGAAACCGAGAAAATTTTTATATTCAAAATGTTGTAGAAACTTGACTGTCTGTGAGCGAATGAAGAAAGAAAAGATGTGGCTATGTATTATTTGTTTCGGGAAGATGACCTGAAATAAGATCTTGTAAGAAGCAGATATCGAAAGCGGGAAAGAATTATAGATTCTTGCAGAGATGTCGGTCTCAAATAAAGAGCATTAGCAATTCCACTATGTTTTTACAAGGAAGAAGGCATGTAGAGAAAAAAGTTATTGACAGAAGGTGCACAAAGTGCAAAACAAGGCATATATGAAAATTTCACATGGAATTTAAAGGCAATGCCCCAACCTGAATTTGTCAAAATTCAATAACACCATTCAACAAAAAGAAATCTCTAGCAAGCTAAATCGATACATTCTCAGTCCAGTTATTGAGTTCCGCTCAATAATGAATGAGGCCAAAACATACAAGAATTAATTTTGGTGTATGATGAACTTTTAAATTCTAAGAAATGCGGAACCAAGGAGCTCATGCAGCAGAGCATTCCACTGCCCGTGTGCAAAATGAAAATAAGCTCTACAGTTCCTTTTTTCATCCCACACTCCCAATGTACTGTATAAGTAATTTTACAAACTAACATAATTTATGTGAAAGCACATACAAAGAACTACAGTACTGTAGTTCATTTCTGGTAAGTTGTAAATTATATACCATTCCATGTGAGTTTGGAAGTGATAATAAGATAATTAATGAATGGGATTTTTAGTTATGCTACAAATTGAGTAAAATATTTCTGTGTTTGTGTAACAGCACAAAACAACAAGCCACATATATTCACCTAATACTGAACTTTGAATTTTTAATTTTTAATTTTGAATTTTGAATTTTGAATTTTGATTTTTAATATTGAACTTTGAATTTCACACAAAACTAGAGTTCTAAGTAATCGAATGTGTTTTATAACATTCAAAAGACTTGCATATCATAAAGCATAAATTTCGGACACATCTATATGGCTAGAACTACTAACACGGACCTGTATTAGTACTCTGTGGTTTGTATCATAAGATTCATAACCATTAATGTTCGCTCCTATCAGCACAAAAGAGACACATAATACATTACATAGCACAGCCCAAGATATGGAAACACAATGCAGATAATAAAAACACCGGTTATATGATACCTCAGTCATTTCTGTGAAACAGGGCAGTTTCCTCCAATATGCAGTAGAAAATAATCAAATAATGGTTGTTAGCATCGGTTGCATAAGGTTACTGCTTATATTCACATTTTCTTCACTTTCTTCACTTGTACCCTGGGGCGGGCAAAGTTCTACAGTTTCAAGGCAATTACAAGATCTGCAAAATGTTGTGCAAAATGTTGTGCGCAAAGTAATATCCCTACTCAATATCAGTCCTGTTCCCTTAAAAACAACAGAATTAACCTTCATAAGAACCATTCTTAATACTTCCTCATGAAATGATCCAGGTAAAAGACGAATCCCAGGTTTAACAAGGTTTAACACAGTTCACAACCTGTCCCTGCAAAAAAATAGAGTGATCAAATACATAACAGTCGATAAAAGAGTTTAGTAAGATTATATAACTTACTGACTGAATAGTCTATGCCAACTGTATTTCTTCTCTCTAATAGTTTCAATATTGTCAGTGAAATAACTCCCAAAACATGATAGTTTTGGAGGTATGATATTGATTGACAGAGGTGAAGCAACATCGACTGAAATATGCCAATGATAGAAAGAGGTACAATGCGCGGTTAAGCTCCACAACGAACATCTATACTTCATTGGTTCAAAGACATTTGTACGCTTCCTAGTCTTCACATCTAATCCTCCTAAAGCTTGAAATAGATCTAGCACTGAATCTTACCGTATGGCGAGCCATCAATGAGGGGCACCTTATCGTGCATAATGAGGTAGTTGATTTGCGATGACATTATTATCAATGACAAACAAACTACAATCCAACAATTCAGAGCCACTCCCTTGGTAGGTTAAAAGTAGGACATCTTATAGTCAAATAATTTAAAAAGATACAGAGAAATGATCTGGAATGGTTATTAGGGTCGGTTCTAACTTCTAAAAGTGAAAAACTTACAACAAAATAATTATGAATTAGATACAGTTCCAAAATAATTCTGCAGGCTTCACTTGGTTTCGACCACACTGCACTGTTCCAAGAGCATATCGCAGCACAGGTATCATTCCTTTTACATGCTTCCAGTTTCTGCTCACTAAAAAAGGAGGTGTCTCTAAGTAACACAGTAATATGTTAGCACGTATTTGCTTACTTCCCAAGGAGAATATAACTCAAAATGAAGAAGTTGACAAATAATTCCCAACAAATTATTTCTTATCCAGAGCAACATAACTAGATAAGAGGAACTTAATACAAGTGTCAAATAAAAGTTGCTAGAACTCTGAAGCATTTCATATTGTCAAAAACTAAGAGGACTTGTAACAAACATGAATCATTATAATTCTCTATACACTATTATAAAAATGATAGTTGCCAGTTCTGCACTAGCTAAACACTAAGAAATAAGTAACTCACAAACGTATGGACAATATCAATATTATGGACGGAAATAAGGCTATGTACATAATATTTTGATAAGGCCAAGTATTGAAGCTCCTTACATGATATAAACTCAGAATGGAACAGTTACAGCTCACTGTAATTGCGCCATACTGCACGAAACTCCTCTCTAAATGTGTTCAGCCGTGCTTTGAGATTAGGTGTTCTAAAGCTGGCATGAAGTAAAGTCACTGCACGAAAAAAATTGAAAACCAATTTATTTAGATGTTTAAAAGATTAAATAATAACTCATAATAAAAGCCGCACATTTTCTTCCTTACCAAGTAGTCCAATAAGAAGTGCCCAAAGAACAGTAAGAAGGTTACATGAGGTCAACCAAAGGATGCAACTAGCTGTAAAAAATAGGTAACGGAGACAGCTTTTCGTTATTCAGTTACAAATAAGAACATGTGAAAGATTGACATCATAACACAAAGTTACAAAACAAAAGGAGTACACGGAATAACCTGCAGAAAATATCAAGACAAACACCCAACGAGGTCGCCCACATATGTGAATAGCCCTTTTAGCAGCTGGTCGTCCACGAATAACAGGCCTGAGTGTAACAATGTGATCAGAAGGCATGCAAAACATTTATATATCAAACGTGCCAACATCATGGGATAAGCATCTTACGCCATGGGTGGCCTCAACTTGGAAGCAAGATGCGGAGAAAATTGTCTCACAGTCCTCGTAACTTTCTCATTGAAAGCAACAGCAAAGCTGCAAAATTCGAAAATCAAGAGACCCATCTAGTACAAATTACTACGGCAGCCAGCTCAAAGTTTTAGAAGCAACAACCTCGCATGAGAAAAGAGTACAATCTGCTTTTGATGCAAATGGCTAGTGTATACGAATGCATTATAACTCTAGAATAATTCAATAGATAAATTTTTTGAATATATAGAGATTGATAGGCTTTCCCATATGCACTATGTACAAAGAAAAATTTGATTTTCTCATCCATCTTAACTACCATAGTTTCACAACTATCTTCCACGTCAAGGAGTGTTTAGTACGTACCGCTCCAATCTTTTCTACAATATCTGGTGGAGACTAATCATCTTCACAAGTACCAGAAATTATTTACTATATCCAATAATTTTGAGACCATACCGAACAAGCTGGTAGCTAGACTAGCATAACTTCACCAAGATAACAACCTTGGCATAATTAACAAACTCTTCAATTTATAAAGTTCTTTAAAAATCCCAACAGGTGTAAGACAACTGTGGTAGAGAATAAACATTTAAATTAGAAAACACCACTATGATCTCAAGCACATAATTTTCAATGTTTTCATGATATATTCATATTCAACTATAGCCCATAGTCCCTGCATATGCATCTGTTACAACGGTTAAGGACTTCTCAGTCCAGACGATTGTCATCTAAAGTATCACAAAATTTTCACATTTGAGTTCTACGACAAAAACTATGCATATCAAAAAGAAAAGGCAAAAAATAATAAATGGCATGATCATTGCTCTTTGTTTAAAACTACATTTGAACAATATACAGCACAGGCCTAGGTGTAAGTAGAATGTGCCTATTTGGCAGGCCTTCTGTTCATACTGTTTGCTCATCGATGTACTGAGGAGCTCCTCATGCCATCTTCCACCAGTATACTCTTAAGAGGCAAACACCGAAAGTGTGAAAGAATCATAGATTCTTGCAGAGACGTCGGTCTCAAATAAAGAGCATTAGCAATTCCACTATGTTTTTACAAGGAAGAAGGCATGTAGAGAAAAAAGCCACTGACAGAAGGGGCACTAAAGTGCAAAACAAGGCATATATGAAAATTTCACTTGGAATTTAAAGGCAAAGTCACAGCCTGAATTTGTCAAAATTCAATGACACCATTCAACAAAAAGAAATCTCTAGCAAGCTAAATCGATACATTCTCAGTCCAGTTATTGAGTTCTGCTCAACAATGAATGAGGCCATAAGGCTAAAACATACAAGAATTTTAGTATATGATGAAGAAATGCGCAACCAAGGAGCTCATGCAGAGCACCATTTCTCTACCCGTGTGCAAAATGAAAATAAGCTCTACAGTTCCTCTTTTCACCCCACATTCCCAATGTACTGTATAAGTAATTTTACAAACTAACATAATTTATGTGAAAGCACATACAAAGAACTACAGTACTGCAGTTCATCTCTGGTAAGTTGTAAATTATATACCATTCCATGTGAGCTTTGAAGTGATAATAAGATAATTAATGAATGGGTTTTTTAGTTATGCTACAAATTGAGTAAAATATTTCTCTATGTTTGTGTAACAGCACAAAACAACAAGCCACATATATTCACCTAATACTGAAGGCGCCCCCCCCACACATATGGTACAACATGATCGGATGCTTTACAACTTATGAGTTAAAACATGAAGAAATGCTCGATAGAGAAGTTAAAAATTTAAAAGCACCAACTAGAAAAAGAAAACTGAAAGAAAGATGAGATATACTTCATTCCCTTCAGCAACTCTGTGCAATTGAAACACTTAAAAGTAAGCAAGCAGACTGAACATCAATTCATACAAAACACTGACAGCATTTTTTCTATTCTTATGCATGCCAAAGCAGCATCCATTACTGATTTCTGTGTCATCGATAGCCTGATTAGATAGCAATTAAATTATGACCAAAAGTGAATCAACATCCATATTATTGAAACAGTAGATCTCACCTGTCATTTAGGAACGCAATAGTAAGTCCCGTCAAGATAGCAGCAACAATAGCAAGTGGCTTCCGAAGAAATCCTAACCCTGCAACATCAAACTACCTCAAACCGCATAAATCAAAATCAAAATGACTACAATACGAACTACAATCTTATGACCTCCTTACCTAGAATGAACATGATCATGATGAAGTAATTCGTCCTGTAGCTGCGAGACACAATCGAAACTACAAGTTTAACACGATCTTCGATCTTAGCGAAAACTAGCAAAAATTGCAAACAATTCCTATGAAGATCCAACTAGTGCGATCAAAGGGATGCAAATTAGGCGGATTCGTGAGAGATTTCGATCAAATTTCATACATAGGGCAAAGAATTGGGATCGATCCGATCGAACTTACTAGTAGAGATTGCACTTGAGGCGACTGTTCCATTTGGAATACGATCTAGGGATGGTGAATCGGGAGAAGAACTCGGAGACGGGGCGCGGGGGAGTCGACCAATCCACCTCGCGAAGGGCGTCGACGAGATCCTCAGCGGTAACGTTTCCCCAATCCATTTCTCGATCTCGTCGTCGTCTCCGCCTATTTCTCGACCCGGACACCGAAACCCTAAAATCTCTCGCCGACGATGAATGCTTCGTCCTCGAGGGCGATGGAGGAGTCTCTCTCTCTCGTTGGCGTGTTGGAGCGGTGTGTCTGACGGTACACGAGGGTGGGAGGAATCGGGGTATGACTTTGGTTTTCCAAATCCCAATACGACCAAACGCGAGCGCGGTTTGGGTCTGGGTCCTAATGGCCTATACAGCTATACTGTAGGCAGTTCAACAGGAAGCTTCTAGTACCTACTAGTTTTCCACCGTGACTGTTTCTCTGTGGGGTAAATGTAGCCTAAAAGGCCTGTTTGGTCTTTAGGTATAGGATCGTCGAACGCTAGTAGACAAAATATAATTGTAGCAAAATTACACACTAATCTATAGATCTATCTATTTATGGTGGATCAATCATACGGATGTGCCAAGATGAATCTTCCCTTATGGATGTGCCAATGATGAATCTTCCCTTATGGATGTGCCTACGGTGAATCAATCTTACATTTGGTCCAACATGGAACGAAATTCGACTCTTGTGAAATTGGATCGTTTTCTTATTTCGGCTTAGTGGGACGCAAAATTTTTACTTTCGAAAATAAAAGCCACCCCTAAAATGACTTCAGATCATTACCTAATTCTACTCTCCTTTGGTAGTAAGGTGGTTACTGGATTTTTTAGACTTGAAGATGTGTGGTTAAAAAATGAAGAGTTTTTGTCAAGCCTCCTCAGTTGGTGGAAGGAAATTGAGCCTCGCGGATCTGTAGTGTTATCCTTTGCAACCAAACTAACACAATGTCGTAAACGGATACGAGCTTGGTGTGCGAACAACTTCTATAATATACTACAAGCGAAATAAAAAATAATGCAAGAGATCCAGTGCATCGACAGGTTGGAGGAGCATCAGGGATTGACAAAGGAGCATGTGAAAAAAAGAAGATAGAACTTCAAAGGTAGGCTCTCACGTGTACTTGAGGACGACGAAAAAATTCTTTGGAAAACCCGAGCAAAGCAACAATGGCTTCGAGAAGGGGATGGAAACACAAAGTTTTTCACACAACGGCCAATTGTAGAAGGCGCTCTAATGCGATAGGGATGGTCGAGGATAATGGGAGAAAAATTCACAATGAAGAGGAGAAGAAACAATATTTCTAGAAATATTTAGGGAGCTTTTCGCACCAGAGGACTACGATTCAACTGTGAATGGATATTGTAGTGAACTTTTTCAAATTAGACGACTCTCATATCCGGAACAGTTGACTACTTGCTTTACCTTGGAAGAAATTAAGAAGGCTGTTTTCAAACTAGGAGGGGACAAGGCGCCGGGTCCAGACGGTTTCCCTTTGAGCTTCTATCAGATTATTTGGGATGTGATCAAAGATAATGTGTTCAATATCTTTCTTGAGCTGTATGAAAATCAGATTTCCACTCGCCCTATTGACTTCTCATACCTCTGTTTGATCCCTAAAAAGGAAGGTGCGGTTTGTGCCAATGACTTTCGACCGATTAGTCTGTTGAATGGGATACCAACAATAATATCCAAGGTATTAGCAAACATAATGGTAGGAGTAATACAAGATCTTATCTCCTCTTCCCAATCAGCATTTCTCAAAGGCAGTACTTTCGGATTAGCGTGGAGACGTAAAGTGCATATTGAGGGTGTTGGAGTGAAGGTGAATTTTGAGAAGGCCTATGACAAGGTTAACTACGCATTCCTATTTAAGATCATGGAATGATTGGGCTTTAATGCCAAATGGTGTCGATGGGTGGAAGAATGTATTTGTAATGCTAAGATAACTATGATGGTTAATGGCGAGACTTCCAATTGGATCAAAACTGTGAGGACCCGGAAATTCCCACATTTGGATTACTGTTGGATCTGTGACTTCTGGAGAACCAGGATGAGTGTTAGAGGTGTTTGCGCGCATTTTGGACCCAAGATTTGGACCCGGCATGAAAACGGATCAAGTTTGCTTTTCCGGGAATTTTTGAGAAATTTTAGAAGTGGAATTTGGCAAATCGGACATCGGATTTGGATTCAGCGCGCGAAAACGATCGAAACGGGCTATTTACTTGGATTTTTCGGAGCCCGGATGACCCAGCACGGATTTCGAGGTCTTGGGTACTGTTCCGGCAGTCGGAGAAGCGCCGGCGGCGGCGGCGGGCGGCGGAGCGCGGCGGAGCACGGCGGCACAGGCGCGCGGTCCACCGCGGGAGACGTGCACCGGGCGCGGGCCACGTGGCGCGCTCCGGTTGGCCGGCGCAGCAGGCGCGGTCCACGCAGTGGCGCGGGTGCACGGTGGACCAGGGGTGGACACGTGGCATCACGGGGTTGGGTGGTGTTGTGCGCGCGGTCCACGGTGTGGGGAGTGGGTACCTCGGGAAGCGTGCCCGACAGGCGCGCGTGGGCGCGCGTGGGGCGCGACGTGGGCGCGCTGACCCGCGCTTCCCGCTCGGGGGCGCCACGTGTCGGCACCCGCTTCTGCCGCGTGGCGCAGCGCGGTTGGCCCAAACAGCTGTTTGCTGTTTGGGAGGCTACGTGGCAGCTTGGGAGATTTCCGGGCGTGAACAGTAACGGGCTGGGCCCGTTACTGTAGCAGCCCGGAAGATTCGGGCGCTCGGTTTTGGGCCAAAATTCCAAAACTGTTGGATTTTCGGGCTGGGCCTATAAATAGGCACTTTGCTGGGGCTTTTTGCCCCTTTTCCCGAGCTCCCCTGCCCATGGCCCCTTTAGCAAAGTTGTAGATTTTTGTGTTGCACATCTTCTGGCAGAGGCCCGGAATTTTTGGAAGCCGCGACGTCGACGACTTCGGCATCGGAGCGCAGTGTGACGATTTTCAGTTGGAGGCCTGTTTCCGTCGCACTTCAGTCTGAAAGGTCTACTGAGCTACCCCGACAGTGTTTTTGGACGATTCTTATGGCATTGGATTCATGAGAGGTACGTCTTCGACTTTCGTGTTGATCATCTTGCTGGATTCAGAGTTTATGACACGGTTTTTGAGGCATTTCTAAGCTGCTGTTTTCTGGTGGAGTTTTTGGACAGCGGCCCCTTGCCGGAATTTTATCTCCTCAACCGGGGATCGGATCGAGATGAGCCTTTACACTTTTTGGATCTACTCGTCGCGAGGATTATCATCGTATTTTTTCGGGATTTTTCTGAGGCTTGCCCGAAGGTATACTGTTTCCCCTTTTACTGTGCAGAGTTTTACAGTTGTGTGGTTGTGAGTGTTTGCGGACCTGTACTGTGGAATTTGTAACTCGGCCTACGGGGCTCGGATTTGGACGTGCAGGTACCCGTTTCGAAGGTCTCGACGCGATGATCGCAGTGATATTTTTATTGGAATTTTCAGGGCACTTTCTGCAGGTGAAAAATTAGCATCTTTGAGGCTGAATTTCAGGGAGTGTTTATTTGATTAATTTGTGGAATTAAGTGTAAATGTGAACCTTGTGTTGTACCCAGGAGAGTTGCGGGTATTGCTGGACCCGTTAGAGTTGGAGTTTTGGACTTCCTGGTATTTTCAGCTGTGGGACTTGGATAGTCAGCTCTTCAGGTGGGTGGCCTTGTCTTCATGACCTATGGACTGTGCATTAATTCTATCTGTGTAGGGACTTGCATGTTGTAGATGTGTTCTGTATAGCATACTAGATTATAGGAATTGATGTTCCTGATGTTGATAGATCATCATGTGTTTATTTCTTTCCCTACAAGCTGTTGATTATTGTTATCGTGGAATTTGACCTAGCACCCCTGTCATATGTATCATGTTCAGCCAGACTGTAGAAGACTCCTACTTGGGCTAGGTTTCTTTATTGTTCTAGACATTCCCGCATCACCTTATTACTAGTCGTTCTGGACTTAGCTTTTCCTCGCCCGAGTTGTGGGTCGAGAGGTCGGGTGGTTGTGGGATGCTTTTACACTCGTGTCGGGGGACCGAGTGGAGTTGATAGCAGTCTGTAGATCAGGTTTCTTTGGGAGAGTGACAGTGGGTCCCGGCTGTGGGGTATCTCCAGCCTGTGTGTTTGGCCTGTTGAGGCAGTTGTTCGCAGTGGATGCGATGTTCGGCCTGTTTGGCCTGTTGAGACAGTTGTTCGCATTGGATGCGATGTTCAGCCTGTTTGGCCTGTTGAGGCAGTTGTTCGCAGTGGATGCGATGTTCGGCCTGTTTGGCCTGTTGAGGCAGTTGTTCGCAGTGGATGCGATGTTCGGCCTGTTTGGCCTGTTGAGGCAGTTGTTCGCAGTGGATGCGATGTTCGGCCTGTTTGGCCTGTTGAGGCAGTGGTTGTAGATCTGGGTTCCTAGGGAGCCGTCTTAGTGAGACAGTGTTTTGTTGGTTAGCCGATCTTGTTGATCGAGGATTTGGATCATAGCCTGCATGAGCCACATTTGAGACACTTGACAGAGATACTTGTTACTGATATACTTTACTCGTGTGGGTCGCTCCCCTCGAGTGCCACTCCGGAGTAGGCGAGACCGGGTTGTTGTGCCGGTGTGAGACTGAGCTTTTCTATCGCGACTTGTCGTTGCATTTGTCCCTCTGGCTGTGCTGGTGTTGGCAGTCATGGACGTCCTACGTAAGTCCGCTCCTCCGGGACGTAACGGCAGTAGGTTGGCGCAGGTTTGACTGGACCCGAGGAGGCAGTCAGTTTAGATTGGGTGATCAGAGATGAGAGTTAGTTGTTGCACCATGTTATCATCTGTTCCACTCTTTGAGCATCTAGATAGAGGCATAGTAGCTGTAGAGTTACTTCTTACCAGCTTTTCCTTACAGCCATGCATTGGTTACTTTATGCCTCTAGTAGACTTAGTGGGCAGACCGTTGGGCTTGTTGGCGGCACCCACTGAGAACTACTTGGGACGTAGTTCTTACACCCGTCGTGGTGTATTTTCCCACAGGGACTTCTACTCCTGTTCCTGTTGCTCCTGTTGCTGCTTCTTCTGATCGAGGTGAGGGAGTCGCGAGCTAGATCCCTACCAGTCGTCGTCCAGAGAGTAGATGTACCCTTATTTTTTTTTGAGAGTTCTTGTTGAGAGACTTTGTAGTGAGGTATAGAGTTGTACTTTTCTTTCTGAGTTGAGTGACTTGTACTTTGTTGAGGACTTTGTATTAATTTATTTTATTTCTAGCAGTTTATTTTCAGCTCTGATATCTGGATAGTTTAGTATCTATCTTTTGCAGGTTGGACGCTTCGTCTATACGGGGTTCACCGTATGGGCGGCGGATCTGTTGGCGAGCCCGGGTCGCAGTTTCAACGCCGGGGCGTGACAGATTAGAGTGGTATCAGAGCCTAGGTTGTAGGTCATTGTTGACTTAGAAACCCTAGGCTTGTGGTTGGACATTAGGATGACTACGTGAGAGTCGTGACTGTTAGCGAGAGTCCTGATTGAGTTTCATACCTCTTCCAAGGGATGGGATGAGTGATTGTCATGTTTATTCTCCTAAGCGATTATGTTGGCTGCAGACAACATAATGCTATGGAATGGATGACATGTCTTAGACTTTCGCTGGATTGGGTTGTTTGGTTGTTGTGTCCTGATGTTTGTTATTGTGCAGTGGACTACGATGCCCCTGAGACGTCGTGTAGCGAAGAGGGCACATCCCGCATCTGACGAATAACCCGAGCAGCGGGAGGCAGAGCTATCAGAGCAGAGCGAGACCCAGGAGTTATGGATCCAGATGGCACAGATGTCGGAGGCTGTCCGTGTGAGGACCCGAATCCCCACTTTAGGGCTTACTGTTGGATTGGAGGTTTCAGGGTGTGCGTGTGTGCGTGCCGGGCCCCAGAATTGAGTTTCTGGTAAAATTGGAGCTTGTTTTCTTTTCTGGTAGTCCATTTTGGGTGTGTGAGGTGTTTGCGCGCTTATCGGAGCTAAGAATGTGACCCGGAACGGAAATTGGATCAAGTCTACTCTTCCGGGAAATTTTGGAAAATTTTAGAAGTGGAATTTGGCCGATCGGACCTCGGATTTGGATTCAGCGCGCGAAAACGAGCGAAATGGACTATTTACTTGAATTTTTCTGAGCCCGGACGCGAAAACACGGAAATCGAGGCTCGGGTTACTGTTCCGGCGGCCGGAGAAGCGCCGGCGGCGGCGGAGCGCGGCGGAGCGCGGCGGCGGAGGGTGGCGCAGGCGCGCGGTCCACCGCGGGGCGCGTGCACCGGGCGGAGGCCACGTGGAGGGCTGCGGTTGGCCGGCGCAGCGGGCGCGGTCCACGGGCCTTGGCGGGAGCACGGTGGACCGAGGGCATGCCACGTGGCATCTCGTGGTTGGTGCGGTGTTGTGCACGCGGTCCACGAATTTGTGGCTCTGGTGCACGGTAGACCGGTGGACACGTGGCGTTGTCTGGTTGGCGGGTTCTGGTGCACTCGGTCTACACGGCTGCGGCGGTTGAGGCGGTGCCTCGGGGCGCGTGCCCGACCCGGAGCCGGCGGCCACGCGGCCGCGCACGTGGGCGTGGCGCGGGGGTCAAACCGGCGACGTGGGGGCGCCACGTGGCGCCCCGTGGTTGGTCCGGCGCAGGGGTGCACGACGCCTGGTCGGGACACGTGGCATCACGGGATTCGTCGCGGGGCGTGCGCCGGGTGCGGGGAGCAGGCTTGGGACACGTGGCGGCTTGTGGAGGTTTCGGGCGCGCACAGTAACGGGCCGGCCCGTTACTGTAGCAGCCCGAAAACTTTCGGGCGCCCGAATGTTGGGCCCGAAAGTGGTCAACTCGCCTTTTTGGGCTGTTTTCTCTTGTGGGCCTATAAATAGGCCATTTGGGATGCGATTTTCTGCCCTTTCCCGTGGGATTTAGCCTCTACTCCCTTCACAAGATTTCTTCCTCTCTCTCTTGCCAATCTTTCGGCCGAGCTTCAGATTTTCTGGAAGCCGCGACGACTGTGTTTTCTACCTCGTAGTGCGGAGCGACGTTCTACTGTTGGAGGCCCGTTATCGCCGCATTTCGGTCTAAAAATTCTACAGAGCTACCCCGACAGTCTTTTTCAGCGATTTTTGCGGCGTTGGATTCACGAGAGGTAAATCTTCGACTTTCGTGTTGAGTGTTTTGCCCAGATTTGGGTTTTTGGCACGGTTTTCGAGGCATTACTGAGCCACTGTTTTGCTGTGAGATTCCTGGACAGCACTCACTTCGCGGATTTTTATCTCCTCATCCGGACATCGGAATTCGACGATTCAAGAGCCTATCGACATCTACACTTCGCGAGGATCGCCGTGGTATTTTTATCAGAATTTCTGGAAGATGATTTTCAGGTGAAAATTTCGTGATAACATGGACTGTTCATGCAGGATTTTGAACTTGGGATTTTTTTGTGGATTTTAAGTGTAGAATTGGTTTGTGATTGTATCCAGGATGTTGTAAGCACTACTACAGTGTTGTCAGCTTGGAGGATTGTGTGCTTGGCTGTTCCTGGACTCCCTTATCTGTGTAACCCCGGACAGTTAGCGTGTTCAGGTGGGTGATCCTGCTTTCAATACCTATGGACTGCACTCTAATTCTATGATTATAAGTGCATGCATGATAGTATATGAGCTGTTTAATCTGTGCAAACTGTATGTTAGTACCCACAGTTGATAGTTGTTAAATCTGATGACCTCATTGAACCACTTGCAATATTTGAACTCTTACAACATGAAAACTAAACTTAGCTTTATTGTCAGTTAATTATTTATTCATGCACAATTAGACTACAGAAAATGTGAACATGTATTCAGATTTGCTCATCACCTTAGTTTTTCCCCAGTGGTTGTACCCTTGTCGTTCTGGACATAGTGATTTCTCCCCGAGTCGCGGGTTGGGAGGTTTATTAGCTGGGGTTGCATTTGCACTCGCGTCTGGGGACCGAGTGACGTCTGTAGCAGTCTGTAGATCGGCTTGCATTGAGATAGTGATAGTGATAGTGATAGTGATAGTGACAGTGGATCTGGGATCTCTGGGACATGGTCATAGTGACAGTGTGGATTTTTAGCCAGTGAGTGAGACAGTGATTGGACCATAGCCTGCATGAGCCACATTTATGTTCGACAGTGTTGCGCAGATATTTTACTCGTGTGGGTCGCTCCCCTCGAGTGCCACTCCGGAGTAGGCGAGACCGGGTTGTAGTACCGGCTTTGAGATTGAGCTAGATACCGGGTTGGAGTACCGGACGTACCTACAGCAGTAGGTAGGCGCAGGCTTGACTGGGCCCGTTGTGGCAGTCAGTTTGGATTGGGTGATATGGGTGAGTATCAGTAGTGGCATATCGTCCTTCTATCCTAACCCTTGAGCATTTTAGATAGAGGCATAGTAGCAGTAGATGTTTTACTTTCCAGCTTCTCTATACTACATTTCTTGTGTTACTTTATACCTCTAGTAGACTTAGTGGGCAGACCGTCGGGCTTGTTGGCGGCACCCACTGAGAACTACTGTGGGAGGTAGTTCTCACACCCGTCGTGGTGTCTTTTTCCCCAGGGACGTCAGCTCCAGTTCCTGCGGTGCCTGTTGCTGATCCAGCTCTTCCAGACCGAGGTAAGGGAGTCGCGAGATAGATCCCTTCCCCTTCAGCTTCAGTGTGTTATAGAGGTACCCCTATATTTTTGATTGTGTCATGTTTGAGAGTTATGTAGTGAGGTATCGAGTTGTACTCTTTTGTTTCTTTGGAGAGACTGCTGTTTTCTGGTGAGGATATGTTATTTATATTGTGAGAGACTGTACTATTTTCTGTTCATAGTTAGTCTTCTTTACTGCTCTGATATCTGTTAGTATAGTTAATCTATTTTTGCAGGTTTGACGCTACGCCTCTACGGGGCTTCCTGTAGGGGCGGCGGATCTGTTGGCGAGCCCGGGGTACAGTTCTGACCCCGGGGCGTGACAGTCCGATGGCAGGAGGAGGCCATAGAACGTTTGATGCGCTTGTTGGAGCAGAGAGCACAGCTAGTTGCAGTACCGCTTGAGTGTCCTCAAGTACTTTCTTTCTATGCGGTGGCATATTCAGTTGTACCAGTAGCACCGATGGAGCGAGCAGCCCCCTCCGTGCCGACGAGCAGTGCCGAGGCACCGAGGCAGGGTGGATATTGGATAGTCTTGATTTTCAGGCAGACTGAACGATGACCACTTTCATCGAGCGGATGAATTTGTGCCGCCCGGTTGGAGGGTGCCACAGCAGCGAATTGGGTTGTCACCGGCATGACTTCATTACAGCAGTCTGAGTTAGAGTGTTTTTGGTTTTCCTGTCTGGGCTGGAGGTAGAGGGTTACCACGTGCACTAGAGGTACATGTTCCTGTTGGTATTGTGCACTTGGGGAAGCCTTATGGATTATGTCTAGTGCTGTTGAGACTTGGAATTTTACCGGCAAAGGTGACGGTTGGGTTACAGCTCCACGACTCAGATTGAGCACACGGGATGGACCAGTTGGTGCGGTATCGTGCAACGATTGATTGTGGATTGAGAACCGTGACCTTCCCGCGAGTTGGACGAGTAGATTTGGTTAATCTTCCTTGTCCCCAGCTTTGTGGAGTTCCTGAGGTTTTCCACGTCTCAGCTCAGAGGTGTTTTGCTTTTGGACCCCTCGCCCGTGATTGACTCGCTCCAGTTGAGATTTGTGGGTGTGGGAGTACGAGGGACGCCGTTGCGAATTCTGGCTCGTGTGATGAGAGAATTGCGCAACCGGGCCATGCCGTACTGATTATTGTTTTTGATGAGGAGTAATCACGGAGAGTGAGTAGTGCTTGGGAGCTGGAGACGATGTTGATGGATGCTTACCTTTGGCTTGGAGACTCCCTGTTTGAGTTGTGTTAGTTTCGAGGACGAAACTTTCTTTTAGTGGGGGAGGATGTGAGGACCCGGAAATTCCCACATTTGGATTACTGTTGGATCTGTGACTTCTGGAGAACCAGGATGAGTGTTAGAGGTGTTTGCGCGCATTTTGGACCCAAGATTTGGACCCGGCATGAAAACGGATCAAGTTTGCTTTTTCGGGAATTTTTGAGAAATTTTAGAAGTGGAATTTGGCAAATCGGACATCGGATTTGGATTCAGCGCGCGAAAACGATCGAAACGGGCTATTTACTTGGATTTTTCGGAGCCCGGATGACCCAGCACGGATTTCGAGGTCTTGGGTACTGTTCCGGCAGCCGGAGAAGCGCCGGCGGCGGCGGCGGGCGGCGGAGCGCGGCGGAGCACGGCGGCACAGGCGCGCGGTCCACCGCGGGAGACGTGCATCGGGCGCGGGCCACGTGGCGCGCTCCGGTTGGCCGGCGCAGCAGGCGCGGTCCACGCAGTGGCGCGGGTGCACGGTGGACCAGGGGTGGACACGTGGCATCACGGGGTTGGGTGGTGTTGTGCGCGCGGTCCACGGTGTGGGGAGTGGGTACCTCGGGAAGCGTGCCCGACAGGCGCGCGTGGGCGCGCGTGGGGCGCGACGTGGGCGCGCTGACCCGCGCTTCCCGCTCGGGGGCGCCACGTGTCGGCACCCGCTTCGGCCGCGTGGCGCAGCGCGGTTGGCCCAAACAGCTGTTTGCTGTTTGGGAGGCTACGTGGCAGCTTGGGAGATTTCCGGGCGTGAACAGTAACGGGCTGGGCCCGTTACTGTAGCAGCCCGGAAGATTCGGGCGCTCGGTTTTGGGCCAAAATTCCAAAACTGTTGGATTTTCGGGCTGGGCCTATAAATAGGCACTTTGCTGGGGCTTTTTGCCCCCTTTCCCAAGCTCCCCTGCCCATGGCCCCATTAGCAAAGTTGTAGATTTTTGTGTTGCGCATCTTCTGGCAGAGGCCCGGAATTTTTGGAAGCCGCGACGTCGACGACTTCGGCATCGGAGCGCAGTGTGACGATTTTCAGTTGGAGGCCCGTTTCCGTCGCACTTCAGTCTGAAAGGTCTACTGAGCTACCCCGACAGTGTTTTTGGACGATTCTTGTGGCAGTGGATTCACGAGAGGTACGTCTTCGACTTTCGTGTTGATCATCTTGCTGGATTCAGAGTTTATGACACGGTTTTCGAGGCATTTCTAAGCTGCTGTTTTCTGGTGGAGTTTTTGGACAGCGGCCCCTTGCCGGAATTTTATCTCCTCAACCGGACATCGGATCGAGATGAGCCTTTACACTTTTTGGATCTAATCGTCGCGAGGATTATCATCGTATTTTTTCGGGATTTTTATGAGGCTTTCCCGAAGGTATACTGTTTCCCCTTTTACTGTGCAGAGTTTTACAGTTGTGTGGTTGTGAGTGTTTGCGCACCTGTACTGTGGAATTTGTAACTCGGCCTACGGGGCTCGGATTTGGACGTGCAGGTACCCGTTTCGAAGGTCTCGACGCGATGATCGCAGTGATATTTTTATTGGAATTTTCAGGGCACTTTCTGCAGGTGAAAAATTAGCATCTTTGAGGCTGAATTTCAGGGTGTGTTTATTTGATTAATTTGTGGAATTAAGTGTAAATGTGAACCTTGTGTTGTACCCAGGAGAGTTGCGGGTATTGCTGGACCCGTTAGAGTTGGAGTTTTGGACTTCCTGGTATTTTCAGCTGTGGGACTTGGATAGTCAGCTCTTCAGGTGGGTGGCCTTGTCTTCATGACCTATGGACTGTGCATTAATTCTATCTGTGTAGGGACTTGCATGTTGTAGATGTGTTCTGTATAGCATACTAGATTATAGGAATTGATGTTCCTGATGTTGATAGATCATCATGTGTTTATTTCTTTCCCTACAAGCTGTTGATTATTGTTATCTTGGAATTTGACCTAGCACCCCTGTCATATGTATCATGTTCAGCCAGACTGTAGAAGACTCCTACTTGGGCTAGGTTTCTTTATTGTTCTAGACATTCCCGCATCACCTTATTACTAGTCGTTCTGGACTTAGCTTTTCCTCACCCGAGTTGTGGGCCGAGAGGTCGGGTGGTTGTGGGATGCTTTTACACTCGTGTCGGGGGACCGAGTGGAGTTGATAGCAGTCTGTAGATCAGGTTTCTTTGGGAGAGTGACAGTGGGTCCCGGCTGTGGGGTATCTCCAGCCTGTGTGTTTGGCCTGTTGAGGCAATTGTTCGCAGTGGATGCGATGTTTGGCCTGTTTGGCCTGTTGAGACAGTTGTTCGCATTGGATGCGATGTTCGGCCTGTTTGGCCTGTTGAGGCAGTTGTTCGCAGTGGATGCGATGTTCGGCCTGTTTGGCCTGTTGAGGCAGTTGTTCGCAGTGGATGCGATGTTCGGCCTGTTTGGCCTGTTGAGGCAGTGGTTGTAGATCTGGGTTCCTAGGGAGCCGTCTGAGTGAGACAGTGTTTTGTTGGTTAGCCGATCTTGTTGATCGAGGATTTGGATCATAGCCTGCATGAGCCATATTTGAGACACTTGACAGAGATACTTGTTACTGATATACTTTACTCGTGTGGGTCGCTCCCCTCGAGTGCCACTCCGGAGTAGGCGAGACCGGGTTGTTGTGCCGGTGTGAGACTGAGCTTTTCTATCGCGACTTGTCGTTGCATTTGTCTCTCTGGCTGTGCTGGTGTTGGCAGTCATGGACGTCCTACGTAAGTCCGCTCCTCCGGGACGTAACGGCAGTAGGTTGGCGCAGGTTTGACTGGACCCGAGGAGGCAGTCAGTTTAGATTGGGTGATCAGAGATGAGAGTTAGTTGTTGCACCATGTTATCATCTGTTCCACTCTTTGAGCATCTAGATAGAGGCATAGTAGCTGTAGAGTTACTTCTTACCAGCTTTTCCTTACAGCCATGCATTGGTTACTTTATGCCTCTAGTAGACTTAGTGGGCAGACCGTTGGGCTTGTTGGCGGCACCCACTGAGAACTACTTGGGACGTAGTTCTTACACCCGTCGTGGTGTATTTTCCCACAGGGACTTCTACTCCTGTTCCTGTTGCTCCTGTTGCTGCTTCTTCTGATCGAGGTGAGGGAGTCGCGAGCTAGATCCCTACCAATCGTCGTCCAGAGAGTAGATGTACCCTTATTTTTTTTTGAGAGTTCTTGTTGAGAGACTTTGTAGTGAGGTATAGAGTTGTACTTTTCTTTCTGAGTTGAGTGACTTGTACTTTGTTGAGGACTTTGTATTAATTTATTTTATTTCTAGCAGTTTATTTTCAGCTCTGATATCTGGATAGTTTAGTATCTATCTTTTGCAGGTTAGACGCTTCGTCTATACGGGGTTCACCGTATGGGCGGCGGATCTGTTGGTGAGCCCGGGTCGCAGTTTCGACGCCGGGGCGTGACAAAAACAAAAAGGGGAGTAAGGCAAGGCGATTCATTATCACCATATCTTTTTCTTCTAGTCGCTGACTTCTTAGTTAGGATAACGGAATCAGCCAACTTGCATGATCTAATCAAGGGGATTGGACCATCTGAGGATTGTGTGGTGACACTTATCCAATATACGAACGACACTTTTTTTTTGTGAGACGAAGAAGAAGTATTTAAAGAACATACGTTTCATATGGAGCCTATTCGAGTGGGCATCAGGGGTGAAAGTTAATGAAGAGAAAATCGAACTGTTCTATATTGGGAAGAAGACACAGGAAAGATACTAGCCTTGCCAACTATCTGGAGTGTAGGGTGGGGCGTTTTCCAACTAAAATATCTTGGATTACCATTATCTAACAAAGCCCTACGCAAAGAGGACTAGGTAGGGATTATTGATAAAATCCAAAGAAGAATAGATGGGTGGCAAGCAAAATTATTATTTAAAGAAGGTAGACTAACGTTGGTGAATTTAGTACTAACTAACTTGCCACTCCATTTTTTCTCCGTCTTTAAGGCACCGAAATGAGTTATCAAACGAATTGAGACACTGCGAATGGATTTTTTTTTGGAAAGGTAGAGTAGGTGCTAAGACCGGAACGCGTATGGTAGCATGGCAAACTGTCACCGCCCCGAGTCCGCCAATTTGTACGGTTCGGGCACGCCAACAGACCCGCCAATCGGGTAAGACATTTTCCTACCCGAAAAGAACGGTAACATCCATAATAACACCACAAGTGTATGCGGAAGCTCAATATCAGAGTACTAAAATCACTACAAATTTAAAACTTTCATTCAATAACAAACAGTTAATGCGGAAATGAAAGCATATAAGAGTGAACCATGCATTACTTTATTACACTTACATCTCTGAACTTGCAAATAAAATTATTACAATTCTTTTACATAAATTCCTCACCATACAAGGTTCACTCAAGAAATATAAATGGGATACCTCTGCCAGACCCTCTAGGTCTCTATGCTGTTGGGCCCTTGCCCCTGTCGCATGCCTCGCCGTCTGCATATGAACCGTCGCAACCGCTGCATCCATACTTGAACCTGTGGGGGGAGTCACCCAAGGGGTGTGAGAACTACATCTGAGTTCCCAGTGGGTTCAACCACCGAGAAAAAGTGTCCTACACCACTTGGTCCAATGGAAGCAATAATAATAGTGCTAGGAAACTAAAATCCTCGATATCAAATGCAGCTATGCAAAATAATATATATCACTATCTGTATATACTCATCGACCCAGCACTACTCTGTCTAGCCACACTAGGCTACTAAGCACCAACTCGGCCACTATGCCGCTGTATAGAGGGTCCAACTAACCCGGCCACCTTGGCCACTCTATTTTTCTCTTTTTCTTTACATTCTGGTGCTTTAGTTCAAGTTAACCCTCGAAAATTCTTATCTAACGGGCCCCAGCCTGGTAGTCCTGCTACCATAAGATAAGATTTCTAAGGTTGCCGATAACACCCGCAAGTGTTACCCCGTCCTACGGAAGAAACGTCCCGAACGGGTCTCTACCCGGGAGAGGGGCACTGCCTGCAACTCCAACATGGGCCGCGTTTCACTCCGTAGAATCTTTATATTTTCTTTTCTTTTTCTTTTCTTTTATTTTCTTTTTCTTTTCTTTTCTTTCTCTTTTTACTTTAGTTCTTAGCCTCTTTGCCTTTGAACACTTACTTTTCTTTCTTATTCGAGCTTATAGCTCACTTTTTGCCACTGGCAAATCACTTTCTCTTTCCTTTGAGCATTTACTTCTTTGCTTTCACTTTAAGCCTTTCGAAAGTATCTCGTCCGACGGGTCACTGCCCAGGGAGTCCTGCTCCACTTGACGAGTCTCAAATTCGAAGGCGTCATTTACATTCTCTTTATGCTTTTTAGCCACTTTTAGCTTGCTTTTAAACTTTGTCTTTTTACGACAATTTAACTCTTATCCTAGGTCTCACAATCAGGATAACTAGAGAGTCACTTGGACTCTTATCATTTCTCTTTTGTTCTATTTGTCTTAAGCAATTTGCTTGTCTTGCTTATTAGTCACTTTTAGCTCAATCTTGAGCGATTTGCTTGTCTTGCTTACTAAGCCACTTTTAGCTTTCTCTTAAGCTCAATTTCTTTTATCCTAAGTTCTTTACTCTAGGATAATTCGGGTGTCTCTAGCACCAATTCAGGTTGGAACATCTTATTCTCCTTCCAAAGCCCTTATGCTTCAATTACCCTTAAGGTTTGCACTATGTCACAAGGACACTAGTCGCTTTCCATTTTATCAGACTTAGAGTTCATTAACCCTATTTCCATTATCTTTTCCTTTCATGTCTCCACACTTGATCATTTTCCAATTTCCTTATTTAACTCTGATTGAAGTTAAATTAATTTATCCCTTTACCCAGACGTCCTATGACTCTCTGGGGTTATGTTCATTCAATTCTTTAACTTTGGGATCTAATCCCCTTTTTCCTGATTCCTCACGGAATCCTAGAGTTAACTTAACTCTATTTTCCTGTTCCACCTTGAACTTAGGGTCACACTGACTCTAATATCCTGTCTGTGAGTTCAAACTCCTCTAATTTACCTTAGGTTCCCTTTACCTAAGTTCCATGTCGCACTCATCCTAGAGTTCCTTGACTCTATGTTGATCACTAGTTCACCTTAGGTTCTCTTTACCTAAGTTCCATGTCATACTCGTCCTAGAGTCTCTTGACTCTATGTTGACCACTAGCTCTCCTTAGGTTTCTTTACCTAAGTCCCATGTCATATACGTCCTAGAGTTTCCTGACTCTATGTTGACCACTCTATCCAGTGTCCTTAGGTTATCACCTAAGACCATGCCACTCGTCCTCCCTAGGATAACTCCTAAGTTGATGTCACTCGTCAAACCCCTATACTAGGTTTTCTCCTAGTCTTACTACCAACCAATGTTGTTTCCTTATGTCACGTGATTCCTAGGGTTATACCCTAACATGATCACAATCATAAATAGCTAATCTTTTTTCATGCATACAATTATTTTCATCTTATTCATAAAATAATAATTATCTCTACGCATGCATAATCATCATATATCTTTGGCAACCAACAGTTGCACTTTTCCTCTGTGTCCACTTGCACATGCACATCTATTCCTCTATCTCCGGCAACCAACAGTTGCACTTTTTCATCTGAATCCATCTACACAGGCAATCATAATCATAATTACCTAACGCCTCTAACAGGCTACTATCATGCTTCGAATCGAAAAGCAAAGGAGCAAGGGGAGAGGTCACCCAATTTCGGCAGAATTCCCCACCTTGTGATGCCCCCAATTGCTTGTAGACACTTGCAATTGGTCTCCGCGCGATTCCACTTGTTTCCTCGAGCTTGCACGCAAAACGGTGCACATCCCTCGAGTCCGCACGCAAAACGGTGCACGTCCACCATACCTGCACGCAAAACGGTGCACGTCATTACAATTTCTCACGCAAAACGGTGCGCGCTATTTTAACCTGCACGCAAAATGGTGCGCGACTACACAACCTGCACGCAAAACGGTGCACGTACCTCCGGTTTGCACGCAAAACGGAGCATGCTTCTCTTAAGGTTGCACGCAAAATGGTGCACGTCTTTTCTGACCCTGCACGAGAAACGATGCACAATATTAGGGTCGGCACGCGAAACTGTGCGGGACAACACGATCTGCACGCGAAACGGTGCACGTACCTCGAATCTGCACGCAAAACGGTGCATATTTTCCCTAGCCCTGCACGAAAAACGATGCAAACTATTAGAACCTACACGTAAAACGGTGCGCATTGGTCCAACCCGCACGCAAAACGCAGCACGTACCCCGTATTAGCACGCAAAACGGTGCACACTCTACTGTAGGGTTGCACGCAAAACGGTGCATATTTTTTCGGCCCTGCACGTAAAACGAGATGCATTGTTAGAGTCGGCACGCAAAACGATGCCCGTTAGTCCAACCTGCACGTAAAACGAAGCACATACCTCGCATTGGCACGCAAAACGGTGCATGTTCCTTTCTCAACGTTGCACGCAAAACAGTGCACGTTTTACGAGTTCGCGTCCAAAACTGCGCGCATTTGCCGAATCCGCACGCAAAACGGTGCACGCCTCCACGAGCTTGCACGCAAAACGAGGCGCGTCCAAAACGCCCGCGAAACTCGCGCAGTAAAACGGCACAGAAAAGTTGGGTCCCTAACATGCACGTGGGCAAGGGGTCAAATCCAAAATCCAAAAGCAAACTTCAAAACTGTGCCAAAAATACCACAAAAACGACACACGGAGCCTACCTCGACAACGCCGTGACGTCCATCGCGCCCATTAGCCTCTTTGGAGCACCTTGCGCGCACCACGGAGTCCACGGTGCGCTCGTGCGCCCTCGAAAACCCCGCCTCGGAGTCGCCCGCTCTCCTCTTGGTACGCTCGGGTGAAGCAAAAAGGGAAAAAGGAGGAAAAATGGAGCCTTTTGGGCCTATATAGGCCGAGTCCGAACTTTCGAGCGCATCATTTCGGGCGCCTGAAAATTTTCGGGCGGCTACAGTAACCGGCCCGCCGCGGTCCACGCGCCCATACCGCGCCAGCGAGGTGCCACGTCAGCGTCGCTCGGCCAATCCAGGGCCGCCACGTGGACCGCACCCACGCCTGCTCTGACGCCGGTCGCAGGGATGCGTCGCGTCAGCGCGTCGCGTCGCGCTGACCCACCAATGGGAGGCCAACACGTGGCCTCCCCGCGACACCGTGCCAGGGAGCCGCCGCGCCTTCCCCACGCGCCCTGCCGCCTTGACCGCTGAGTCCAATGGGGAGACGCCACGTGGCGTTCCCCCACCTACCACGCGCGCCGCCCGCGCTGCCATGCCTCGGGATTCGCGCCCGTGCCTCGGGATTCGCGCCCGCCGTCTCGGGATCCGTGCCAACTGCCTCGGGATCCGTGCCAACTCGGGATTCGGGCGCTGCTACAGTAACTTTCGGGCGCACCCCATTCGGACCGGGCTGCTACAGTGAACCGGGTTCGCTACAGTGCAGCCCGGTTCGCTGCAGCCCACAAATGCCGGTTTGCTACAGTACTTTCCGGGCACCCGGAACTCACTTTCGGGCGCCCGAAACTTGGGCCCAAGCCCAGTTTCGCCTGTTTTCGTCCATTCTTGCCCGTTTCTCGCCCGTTTTCGCTCAAATTTGACGGGCAGCCACAGTTTAACTTAATTTACCTCATGGTACTTAAACTTTTCATTTTGGACCACCTCTGGGTCACCATAAGTCCCACTGTATTTAATTTCACTAGCGGAGCCCGTTCTCACTATCCGGGTGTCCGATCAACGCGAAACTTTTACTGTGGCCTTAAAACACATTTACGGAGCTCCCGTAATTTTCTCGGAATTTTTCGCTTACAATCTGGGCCCACTTTCTCATGTAAGATTCAAGATCTTACATTCTAATCCCGATTTGGGCTCAATTCGTTTCCAGGTCATCCTTTACTTCTATAAATTCAATAAAATAGCATTTCATACCATTTTATTTACATTTATTTATATACCAAAATTCCGGTTCATTACACAAACTGTGCGTAGGGATAAGAAATAAGGTGGACTGGGAGTGAAAGATCTATTTGCAATGAATGATACTTTACTTTCTAAATGGTGGTGGCATTTTTTCACTAAACAAGATTTAAGATGGAATAATCTTGTTGGAACGTTATATTACAAATGGAGGAAACCTTTAAGTGAAGGGAGGTGGTTTCGACCTGCCTTTCAATGATGGAAAAGTGTGTTATCTACTAGGGATATTTTCAAAAGTGGCACGTGCTTTTCTCTTTGGAACGGCCAGTCAATTGATTTTTGTTCGGATAGATGGTGTGGTGATGCATCATTGAAGATGTTCTTTCCAAATATCTTTGATAAAGTGGGTTTGAAGGAAGTTTCAATCAATAAATATTTTTTTCCTAACGGTTGGAGATGGAGAAAAATTTTGAGAGGGGTTAGTGTCGGGACATTGAGGGGTGACCATACAATCAGAGATCTTAAGGAGATACTCACAAATATCCAAGTAGCAAATAGACCAGACGAACTCCGATGGAGATGGAACGTGAGGTTTAGTTTTAACGTTAAGTCGGTGTATACACTTATCAAATATTGAGGGGTACGAGATGTCTCCCTACTGAAGGCTCGGAAACTGAAAATATCGCTTAAGGTAAAGATCTTCGTGTGGTTAGCCATTCGAAATCGATTACCCACGGTCGATAACTTAATCAAAAGATGGTGGTCGGGAGATCCACAATGTGTGTTGTGCGGCAACAATGTTGAGACATGTGATCACCTACTTGTGAGATATGCTTTTAGCATTTTTTTGTAGAGTACCGGGGCTAAGTAACTGTTCGGGTGAGCCCATGTGAGCATCTGGAGATGCTTGGATAGTGTGAGTGCCACTAGATGCGCGAATGACGCGAAAAACGGACTCGGGACCGTAAAATAGCTGAAACTGTATGTTTCAGAGTTTCCGGGCGCCCTAGGAGAAATTTTGGACGCCCGAAAGTTGCGGAACTCAGGTATGGGCGCCCGAAAGTTACTGTAGCAGGCCGAGAATTGGATGGCTGTGATTTTGTTAGATTTTTGGCTTATTGTGAGATCTGTGATGTTGCACTGTAGCACCGGATCCTTGGAGAGGGCGCCCGCAGGATCGAGTAGAGGATCTGAAACTCTGACGTGGATTCGGGCCGTCTACTGTTGCGGAGCGGGCGGCCGGGGGAGCGCCCGTGAGTTACTGTGCCGTAAAAGAGGGCGCCCGGTCATAGTTTTAGGGCACCCGAAACCCGAATTTTCTCGCGAGAACAGGTTAGTGATTATGGTTGTTCCGCGAGATTTTTCACCACCTGACGTGATGGTGTGCTTGTAGGCTGCACGTTTGATGCCATGGAGTGGGTGAGAGCATGGTCTACTTATCCCATCACCTTTCCCTCCCTCTACTCCTTCTTCTCTATCTTTTTCTTCTTCCTCTAGCCAGAGCCAGCAGAGCCACCATTGTTGCCTCAGGAGCTCACCAGGGGAGCTTCAGTAGAGAGCCTTGGAGGATTTCTTTCAACGCGAAGCTCTAGATTTCGATTGTGAGCTTGGAAGAGAGCTTGTCCTATTAAGGAAAGCTCGGTTTGGAGCTTGCGCCCGCGAAACAGCATCAGAGGTGAGTACTGTGCATTTTCGAGCTTTTGCGAAATTTTCTCAGATTTTTGGTTTTGACTGAGAGTTGGATTTTGAGACTTGGAATGGGTTTTCCTTTTTCTTTTCTTCTTCCCTGTGCTGAGAGGAGCAGCTGGTTGCTGTGTTGAGCTGAGGAATCTCGCTGTCGCCATTCACTGTGCGGAGCGACAGGGAGCTTGGGGGGGTGTGCTGTGAGCTTGGTGGAGATTGGCCATGGTGTTGACCTGAGTTAGAGGGACTTTGCTAGAGGCTTTTGGAGCAGGCTGTGGGATCCTGGAGGATTTCTCTAAATGCTTAACAAAGGTGCGCGCGCCGGGGTGCCGAGGTGTTGTTTTGGCAGATTTTGACTGTGAGCGACGCCGTACTTTTCCGACTTCTCTTTTGCCTGTGGAAAGCGATCCAGGTGGGTTGGAATTCTTCCAAACTTTATGGAATGCCTTCTAATTTTGTTGAAAGCATATTTAGCATGTCTAATTTAGCTGTTTTTATAGCTGGTAAAATCTAATAGTTGCCTAGAAAATTACATAATGACAAACCTAAACCCCAAATATTTTTAGTATGATCTTGAGACTATTTGACACTAGATTGCATGTTTAATTGACATTAGGGATGTATCTGAACCGTTTTAAAAAATCGATGAACCTATTTTAACAAAATTGGCTTTTAAAAATGGGTTTTTATATTTGAGAGCGCCCTGAGAGGTCGGATAGGTTTAGGATGCATGCATATTCGCGCCTGGGGCCGAATTGATTTTTATAACTCAGTGGATGAGTTTCCTAGTGTCTTGGGGGTTTTGAGTGCATTATCAGATTGAGTCGTGGAGGGTTCTCCGACATGTTTATGGGTTAGTTGGCATTCGAGTTTCCAGTCTATTTGATCGTGGATTATAGCCTGCATGTGCCGCTTGTTGAGCCAAATGTGAAACGTTTGTTCCTCGGTGGGGTCGCTCCCCTCGAGTTGTCGCTCTGGATGCGATGTTGATGATGCGCCTGATAAGGCTGCTTTGCGTGATATTATGATAGTTCGATTGGACACCCTACGTTGATAAACTAGGGGGCGCAGGCTTGGCTGGACCAGATTTGGCAGTCAGAGAGATTGGATTGATATGAGCACCTCGTGAGCGAGTGGATGCATTGCATGCTCATAGTTGAGTATTTCCTTTGAGCATGATACTTGAGGCATAATAGTTGTAGCTTTCATATTAGCTTTTATATTCAAGTTTACCCATTTTATTGCCTCTAGTAGACTTAGTGGGCATATCGTGGATGTTGACAACGGTACCCACTGAGAACTACGTGTTGGTGTAGTTCTCACACCCGCTGTGGTGTATTATTTTCAGGGGTAGCTGTTCCGGCTTCAGTTCGAGCGAAGGCAGCAGATCGAGATAAGGGTGTGGCCAAGTAGCCCCTTACTAGCTTTATTTTGAAAGTCAGAGGTAGATGTACCCTGTTTGAGATATTTTATTTTGTACTGGACAGTCTAAGAGATATGTTGTATTATTTTTCATAGTGGGAGATGACTATATATTTTGGATTTTGCATATTCAGATGTTCAGTTTATGATTCTGTAGCTATTTAATTTATTTCAGCTCTGATACATGTTTAGCTATATATCTGACTTGCAGGTTAGACGCTTCGTCTGTGCGGAGATTTCCGTACAGATGGCGGATCTATTGGCGAGCCCGGGTCGCAGTTTCGACCTCGGGGCGTGACATTTTTAATGCCCAACACCCTGAATAGACAACACACCTAAAAGTTTGCGGTACAGATTAGGGAAGTTTGGGAGCACTTGATGGAAAACGACAATTAGGAGGCTGCAATGAAGAATCTCGTTAGGGTTGCAAAATGTTGGTGGATAATATGGCGAGAAAGAAACAATGTCATCTTTCAAAATCAAGCATCAGGTCCATTATTAGCTGTTAAACGAATAAGGGAGTTATGGAGGGAATGGAATGAATTGTACAGTCCTAGGTGAGTTAGGATAATGACGAGTCTTTTTATAGGTGTGTGTTTTTTTTTATTGTATTTTATTTTTCCCGAGACCCTATTGCCTCACCTTCGATACCCTGTTGCCTCACCTCTTGTAGCTAAATATATTTACCAAATAAATGAAGCGGGTAGCGAGCTACCTGTCACGCCCCGGGATCGAAACTGCGACCCAGGTTCGCCAACAGATCCGCCACCTATACGAAAAATCCTGCATAGGCAAAGCGTCCAACCTGCAAGGATAAAACTACGGCTAAACAGATATCAGAGCTGGAAAGTAAACTGTTGTAAAACTAAAATTCAACCACTGTACAACTTAAAATAAAGATATCATATCCATCTCCCAAAATAATCATCATACATCATACTCTGATACAAGATCTAAGAACCCAAAAGGGGAGGTAAACTAAAATAATAATACATCAGTGTACAGACTTACAGTATAAATCAGATCTTAACAATACATCAGTTGTGACGCCCCACTTCCCAGGGGTCACCCATCCTAGAGCTAGAGACAATACATCAGTTGTGACGCCCCACTTCCCAGGGGTCACCCATCCTAGAACTACTCTAGCTCTAGCACGCTTAACTCTCATAACCTCTTGGATCTTGCTACCATCCAAAATGCTATAGCCGGGTTAAGAGATTTAGTCATATTATATCATTTATATATAGGACTAATACACATTCCGGGGGTGTCACATTCTTCCCCCCTTTAAGCCCTGACGTCCACGTCAGGCTCAAGCACACTCACAAGCACCAGGCGATGTGAGACTCGTCTCGCTAGCCTTAGCCGACCTTGTGAGGAGCTGCACTCCACTCACAACGGTCATTAGCCGGGGAGCCTCGCTCTACCCGCTATATAACCCTAGCTCAGCCGAGACTCATCTCACATTTCTGGCTGGTGAATGGCTCTGATACCAACTGTGACGCCCCACTTCTCACGGGTCACCCATCCTAGAACTACTCTAGCTCTAGCACGCTTAACTCTCATAACCTCTTGGATCTTGCTACCATCCAAAATGCTATAGCCGGGTTAAGAGATTTAGTCCTATTATATCATTTATATATAGGACTAATACACATTCCGGGGGTGTCACATCAGTCTTTCAAAATAAAGAAAACTCTCAAAGAGTAAAATATACAAATCTAACTGACTGTATTATAAATCTCCAACAAAGGGGTACAGTTACTCTCCAAGGACAGGTAGGGATCTAGCTCGCAACTCCCTTACCTCGATCAGAAGAAGCAGCAACAACAGAGGTAGGAACTGGAGAAGACGCCATTGCAAAACTGTCACCGACAGAGGGTGTGAGAACTATACCAACACGTAGTTCTTAGTAGGTATCGTCTCCAAGAACAACAGTCTGCCCACTAAGTTTACTAGAGTCATAAGATAACGATGCAGTAAAAATTGAATAAGAAAAGCTAGATATACTCTACAGCTACCATGCCTCCATCTAAATGCTTAATGGGTGATACAGATGAAAAGATATGCAACCACTCGCACATGAGGTGCTCAATCGACCATATCGAACTGACTGCCACATAGGGTCCAGTCAAGTCTGCGCCTACTTACTGCCATTACATCCACAGAGGAGTGGACTTACGTAGGGCGTCCGTGACTGCCAAAATTGGCCCAGCCAGAAGGACTGCGTCGACAAGTCGCGATAGCAAAGTAACAGGCCCAGCTCCGGAGCGGCACTCGAGGGATGCGACCCCACCGAGGAAAATATCCGCGCATCTCTATCGAGCTCAAAGTGGCTCATGCAGGCTATAATCAAAATCCACGCTCACTCTCAGAACGGAAGAACTCAAGATCCTCAAACATCTCGCACAACTGTCGGAGTACTCTTAACGACTCAAACAAACAAAGCTCTCACGAATCTCGAGACACTAGCGAACTCAACCAACTCGTGACACTAAACTCACTGGCTGGAGATACTCCATTGCCGGTACCACCGTCGCCCTAAACGGCTCCCAAAACGAAACACCCAACTCGCCACGCTAAACACACTAGCTGGAGATACTCCACAGCCGGGATCGACCCACAACTCAGGGCTAACAAAACTGGTCGGACGACACTCAACGACTCGGGACCACCGTCAACCCAAACAGTTCCCAACAACACTGACCGGAAGATACTCGACGGCCCGGGACCACCGTCTATCCAAACGGCTCCCAACACTAGCGCTGGTCTAATCTCAGCTACCAGACTCCACTCGGCCCCCAGGTACGAGTGCAACATACGTCCTACAATAACCCGACCACTCGGCCCACTACCCGGGCGAAGAAAACTCTATGTTCAGGGAAAGAGAAGGAAAGTGTGGGAGTGCCTAGAGCATAAATAAACCTAGCACAAGTGAGGGTTTTCTACTAGTCTGATTAGACATGCAGTATATGACGGGGTGCTAGGTCAAGTTCCACAGTATAATCATGCATTATAACCAATATATAAACCTCTAACTATATTATGCATAAAACTAAACCAACATAATATGGACAAATCATATCATGCTTGCTTCCAATCAAAGGTAGTATACTCTAGTCATACATGCTCACAAGCTTAAACAAAAGCGGACATGCATCAATCATATTCTCCAACGAGTAAGTGAACATCATCATCTAGCTTGCTTTCCACTAGTATAGGATAAACATTTTTATTTTGTAACTATCCTTCATGCATAAGGGTAAATAAGTCATGCAACTCTCAAATCCACATAACATGTACAATTTATCAAGTAAGTCTTAATCCCATCATTCAAACCATTTCTCATGCTTATATCTCAATCATCAAAATTGTACATTAAACTATGCATGCATACTAACATATAGAGTTAGAGAACCGTCCGCCGGTTTTGGAGACAAAAGCAACCCACCTGAAAAGTATTGATCCAAGGCCCGATCAAGCTGAATTTCGGCGTGTAGAATCCTCGACTCTTCTGAAAAATAATGCCGTAGAAATCGCTCAAATCTGACTCCCGGATTGGGTGCAATCGTCGAATCAACGCCTGCTGCGCGGTAATATCCAAAATTTCAGCATGATGCAAGAAAATTCAAGAATAAAGTTTCTGTATCTAATAATCCCAAGGGAGGTTCCAAACAGCGGTAACAAAGTATCCTTGATCAATTAAACCCTCCCCAAACATCAATAATTCATCAAAAACCCTTGATAAATAATACTCGTCATGCTACACTCATGCTGTCCAAAAACAGGGTACAAAAATAAAACATAGAGTTCAAGGAATTTTAGAGCTCAATTTAGAAGAAATTCCTCTTAGGTGTCAACATAAAAATATTCATCTACATCTTAATAACACATCCATACAAAAAAATCTCCAAAAAACATGATATTCCCGTAGCTGTCCACATACAAATGCCCATTGCTCAAAGAAACAAATCAAAACTGTATTGTAAAAATCTGCACTACAGGATCTGGAAGATGACAGGAAATGCCTGGGAAAACCAGCTCCGAATCTAATAAGGAAGGTTTCAATGGATTCCTTGTCGAGAGTAGATAGAAATCAAGCTAAAGAACTCTCAAATCCGAGCTCGTATGAAAGAGAAAACTCAAAATTACTCAATAGTGTCCAAGCACAAAATCTGTGCGTGATGATTCCAGAAATACTAAAAATACTCCAAGAAATCTCATGATCCATGAAAAAAGCTGAATACCAAAACTGTAGATTTACCTCTTGTGGAGATTCCCTCCAAAAATCAGCTAAAATCTCGAAGAATTGAGCTCTGGGGAGCTTCTGCATCGAAATGCGACGAAGTTGGCCGAAGCTTCAACAATGGTGGAGCTCTCTAAGGTTGATGAAAAAGATGATCAAAGAGTTTTCAAAATCCTCCAAGAATCCCAGGTAATGTAGAGGAGGTGAAGGTGATTATCAGGTAAAAGCCTCTCCAAAATGGCCAAGACAAAAAGAGCAAAGATGGAGAAGCAAAGTCCCTATTTATAGCCCAAAACAAAACTGAAGAAAAAATCCAACATTCGGGCTCTTGGGCCTAATTCGGGCGCTCGGAACCTCTCAGGGTCAACCAACAACAACCGCCTGAATCAACCCGGGCCGTCCGATGCCGCCACGCATCGCCAATTCGCGCCAGCGCCCCGCGGTCAACAGCCCCGCCAATCAGCGTCCGCCACGTGGCAACCCCACCAACCGCACGTGGACAGCACGTCCGGTGCGGTTCAATGAGGGCGTGCCACGTGGCGCGCCTTACATGCTCCACGCCGATGCTGCACCATCCAACCACGAGCCGACACGCGTCTAGGCCCTCAGCCACCACGCTGCATGTAACGCGCTTGATGCACCCGTCAAATCCGAAGCCGCCACGTGTCCCCAGCGCACCAAATGGGGAGCCGCCACGTGGCACACCCAACTACCCAACGCCGCGCCTACCTGCGTGCCTGCCCGGCCTGCCCGCGCTGCTCCCGTGGGCCGCGCCTACCAAGCCTGCTACGCCAGCCAACCCCAGGCCTCCGCGTGTCCGCCGAGCGCCAATAGGAAGTTGCCACGTGTCTCTCCGATCCACGGCTCTCCCCCTACATCCGAAAATATTGTAAAACTTCTAATTCTGTAAAAGCGGGAATGGTTCACCGCTTTCATTCTAATTCTTTTTTTATTAAAATTTAAAAACGGATATAAAAGACGTAATGGATTTATTCGATACTAACAGAATAAAGTTTTAAATACGAATACAAAAAATAAAAGTAAAAATCCGACAGATTTGAATTCAGATATGAATTTATATTATATAATATATTATAAATGTTCAATTCTATATTTGAATCTATATTTTAAAATTTAAAATTTAATATAATATCTATATCTATACTATATATAAAAACATATATAAGTTGAGAGAGGAAATCCTAGAAAAATAAAAGAATATGCTACTAATAATTATGTAGTGAAACTAGATTTTATATTTTTTTCTCGAATAGATAATTTTATTTTTTTTGTTTATTAAATATTAATATATCTTTTCATATCTTTTTATATTTTTAAATTATCTCAAAGTAAACATAAATCAAAATAAATCAAATTTTAAAATATTTTTTTCTTTTAAATAAATAATTTCATATTTTTTTTATTTTTTTGTCGAAAAAATAAATCAAAACAAAACAAATTTAAAAATTAATTAATTTAAAAATAAAATTATACCACTAATAATTATTTAAATCAAAAAATATATTTAAATTAAAAATAAATAAAAATAAATTAAAATTTAAAAATAAATAAATTAAAATAAATTATATCTTCTATACGCGGTGAATCATTTACTATTTTTAAAAACAAATTTAGCTAGCCGTGTGTCCGAAATAATTATAAAATTTGTTAAATTTTATTATTTGTATATTAAAAAGGTGAGTACAACTATGCACATTTATTAAGCGCACTCATTCTAGAGTTTGAATATTATATTTAAATTCTAGAAAAGTTTGATTCGATTCGTGACGAATTTAATCTATATAATTACCGATTGGGCGAAAATTTTTATTAACGTCTTTGACACGGAGCTTTATAAAATAGAAGGCTCGTTGTCGCCGAGCGCAGCTCGGAAGATACCTATAAATAATAAGGACGTTTTTCATTCATAATTGGAATAAAAATAAAATTTTGAATTCAATTATATTAAAATAAAAAATAAAATAATAAATTGTTTAAAAATATTTGGAAAATCGGCAAAAGAGATGAGGAAAAGGTATTTAGGAGAGAGAGAGAGGTTTTAGTGGTTTACTTTAGAATAAATCAATCCAAAAATTTAAAATTGAATTGGGTCATAAATAGAGCCATTCATATTTTTTTTCTAGAATAAAATGAAAATGAAAATCTCATTCTTATTAAACAAATAATAACTATCGTAATCAATAAATTTAAATTTATGTTGAGCCATTGTTTGCTAAGTTGAACAAAAATTGCCATAAAACAATATTTAGAGTTGATATAGTAAAGATGATTTGGTGCCCACATGATTTTAATGGCTTGTTTGATTCACTTGTTTTGGAGTATGAAATCAAAATAAAATTGATTAATTTTGATAGTTGTTATTTATTTTACAAAAATTAAATTTACTTTTGGAATGAAAATGACTTAATCCATTAATGATTCAATCGGAATTTTGAGTTTTAAATTGGTCTATTCCAGAGTGAATCACTCAAATTTCTCTCTCACAAACACCTTCACTTCTCTTTCGTCACTCTCTACTCTCTTAATCAAAATCCACTCTCATAATCCTAAATCTCTATTCCAATTTTTATTCCGATTTTTATTTCAATAATGAACTAAATAATTTCGCAGTTTCTTATTTTATTTCAATGCAATCCGTTAAACTATTTTTTATTTCTATTTTAATAATGAATCAAATCTGCACTAAAATCCTTTTCTTTCAATTCATAGTGATTTATGGTGACGCAAATTCTCTCGGCATGGAATTATATGATTACCTTGTGCTCAAATATGACTAATCATCGCACAACTTTAGAAGCAGTAGCCCATAACAAATTTAGCTATCTTTTACAGTCATACAGAATACGCTTGAATGATTAAAGGTTCTGAGCAGTAAAATTAAGTTGTTCTTTTCCACCATGGAAACAGACAAATTACAATCAAAATGCACTAATTTCTCGAATTATAAATTTTTTTCTTCTTTGAATTCTATCATTACCCATCTTGCCAACAAGGATCCTTTATGATAAAAGAAAACTAAACATGTAAATGTAGGAGATCACACAAAAAAGGAAAAAAAAAAAAAAAAGAGTTTTGTAGTCCTAAAATAAGTAGGATCATTACTAAGAATGCCAAGATTTCTGGGACCAATGCATTGACTAAAAAGGAGATCAATCACTTCTTAGTTCTCTCCATCCCAGAGCTCCTCCAAGGTTTTGTAAACGCTCTGAGGGTGCACGATGAAGTTCCCCCTAAGTAGCCTAGCCTGTATACCACAAACCAAAGAAAGTCTCAGAAACTAACCTTTCTTTTGAAAAAATGTCTCAGAAACACACTTAACAGCAAACATAAGATAAAATTGCTTGGATAGAAGAACCATTTTACACAATCATTTTTTCTTTGTTCTAAAAATTTTACCTGTTTCTTTGAATAGAGCTCCTCATCATAACTACTAGGGGATTTTACATGTATCTCTTGGAATATATATGAAAAATCAGATGTTACAAGGGTAGATTGACATATATGTAAGAAGTTGAGTTATGGAATGGCATATGTAAAGATATTCCAGGAAAGAATGACATATGAAAATTCACATTTTATCGGGATGGATATGCAAATTTACAGTATTAAGATAAAACGCTCATTATTATAGATCAATGCATTTAAAAATTCAAACAATTTGCCTCCTTACATATGAAAATGGGCTACTTGCCTGTTCTATTTCTGAGAATTTGGTGAACAGATCTTCTGGAATAGACCAATCAAATAAATCGAGATTTTCCTTGATCCTTGTTTCAGTTGTGCTCTTAGGAAGTACACTGTGCCCCGTCTGAAGTCCCCAACGCAGTCCGACTTGTGCAGGACTTTTGCCCAACTTCTCTGCTATTGATTTCACGATTGGGTGCGTAAGGACATTGCTGCCTTTGATAAATGTGGTACCAGGTGAACCAAGTGGAGAGTAAGCCTACGTGACAAGCCCAAAGTGGAAAATTAATGAAAGCATAAATTGAAAGCAAAGATAAACTATTTGGATTTTGAAAAGACATGAAGAAAAAGAGAAAAAAGTAAATAACCTCCCTAAATATATTGTGATTTGTATTCAAACCCCCGATATTCAAAACCAGTATATAATAAAATGCGATGAAGTACATATCGCAATATATCCAAGCAGATTTGTTCCTGTATTTTAGGCCCCCAAAAAAAAACTAAAATGACTTTTGCAAAACTTACAGAGCTTAGGTTGTTGCCAGCCAGGGTGGCATTCCACCTGGTCGACTGCTGGCGGCACACGGGCTATAGCAAGCAGATACTCTAATTTCTTGGAAGAAAAATTGCTCACGCCGATGGCACGAGCTTTACCAGAATCATACAATTTCTCCATAACTCCCCATGTAGCAGGTATATCAAGCTGGACAAAGTTTTCAGGGCTGATGCTACTCCCCTTCTTTACCCGGAATGGCCAATGGATCTTCAAACAAATAGCAATATCATTAGGTACTATAGTTATAAAAGTAGTTTGTCTTAGATAATATTTGAGCTACTTCTGAAAAGAGGTATCCTATGCCTATTAAACCATTCACAACTATCTACGACTGTGCTGATATGGAGGGATTTAATTGGACATTTAGTTAAATTACCAAAGTGGATGGAGCATATGATAGTCAAAAGAGCTAATGCTAGACTGACAGTTTCTATAAGATAGACAATAGTGTAACTTTATCAGAAACTTACAAGGTAAAGATCTAAATAGTCAAGCTGCAAGTCATTCAAAGTTTGATCCAGTGCCACAGGCACGTCTTCTGGTGAGTGGTCGCTGCACCTGAAAAAATTATCCTCCTCGTATTAGGAGAAGAAGAAAAAGAGAGTTGCAAGAGGTAAAATGTTGGACTTCTAAAAAGATCAGTATAATAGCCAATTACGTGGCAATCAAGAACAAAAAGAAGAGCCTCACCATAGTTTAGAGGTGACGAACAGATCTTCACGCTTGACTACTCCCTCGTCAATTAGCTTCTTTAGTGCCAATCCAACCTACAAGTGCCAATAAAAACTTCATACATAAAGCCTTGTTCTTGCAGTATCACAAGTACCAATTAAGAGATTGCTTTTGATATTTTGAGAATTATGCTCGACACGTAAGAACATCTATTACTTAAGATCTCGGCTATTTATATTCCTTAAATAATTCACCAGCAACAAAAAATGAACTCAGAGCACTTCTCAAACATACTGTATTTCACCTATTATAAAATCACATGTTGATTTAGTAACAGCATGCTCATCTAAGAGCGCATTTTCTAAGGGATGAGCTAGACAAATTACCTCCTTCTCATTCCCGTATACACGAGCACAATCAATATGTCTGTAACCAGCCTGCATCCATATTAGGGAATAGACTATCAGATTTCGGATTTAAACTGAAATGCACATACTTTCTTGGGAAAGAAAAAGCAAAAGGTTGCAGAATTATTAACACTAGATATTTTCATCTTTTTTGGAAGTTATCATAGAGAACTTCATCAAAGTTTAATATTTTAAATTCCATTTTGACAAGAATAAACCAATTTCAACAAAACACAGTCTTGATTGAAGGGTTTTAGGTTAATTCAATGTTTACCCGAAACTCAATAAACAGCCCAAGATATTATTCACAAAAAATTTTATTGTCTTTTTTGCAGTTTCTTTCAGTTCTTTAGCTTTACTGACAAAATGAATTAGGAGTCTCATAAAAGTTTGAACCAACCAAATAAAAAAGCATGGTGCACAATGAGGACTATGTGTAATGTTAAAGGAATAGGATGGTAGACATCATTTTAAGAGTTTGCTTCCACATTAATAATAAGAAAATCCTTTCACAAATAGAGTTCAAACATCCACAGGTGGCCAGGAAAGAGTCAGAATTGTTGAAAATAGTAGCTATATTTGAATTTTGCAAGACCATTTTAAATAACAAAAACACATAGTATTTAAGCACGCTTCTCTTCTTTGTACTTACAATTATCATCCCCTTTCACAAAAATTGATTCAAATGGAAGTAGATCGAGATTGTAGGCTTAATCCTCCTCAGTAACACAATCAACTCATATCAATCACAAATTTAGAATCAAATGCAAAGGAAACACACATCGGATCTCAGAATCTACACAGATCATTAACCTAGTAATCTAAATCAGAGTATAAATCGCCATTTAAAATCACAACAGAGGATCATAGGGAAGAGATCGGAAACAGTAGGGTTAGAGACCTTAACGGCGGCAACGATGGCGTCACCGACGGGGGCTTGCCACGTGCCGAGGCCCACCGAGGGGATCTTCGCGCCCGTGTTAAGGGTGAAGTAACGAGCCATGGCGGAGCCACCGAGGGGATCTTCGCGCCCGTGTTGAGGGTGAAGTAACGAGCCATGGCGGAGCCGAGCGATTCACAAATCAGAGGAAGAGGAGGAGAAGAGAAGGGAAGAGATGATCGAATGGGGAAGTAACGGAAGCCACTTTATAGGCCTGTAGGTGCAGCATTTGTGACCACGCGCGTGTATACGAAACTTGGTGGTCTGCTGTTGGGAACGGAAAAGGAAAGCATTGGTTGCGTCAAAAAGTCAGATTTTTACTGTTGTGGTGCAATGTATCCATCATAAAATAAATAAATAAATAAATATATGATATTAAATTTTTATATTTTTTTTTTGTAGATAAGATAATATTACTACTATGTAGTTATATATAACGAACATTCTTAATACTAAAAGATGAAAATTCCACCGCCGAAAGAATCGGGAAAAGAACCTCGAAGTTGGCTACAACCGCGGGCGCCAACGTCGAGATTCTTTCCCCGATTCTTTCGGCGGTGGAATTTTCATTTAGTATTAAGAGTATACGGTTAAAGGTTCGTTAACGGGTTTGGCAAGAAACAATATTACAAAATTTATCTCCTCTAGCCTCCGATCTCCACAACTCGAAAACGGGTTTGGCAAGAAACAATATTACAAAATTTATCTCCTCTCCAGGCGTCTTCCCCGCCGCCAACGGCGTTCCCCGTCGCCGCCTCCTTCGCCGCCGCCGCCTCCGCCTCCTCCGCAGGTGCCGCCGCCTCCTCCTTCGCCGCCGCCTCCGCAGGTGCGGTTGCCTCTGCAGATGCCGCCTCCACCTCCTCCGCAGTCTCCGCAGGTGCCGCCTCCACCTCCTCCGCAGTTGCAGGTGCCGCTAATGTCGCCTCCACTTCAGATGCCGCGTCCGCCGTCTCCACTTCTAATTCCGCTTATATATTGGCCAGCGGCGTATTCACCTCCCGCCGCCTCGCTGGTTCCAGTACTGGTTCCAGTAGCTCTGGTGGTGGCGCCACCACCATCTTTTTATTACATGGCTCCTGCACCTTCCGCCCCTGCAGCTCCCGTCACGACCCGGTGAGGTGGGAGGTGCAGGGGCCTTCCGCCCCTGCAGCTCCCGTCACGACCCGGTGAGGTGGGAGGTGCAGGGGCCGTGCGGGAGGTGCAGGGGCGGAAGGTGCAGGAGCCATGTAATAAAAAGATGGTGGTGGCGCCACCACCAGAGCTACTGGAACCAGTACTGGAACCAGCGAGGCGGCGGGAGGTGAATACGCCGCTGGCCAATATATAAGCAGAATTAAAGGTGGAGGCGGCGGACGCGGCATCTGAGGTGGAGGCGGCATTAGCGGCACCTGCAACTGCGGAGGAGGTGGAGGCGGCACCTGCGAAGACTGCGGAGGAGGTGGAGGCGGCACCACCATCTTTTTATTACATGGCTCCTGCACCTTCCGCCCCTGCACCTCCCGCCACGGCCCCTGCACCTCCCACCTCACCGCCCCCGTACCGGCCGCCCCCTCCCGCTTCGCTGACAAAGTATTCTTAGAAAATCTTTAGAAAATCTTGATAGTTTTTTTCTCCGAGAAAATCTGCCAATCAAGATTCTGTATGCATAATGGATACATAGTGATTTTGGGAGAAACTTTATTTTGTATAGGGTTGGTAAGTGAAGACGAAGAATGAAAAGGTGTCGCTAGATAAGACAATGTACATATTATTTTGATTAGGACATGTATTGAAGCTCCTTACCTGATATAAACTCAGAATGGAACAGTTATAGCTCACTGTAATTGCGCCATACTGCACGAAACTCCTCTCTAAATGTGTTCAGATGTGCTTTGAGATTAGGTGTTCTAAAGCTGGCACGAAGTAAAGTCGCTGCACGAAAAAAATTGAAAACCAATTTATTTAGATATTTAAAAGATTAAATAATAACTCATAATAAAAGATGCATATTTGCGTCCTCACCAAGTAGTACAATAATTCTGTTCACTTGGTTTCGACCACACTGCACTGTTCCAAGAGCATATCGCAGCACAGGTATCGTTCCTTTTACATGCTTCCAGTTTCTGCTCACTAAAAAAGGAGGTGTCTCTAAGTCACACAGTAATATGTTAGCACGTATATGCTTACTTCTCAAGGAGAATATAACTCAAAATGATGAAGTAGACAAATAATTCCCAACAAATTATTTCTTATCCAGCAGAGCAACATAACTAGAGTGTCAAATAAAAGTTGCTAGAACTCTGAAGCATTTCATATTGTCAAAAACTAAGAGAACTTGTAACAAACATGAATCATTATAATTCTCTATACACTATTATAAAAATGATAGTTGCCAGTTCTGCACTAACTAAACACTAATAAATAAGTAACTTACAACCGTATGGACAATATCAATATGATGGACGGACATAAGACTATGTACATAACATTTTGATAAGGCCGAGTATTGAAGCTCCTTACATGATATAAACTCAGAATGGAACAGTTACAGCTCACTGTAATTGCGCCATACTGCACGAAACTCCTCTCTAAATGTGTTCAGCCGTGCTTTGAGATTAGGTGTTCTAAAGCTGGCATGAAGTGAAGTCGCTGCACGAAAAAAATTGAAAACCAATTTATTTAGATGTTTAAAAGATTAAATAATAACTCATAATAAAAGACACATATTTGCGTCCTTACCAAGTAGTCCAATAAGAAGTGCCCAAAGAACAGTAAGAAGGTTACATGAGGTGAACCAAAGGATGCAACTAGCTGTAAAAAATGAGTACCGAATACAGCTTTTCATTATTCAGTTACAAATAAGAACATGTGAAAGATTGACATCATAACACAGTTACAAAACAAAAGGAGTACTCGGAATAACCTGCATAAAATATCAAGACAAACACCCAACGAGGTCGCCCACATATGTGAATAGCCCTTTTAGCAGCTGATCGTCCACGAATAACAGGCACCTGCCGAGACTGCGGAGGAGGTGGAGGCGGCACCTGCCGAGGCGGCGGCGAAGAAGGCGGCGGCGGCACCTGCGGAGGAGGAGGCGGCACCTGCGGAGGCGGCGGCGAAGGAGGCGGCGGCGGGGGGAAGACGCCGCAGGGAACGCCGTTGGCGGCGGAGTTGTGAAGATCGGCGTTCGCGGCGTTCGCCGCCGCCTCGGCGGTTGATGCCACCGCGGAGATCTTTTACCCAATTCTTTCCGGAGAGGAATTTTCATTATTTAGCGTTTGGAACGGATATAAAGGGAATGGAACGGATATAAAAGGAATATTCCCCTTTATACCCAAAGAGGTATTTTTTTTTTTTTTTTTTTTAAAGATTTTTTTTTTCCTTTTTTTTATATTTCTTTTAAATTTTTTTTTTAATTAGAATATTTAAATTTTAAAAAATATTTAAATTATAAATTTAAAATTTTATAAATTTTAATTTTTTATATTTTATATTTTAATAAATCATAAGTATAAATTTTTATTTTTATTTTTTAAAAAATAATATTAATTTTAAAATTGTAAAATTTATATCTTACGTTAAAAAAAATAATATTTTTTATTTTATATTATATTTTAAGAATATAAATAATAAATTATATTTTATATTATATTTTATATTATAATTTATATTTTATATTATAATTTATATTATAATTTATATTTTATATTATAATTTATAATTTATAATTTATATTTTTTATTTTATATTAAATTTTAGATTATAATTTAATTATAAATAATAAAGGGATAATTGTCTGTGTACCCCTGAAATCTGAAGAAATATCTGATTTACCCCTCTTATTTTTTTCTTTCCAATATACCCCTCTTACGTTCCACCGTTATTAAAAATACCCCTACCGTTTCCCTTTGTTAAGTTAACTAGGGTTAAACTAGAGTTAAATAATAATCGGAGTTGAAAACTATCAGATATACCTATTTTGCCCCTATCTACCAAAACATTGGTTTAGGGTTTACGGTTTAGGGTTTAGGGTTTAGGGTTTAGGGTTTTGGGTTTTAGGGTTTAGGGTTTTAGGGTTTAGGGTTTTTTAGGGTTTAGGTTTTAGGGTTTAGGGTTTCAGATGTTTTCATTTAATTTCAGATGTTTTAATTTAATTTTTGCATTATTATTGTGCTCTGAAGGGTATATTTTAAGGGTAAATACGAAAACTATTGGTATATTTGAAAGGGCAAAATCGTAATTTCACACAGATAACGGCAGTTACAAGTTTAACTTCAAGGGTATTTAACTTCAGGGGTATTTTGAAAAGAAGTTGGAACGTAAGAAGGGTAGTTTTAATATTAGCCTTCTAAAAGAGGTAAATCTGAAAACAGGAAAATTTTTAGGGGTATATAAGAAATTGCCCCAATAATAAATTATAACTTTGTTCATTCACTGCTCACAGGAATAAAATTCTATTCCATGGGAGGAGAGGAATAAGACTTAACGGATTATCTCAAGATAACCCGTTAAGCCAGGGATAAAAAAAAAAGGGGCAATTTCCTACATACCCCTAAAAATTTTCCTGTTTTCAGATTTACCCCTCTTAGAAGGCTAATATTAAAACTACCCTTCTTACGTTCCAACTTCTTTCCAAAATACCCATGAAGTTAAACTCTGTTAGTGTACCGTTTGGAACTGCCGTTATCTGTGTAATTACTATTTTGCCCTTTCAAATATATCCTAAACCCTAAAACCCTAAACCCTAAACCCTAAAACCCTAAAAAATCCTAAAAAACCCTAAACCCTAAACCCTAGAACCCTAAAAAACCCTAAACCCTAGAACCCTAAAAAACCCTAAACCCTAAACCCTAAAACCTAAAACCCTAAAAAATTCTAAACCCTAAACCCGGGCAAAATAGGTATATCTGATAGTTTTCAACTCCGATTATTATTTAACTCTAGTTTAACCCTAGTTAACTTAACAAAGGGAAACGGTAGGGGTATTTTTAATAACGGTGGAACGTAAGAGGGGTATATTGGAAAGAAAAAAATAAGAGGGAATAAATCAGATATTTCTTCAGATTTCAGGGGTACACAGACAATTATCCCTTTATTATTTATAAGTAAATTATAATCTAAAATTTAATATAAAATAAAAAATATAAATTATAAATTATAAATTATAATATAAAATATAAATTATAATATAAATTATAATATAAAATATAAATTATAATATAAAATATAAATTATAATATAAAATATAATATAAAATATAATTTATTATTTATATTCTTAAAATATAATATAAAATAAAAAATATTATTTTTTTTAACGTAAGATATAAATTTTACAATTTTAAAATTAATATTATTTTTTAAAAAATAAAAATAAAAATTTATACTTATGATTTATTAAAATATAAAATATAAAAAATTAAAATTTATAAAATTTTAAATTTATAATTTAAATATTTTTTAAAATTTAAATATTCTAATTAAAAAAAAAAATTTAAAAGAAATATAAAAAAAAGGAAAAAAAAAATCTTTAAAAAAAAAAAAAAAAAAATACCGGTATAAAGAGGAATATTCCCTTTATATCCGTTCCATTCCCTTTATATCCGTTCCAAACGCTAAATAATGAAAATTCCTCCCCGGAAAGAATTGGGTAAAAGATCTCCGCGGTGGCATCAACCGCCGACGCGGCGGCGAACGCCGCGAACGCCGATCTCCACAACTCCGCCGCCAACGGCGTTCCCTGCGGCGTCTTCCCCCGCCGCCGCCTCCTTCGCCGCCGCCTCCTCCGGTGCCGCCTCCTCCGCAGGTGCCGCCGCCGCCTTCTTCGCCGCCGCCTCGGCAGGTGCCGCCTCCACCTCCTCCGCAGTCTCGGCAGGTGCCGCCTCCACCTCCTCCGCAGGTGCAGGTGACGCTAATGTCGACTCCACCTCTCATTCCGCCTTTAATTTCGTTGACATATTGGCCGGATCCACCTCTCATTCCGCCTTTAATTTCGTTGACATATTGGCCGGATCCACCTCCCGCCGCCTTTCCAGTACTGGTTCTGGTGGTGGCGCTAGGACCTTTCGCCCCTCCCGCCACGGCCCCGGCCCCTCCCACCTCACAGCCCCCGTACCCCCGCAGCTCCCACTTACTAACAATCCCAATCAAGATTCTGTAATGTGAAGACGAAGAAGTACCAATAAAGATTGTGAAGACGAAGAAGTCCCAATCAAGATTCTGTGAGGAAGAAGGCTATCAAGATTCTGTATGTGAAGACGAAGAAATACCAATCAAGATTGTGAAGACGAAAATGTCCCAATCAAGATTCTGTGAGGAAGAAGGCGAAGAACGAAAATGTACATAATAGATTAGGACAATGTATTGAAGCTCGACAATGTAGACAATGTATTGAAGCTACTTTCTTGCTACACAACTTTTTTGATAAGACGACGACAACTTATTTTTTTTTTTTTTGAATTTCTTTTAGGATTTCTTAAAATATCTTAACGGATTAAAATTTAATTTTAATTATATATTATATTTAATTAATTATTTTTTTTTTTAATAATTTTTTTAAAATTTAAATTTTAAAATTTATTCAAATTTTAATTTTTATTCATTTTAATTTTTATAAAAAATTTTAAGTGGGAGCAAAAAAAAATATGTTTATTTTAATATTTTAAGTAAGAGTAAAAATTTTAATTTATAAATTTATATAAATTTTTAAAAAATTATTAAAATATTGTATAAATTTTAAAATTAATAATTTTTAAAAATAAAATAAAAATTTTAGATTTATTAAAATATAAAATAAAAAAAATTAAAATTTATAAAATTAAAATTTTAAAATTTAAATATTTATTAAAATTTATAAATTTTAATAAAAAAAAATCAAACGAAGTAAAAAAAAAAAAAAAAAAACAAACAAACGAAGTATAAAAGAAAAAAAAAATCAAATATAAAAAAAAAAAAAAAAATGGAAAAAAAAAAGAAGAAATGCCCCGGGGTTGGAGGGGATATTCCCCCCATACCCGGTATGGGGGATATCCCCGTTTGGGGATATCCCCAAACGGGGATATCGTTTAGGGATAAAGGGGGATATCCCCTTTATCCCCAATCCAAACGGGGGCTAAAAGTACGCAAGCAGACTGAACATCAATTCATACAAAACACTGACAGCATTTTTTCTATTCTTATGCATGCCAAAGCAGCATCCATTACTGATTTCTGTGAAATCGATAGCCTGATTAGATAGCAATTAAATTATGACCAAAAGTGAATCAACATCCATATTATTGAATCAGTAGATCTTACCTATCGTTTAGGAACGCAATACTAAGCCCCGTCAAGATTGCAGCAACAATAGCAAGTGGCTTCCGAAGAAATCCTAACCCTGCAACATCAAACTACCTCAAACCGCATAAATCAAAATCAAAATGACTACAATACGAACTACAATCTTATGACCTCCTTACCTAGAATGAACATGATTGATGAAGTAGACTGATTTTTGATGAACTTAATGTATGCCATATATCTTAGAGACATGCTTTATGGTAGAAGGAAGGAAGAACAATTGTGTGCCCATCCATCTTAGCAATCATAGTTTCACAACTATCTTTCAAACAGTGTTTGAAAAGATACGAGGCGCAAGGTTCCTCTAGAGCCTAGGCGCGAGGCGCACACCTCAAGAAGGCGAGACGCATATTTACTAAGACTAGTTTAATTTAATATTCTATATAAAAAAAATTCAAAATAACCATACAAAAATAAAATAACCATCAAAAAGCAAAAAAAAACATATGCATATAGGTTCTCAAATTAAAAAAATATATATATTTCAACTTTCAGCTTAAAATTTAAAAATGATTATGGTGCCAATGCACTCATTTGGTTGTTCTTCAAGCATCATCCTCATCCTCATCGCTTACATCGCCGTAATCTTCTTCTTCTTATTCTTCAGATTTTTCATCCTTAATATCTTTTTCTTCTCCTACATTCTCAAAATCAACCCAATCTGGCTCTTTATCAATGGATAAAAATGGTCGAGATGACGACAACTTATCATTTTTTTTTTTAATTCCCTTTTCCTTCTCTATTTCCTTTCCTTTTCAATTCATTTTCCTTTCTAATTTTCTTTCCTTCTTTTAAGGTTTTTTTGGATTCCATTTAGGGTTTCTTAAAGTATCTTAACGAATTAAAATTTAAAAATCAAATTTAGAACCCGACAACCTGATAACTTGAACTCAAAATCCATCTAAACTTAAATATTGTGAGGTGCACGCCTCAGCAATAGCGCTGCGCTGAGGCCTGCGCCTCGCGCCTAGGCATGCACCTCACGCCTAGGTTCAAACAATGCTTCCACGTCAAGGAGTGTTTAGTATGTACTGCTCCAATCTTTTCTACAATATCCGGTGGAGATTAATCATCTTCACAAGTACCAGAAATCATTTACTATATCCAATAATTTTGCGATCATGCCGAACAAGCTGGTAGACAGACTAGCATAACTTCACCAAGATAACAACCTTGGCATAATTAACAAACTCTTCAATTTATAAAGTTCTTTAAAAATCCCAACAGGTGTAAGACAACTGTGGAAGAGAATAAACATTTGAAATTAGAAAACACCACTATGATCTCAAGTACATAATTTTCAATGTTTTCATGATATATTTATATTCAACTATAGCCCATAGTCCCTGCATATGCATCTGTTACAACGGTTAAGGACTTCTCAGTCCAGATTATTGTCATCTAAAGTATCACAAAATGTTCACATTTGAGTTCTACGACAAAAACTATGCATATCAAAAAGAAAAGACAAAAAAAAATAAATGGCATGATCATTGCTCTTTGTTTAAAACTACATTTGAACAATATACAGCACAGGCCTAGGTGTAAGTAGAATGTGCCTATTTGGCAGGCCTTCTGTTCATACTGTTTGCCCATTGGTGTACTGAGGAGCTCCTTATGCCGTCTTCCACCAGTATACTCTTAAGAGGCAGACACCGAAAGCGTGAAAGAATCATAGATTCTTGCAGAGATGTCAGTCTCAAATAAAGAGCATTAACAATTCCACTATGTTTTTACAAGGAAGAAGGCATGTAGAGAAAAAAGTTATTGACAGAAGGTGCACTAAGGGCAAAACAAGGCATATATGAAAATTTCACATGGAATTTAAAGGCAATGCCCCAACCTGAATTTGTCAAAATTCAATGACACCATTCAACAAAAAGAAATCTCTAGCAAGCTAAATCGATACATTCTCAGTCCAGTTATTGAGTTCCGCTCAATAATGAATGAGGCCAAAAGGCCAAAACATACAAGAATTAACTTTGGTGTATGATGAACTTCTAAATTCTAAGAAATGCGCAACCAAGGAGCTCATGGAGCTCATGCAGCAGCATTCCTCTGCCCGTGTGCAAAATGAAAATAAGCTCTACAGTTCCTCTTTTCATCCCACATTCCCAATGTACTGTATAAATAATTTTACAAACTAACATAATTTATGTGAAAGCACATACAAAGAATTACAGTACTGTAGTTCATCTCAGGTAAGTTGTAAATTATATACCATTCCATGTGAACTTTGAAGCGATAATAAGATAATTAATGAATGAGTTTTTTACTTATGCTACAAATTGAGCAAAATATCTCTCTGTGTTTGTGCAACAGCACAAAACAACAAGCCACATATATTCACCTAATACTGAAGGGGCCCCCCACACACACATATGGTACAACATGATCGGATGCTTTACAACTTACGAGTTAAAATATGAAGAAATGCTCAACGGAGAAGTAAAAAATTTAAAAGAACCAACTAGAAAAAGAAAACTGAAAGGAAGATGAGATACACTTCATTCCCTTCAGCAACTCTGTGCAATTGAAACACTTAAAAGTAAGAAAGCAGACTGAACATCAATTCATACAAAACACTGACAGCATTTTTTCTATTCTTATGCATGCCAAAACAGCATCCATTACTGATTTCTGTGAAATCGATAGCCTGATTAGATAGCAATTAAATTATGACCAAAAGTGAATCAACATCCATATTATTAAATCAGTAGATCTTACCTATCGTTTAGGAACGCAATACTAAGCCCCGTAAAGATTGCAGCAACAATAGCAAGTGGCTTCCGAAGAAATCCTAACCCTGCAACATCAAACTACCTCAAACCGCATAAATCAAAATCAAAATGACTACAATACGAACTACAATCTTATGACCTCCTTACCTAGAATGAACATGATCATGATGAAGTAATTCGTCCTGTAGCTGCGAGACACATTCGAAACAACAAGTTTAACACGATCTTCGCTCTTAGCGAAAACTAGCAAAAATTGCAAACAATTCCTACGAATATCCAACTAGTGCGATCAAAGGGATGCAAATTAGGCGGATTCGTGAGAGATTTCGATCAAGGGCAAAGAATTGGGATCGATCCGATCGAACTTACTAGTAGAGATTGCACTTGAGGCGACTGTTCCATTTGGAATAAGATCTAGGGATGGTGAATCGGGAGAAGAACTCGGAGACGGGGCGCGGGGGAGTCGACCAATCCACCTCGCGAAGGGCGTCGACGAGATCCTCAGCGGTAACGTTTCCCCAATCCATTTCTCGATCTCGTCGTCGTCTCCGCCTATTTCTCGACCCGACACCGAAACCCTAAAATCTCGCGCCGACGATGAATGCTTCGTCCTCGAGGGCGATGGAGGAGTCTCTCTCTCTCGTTGGCGTGTTGGAGCGGTGTGTCTGACGGTATACGAGGGTGGGAGGAATCGGGGTATGACTTTGGTTTTCCAAATCCCAATACGACCAAACGCGAGCGCGGTTTGGGTCTGGGTCGTAATGGCCTATACAGCTATACTGTAGGCAGTTCAACAGGAAGCTTCTAGTACCTACTAGTTTTCCACCGTGACTGTTTCTCTGTGGGGTAAATTTAGCCTAAAAGGCCTGTTTGGTCTTTAGGTATAGGATCGTTGAACGCTAGTAAACAAAATATAATTGTAGCAAAATTACACACTAATCTATAGATCTATCTATACAAATCTATCTATTTATGGTGAATCAATCATACGGATGTGCCAATGATGAATCTTCCCTTATGGATGTGCCAATGATGAATCTTCTCTTATGGATGTGCCTACGGTGAATCAATCTTACATTTGGTCCAACATGCAACGAAATTCGACTCTTGTGAAATTGGATCGTTTTCTTATTTCGATTGAGTGGGACGCAAAATTTTCACTTTCGAAAATAAAAGCCACCCCTAAAATAACTTCAGATCATTACCTAATTCTACTCTCCTTAGGTAGTAAGGTGGTTACTAGATTTTTTAGACTTGAAGATGTGTGGTTAAAAAATGAAGAGTTTTTGTCAAGTCTCCTCACTTGGTGGAAGGAAATTGAGCCTCACGGATCTGTAGTGTTATCCTTTGCAACCAAACTAACACAATGTCGTAAACGGATACGAGCTTGGTGTGCGGACAACTTCTATAATATACTACAAGCGAAATAAAAAATAATGCAAGAGATCTAGTGCATCGACAGGTTGGAGGAGCATCAGGGATTGACAAAGGAGCTTGTGAAAAAAAAAGAGAACTTCAAAGGTAGGCTCTCACATGTACTTGAGGACGACGAAAAAATTCTTTGGAAAACCCGAGCAAAGCAACAATGGCTTCGAGAAGGGGATGGAAACACAAAGTTTTTCACACAACGGCCAATTGTAGAAGGCGCTCTAATGCGATAGGGATGGTCGAGGATAATGGGAGAAAAATTCACAATGAAGAGGAGAAGAAACAATATTTCTAGAAATATTTAGGGAGCTTTTCGCACCAGAGGACTACGATTCAACTGTGAATGGATATTGTAGTGAACTTTTTCAAATTAGACGACTCTCATATCCGGAACAGTTGACTACTTGCTTTACCTTGGAAGAAATTAAGAAGGCTGTTTTCAAACTAGGAGGGGACAAGGCGCCGGGTCCAGACGGTTTCCCTTTGAGCTTCTATCAGATTATTTGGGATGTGATCAAAGATAATGTGTTCAATATCTTTCTTGAGCTGTATGAAAATCAGATTTCCACTCGCCCTATTGACTTCTCATACCTCTGTTTGATCCCTAAAAAGGAAGGTGCGGTTTGTGCCAATGACTTTCGACCGATTAGTCTGTTGAATGGGATACAAACAATAATATCCAAGGTATTAGCAAACATAATGGTAGGAGTTATACAAGATCTTATCTCCTCTTCCCAATCAGCATTTCTCAAAGGCAGTACTTTCGGATTAGCGTGGAGACGTAAAGTGCATATTGAGGGTGTTGGAGTGAAGGTGAATTTTGAGAAGGCCTATGACAAGGTTAACTGGGCATTCCTATTTAAGATCATGGAATGATTGGGCTTTAATGCCAAATGGTGTCGATGGGTGGAAGAATGTATTTGTAATGCTAAGATAGCAATGATGGTTAATGGCGAGATTTCCAATTAGATCAAAACAAAAAGGGGAGTAAGGCAAGGCGATCCATTATCACCATATCTTTTTCTTCTAGTCGCTGACTTCTTAGCTAGGATGACGGAATCAGCCAACTTGCATGATCTGATCAAGATGATTGGACCATCTGAGGATTGTGTGGTGACACTTATCCAATATGCGAACGACATTTTTTTTTTGTGAGGCGAAGAAGAAGTATTTAAAGAACATACGTTTCATATGGAGCCTATTCGAGTGGGCATCAGGGGTGAAAGTTAATGAAGAGAAAACTGAACTGTTCTATATGGGAAGAAGACACGGGAAAGATACTAGCCTTGCCAACTATCTGGAGTGTAGGGTGGGGCGTTTTCCAACTAAAATATCTTGGATTACCATTATCTAACAAAGCCCTACGCAAAGAGGACTAGGTAGGGATTATTGATAAAATCCAAAAAAGAATAGATGGATAGCAAGCAAAATTATTATTTAAAGAAGGTAGACTAACGTTGGTGAATTTAGTACTAACTAACTTGCCACTGCATTTTTTCTCTGTCTTTAAGGCACCGAAATGAGTTATCAAACGAATTGAGACATTGCGAATGGATTTTTTCTAATCACTTCAAAAATACCGGGAAGCTGCCACAATTGAAATCGATGTGCTCCACAAACTTGCAAAGCATGATTTCACCGGCACTCGGTAAGCCAACTCTCCTTCATATTGTACTAATAAACATTTAGGAGTTCAAGATGAACTTGTATAAGTGGTTCTATTTCTGCAGTTGTGTGCAAATACGGAATTGGTTTGACTATCGTAATCATATTTGTATTGTAAGTATGTGTATCTGTTATAATTTGCATCATTCTATGTTCTGATTCTCTAGAAATTTATTTGGACTTTATTGTTCCAACAGGTATTCGAGAAGCTTGGACCGAGTTTGTATGATTTTCTCCGAAAGAATAGCTACCGCTCTTTTCCTATTGACCTAGTCAGGGAACTTGGCAGACAAATTTTGGAGTCTGTTGCATGTATGGGGTTAATGCTTTTTCACCTCTCTTTTTTTCAGCAGTCAGAGAAGTCAATATCATGAGGGATACTCATTAAACATGCTTTTATGGGAAAATATTTTAGTTATTCCATTTTGTTTTTTTTTTCTCTAGTCATGCGACAGAGATCTATGGATATTATAACCGAGGGGCACGAACTTTTCCTGTTTTCCTTGCCTTAAATGATCCTTACTCTTTGTTTGTTGCAGTTATGCATGATTTGCGGCTTATTCACACTGATCTGAAGCCAGAAAACATTCTTCTTGTCTCCTCGGATTGTATTAGGGTCCCTGATTATAAGGTAATGGTTGTTTTCTAGTTAATTTTTATCTTTCAATCTAATTAGTGACGATATCTCTATGCTCTATAGATTTACGACAACTTCTCTACCTGGTTCTTTCCTTTTATTAGGAATATTGACTCATTTTGTACTTTTCCACACAGAGGAGTATCTTTAGTTCCCTTTAACTCCGTTTTTTTCATTTTGAAGGTTTTGTCACGATCTGCTAAGGGCGGATCATTTTTTAAGAACCTTCCAAAGTCTAGTGCTATTAAGTTAATAGACTTTGGAAGTACAACATTTGAGCACCAAGATCATAGTTATGTTGTTTCAACTCGGCATTATCGTGCACCAGAAGTCATTCTTGGTAAAAGAATATGTTTCCTTGCTGAAGATTTGTTCTACTCTGTTTTGTAGTGCTTTCATTTACTTATAATAATTATCCCTCTTTTTCTCTTTTTTTTTGGTTCTCTTTCTTAGGACTCGGGTGGAATTACCCTTGTGATTTATGGAGTGTGGGTTGCATTCTTGTCGAGCTTTGTTCGGTGAGTTCATCTTTACTGGCCATATTCTGATTTTTCTGATTTCTATCTCCTTGTTGTCACTCCATTTTATCCGGTCCCTTGTGATTTTTAGCGTGTATTCTCAACATTTGCACGGTCATTTTGGCTGCTTCTTTGGCAGTTGTCCATTATCTTCAAAATCGCTCGTGTCTCAAGTGCTAACTGATGAATTGTTGACTAGCAACTAATCCCCTTTTTTTTGAAACACTGACAACTTATTCCCTGTAGCAGAAGACGATGAAGCTGTGGTAGCCTTGTAGTTTCCTCGGTTGTTTTGTTCTCCTTCTAGGGTTTGTTTTGGTGATTTGTACTGACAATGAGAGAATTAGGTCATGTTTGTCCGTTTTTCCTTTTTTACTTGTTTCAATAGAAATGTTGGCTCAACCAGTATGTTGCTAGAGGACCTGACAAAATCATGTCCAACAGATTCCGAACTTTTCACCATCTTTATCTAATCGATGCATTTAATGTGTTTTACTACAACTGATTGTCGGTTGGGCCAAAAACAGGGTGAAGCACTTTTTCAAACCCATGAAAATCTAGAGCATCTAGCTATGATGGAGAAGGTTCTCGGTCCGCTTCCCCAGCACATGGTCGCTAGAGCTGAGTATGAACTGAAACCCTTTTCAACTGTTTCATAACATGATCACATGTAAATATTGCATACTTAAATACTTGGAAAAGGCTACCTATCATCTTTAGATGTAAATCTCCCTTGCTCCTTCGCGTTCTTGTGGCAGCCGGCGCGCTGAGAAATATTTCAGGCGAGGTATGCGATTGGACTGGCCTGAAGGGGCGACTTCAAGGGAAAGCATGCGAGCAGTTTGGAAGTTGCCTCGTCTCCAAGTAAATATTACACTAGAAATCCCTCTTCTTTCTGCCTCTAGTATCTTACATATATATATATAGACCTCCAAAATCATATTTGCCCCTGTAAAATTTAAAATTTTCTTGTATACCCCCCGAAACAGAAGGGATTTTCAAAAGTACATAACAAATTGAGACTTAGAAGGGCACTCTGAAAATTTGGATTTTAACTTAATGTATGCAAATGAATAATTTTTGGAGAGCTGTATATGAGTAAGTACCTCTGTTTCCCCTATATTTAATTGTTACTGTCTAGGTCAGAGTTGTGCTACTTCATATTGTGAGAATTCATTAAATTGGGCTTTTCTTGCAGAACTTGGTAATGCAGCATGTGGATCATTCCGCCGGGGATCTAATCGATCTTCTTCAAGGGCTTCTCCGGTACGATCCTAACGAGCGTATGAAAGCACGAGAAGCTCTTCGACACCCCTTCTTTACGAGAGACCACAGAAGATATGGCTACTTGAACTGAGCAGCTCTATTTTCTTGTATTTCTCCAATTTATTCTGTAAAAGAATCCCGAAATGAAGGTGATGCTCACTCAGGGTTGATAATGAACACGGCCACCCGGTGACATGTAAGGCTACCGCTGTACAAAGAAGAAGAAAAATTCCTCAACAATGACTTAAATTGATTTGGTTGGAAGCATGGCCAAATGCTGTCTTCTTCTATACATTCCTTTCGGCATTTTTCATGATTCTGCAGTTAATATGTTTTTATCCTGTCCTCTCGTGCTAGTCTTTAAAAAGGCTGGGGGATAAAAGAGGAATAACTCTCCTTATCCTCAAATTGTTGCCAAACAGTATTACAAAATGACATGGGATAATTTTTTTTTTTATCCCTGGCTTAACGGGTTATCTTGAGATAATCCGTTAAGTCTTATTCCTCTCCTCCCATGGAATAGAATTTTATTCCTGTGAGCAGTGAATGAACAAAGTTATAATTTATTATTGGGGCAATTTCTTATATACTCCTAAAAATTTCCCTGTTTTCAGATTTACCTCTTTTAGAAGGCTAATATTAAAACTACCCTTCTTACGTTCCAACTTCTTTTCAAAATACCCCTGAAGTTAAATACCCCTGAAGTTAAACTCGGTTAGTGTACCGTTTGTAACTGCCGTTATCTGTGTGAAATTACGATTTTGCCCTTTCAAATATACCAATAGTTTTCGTATTTACCCTTAAAATATACCCTTCAGAGCACAATAATAATGCAAAAATTAAATAAAAACATCTGAAATTAAATGAAAACATCTGAAACCCTAAACCCTAAACCCTAAATCCTAAAACCTAAACCCTAAAAAACCCTAAAACCCTAAAACCCAAAACCCAAAACCCAAAACCCTAAACCCTAAAACCCTAAACCCTAAACCGTAAACCCTAAACCAATGTTTTGGTAGATAGGGGCAAAATAGGTATATCTGATAGTTTTCAACTCCGATTATTATTTAACTCTAGTTTAACCCTATTTAACTTAACAAAGGGAAACGGTAGGGGTATTTTTAATAACGGTGGAACGTAAGAGGGGTATATTGGAAAGAAAAAAATAAGAGGGGTAAATCAGATATTTCTTCAGATTTCAGGGGTACACAGACAATTATCCCTTTATTATTTATAATTAAATTATAATCTAAAATTTAATATAAAATAAAAAATATAAATTATAAATTATAAATTATAATATAAAATATAAATTATAATATAAATTATAATATAAAATATAAATTATAATATAAAATATAAATTATAATATAAAATATAATATAAAATATAATTTATTATTATATTCTTAAAATATAATATAAAATAAAAAATATTATTTTTTTTAACGTAAGATATAAATTTTACAATTTTAAAATTAATATTATTTTTTAAAAAATAAAAATAAAAATTTATACTTATGATTTATTAAAATATAAAATATAAAAAATTAAAATTTATAAAATTTTAAATTTATAATTTAAATATTTTTTAAAATTTAAATATTCTAATTAAAAAAAAATTTAAAAGAAATATAAAAAAAAGGAAAAAAAATCTTTAAAAAAAAAAAAAAAAATATATACCCCTTTGGGTATAAAGAGGAATATTCCCTTTATATCCGTTTCATTCCCTTTATATCCGTTCCAAACGCTAAATAATGAAAATTCCTCCCCGGAAAGAATTGGGTAAAAGATCTCCGCGGTGGCATCAACCGCCGACGCGGCGGCGAACGCCGCGAACGCAGATCTCCACAACTCCGCCGCCAACGGCGTTCCCTGCGGCGTCTTCCCCCCGCCGCCGCCTCCTTCGCCGCCGCCGCCGCCTTCTTCGCCGCCGCCTCGGCAGGTGCCGCCTCCGCAGGTGCCGCCTCCACCTCCTCCGCAGTCTCGGCAGGTGCCACCTCCACCTCCTCCGCAGGTGCAGGTGACGCTAATGTCGACTCCACCTCTCATTCCGCCTTTAATTTCGTTGACATATTGGCCGGATCCACCTCCCGCAGCCTTTCCAGTACTGGTTCTGGTGGTGGCGCTAGGACCTTTCGCCCCTCCCGCCACGGCCCCGGCCCCTCCCGCCACGGCCCCAGCCCCTCCCACCTCACAGCCCCCGTGGTCGTGGTTCTGGTGGCGCTAGGACCTTTCGCCCCTCCCGCCATGGCCCCGGCCCCTCCCGCCTACCGAAGAACGATTTTTTTTTTTTTTTTTGAATTTCTTTTTGGATTCTTGAGTTGGTTTCCCCTCTTGATCCGTCGCAATTGATTGTTTTTTAGTGGAATTCGTTGGTTTGTGTTGTAAATGAACGATCTCCCACCTCACAGCCCCGCACCTTCCCCTTACTGCAGTGCGAAGAAGTACCGAAGAACGATTTCTTTTTTTTTTTTTTTGAATTTCTTTTAGGATTCTTGAATTGGTTTCCCCTCTTGATCCGTCGCAATTGATTGTTTTTTTTAGTGGAATTCGTTGGTTTGTGTTGTAAATGAACGATTTGAGATGCAGTAAATTGCATGATCCGGCCAAATTTCCTCCTTCTGCTCTATTTACATGATGAATTGATAGAATAAGCATGCGACGTATTGAAGCTCGACAATGTAGACAATGTATTGAAGCTACTTTCTTGATACACAACTTTTTTGATAAGACGACGACAACTTTTTTTTTTTTTTATCAAATATTATACTAAATAACATATGTTATAGTAACATATGTTATTTAGTATACTAAATATATGTTATAGTAACATATATTATACTAACATATATTATACTAACATATAAATTTGTTCAGCTCCTATAATGTTACTCCGCAACATTAATCAAATATTATACTAAATATTTAATCAAATATTAAGCGTTAGTATAATCAAATATTATATTAAATATATATTATACTAACATATATTATACTAAACATATATTATAGGAGCTGAACAAATATTATACTAACATATAAATTATTTTGCTGTACTGACCTGCTCATAATATTATAAAACACAATTAGACGAAGGAATTATTATAATTTGTTATACTAATTATATTACTTATTTTGCAGATTTGATAAAGCTGGCTCTTCAAATAAAATCGATTGATGAATAACTACTATCTAATTTGTGGTCTACTATGAAGTACTTTTTATTTTGCAAGCTGTCTGTATATTTAATATATATTTAGTGTACATTATTCCAAAAAGACTAATATATGTGTAATTACTTTATGTATTCCTACAAATTTCATTAGATTAAATATAGTAATATTATAATTCTAACTTTCTTAACCAGTGCATGAATGTTTGCTAAATATATTTACTAAATACATCTACTAAATATATCTGTATCGTGATTAATTTATCCGCAGCAAAGCGCGGTTCTATACTAGTACTATAAAATTTTATTTTTATTAATAATTAAAATTTTTAATTATTTATTATATATTTTTATTAATTTCAAATATATTATTAAAAATTATTTAATATTTTTTTAAAATAAAACTAAATTATATTATTGGTACTTAAATTGTATTATGTCAATATCTTATTGAAACGATATAATCTGTATCATCAATAAATATTTAAATTTTTAATTAAAAAAAAAAGTAATTAATTTGAAAGTTTATCTTGTGAGCAGTATAGATTGACACTTGCTTTAGTGAAAGAGTCAAACGACTCAAGTGCAAGTTGGAACAATTATATGCAAAAGGAGAATCCAAATCGAATTCGTCAAATTTTTATACTTGTTCCCAACCACAATTCACAATTCCCCCGCCCAAGGAGGAAAAGCAGTATATATAATGAACCTTTAACTGAATACTCGAATACTCTTGTACCAGGTATAAGTATAAGTAAGGAATAAGCTAGGTATAATGTAAAATTGTGTTTGGTTGGGAATGAGGCTTAAACTTAGTATAAAGAAAAAAATGTTTGGATTGAAATTGAAGAATAAGGAGGAATAGAGAGTTGACTTTTATGTTAAATGGCGATTTTACCCTTGCTTTTATATATATATTAAATTTGATAATTAAATATTGTATTATAAAAATTTTAAGTGGAAAAAAAAAGTAATTTTTAAATTTTAAGTAGGAATAAAAATGTTAATTTTTAAATTTATATAATTTTTAAAAAAATTATAAAAAAATTATATAAATTTTACACTTTTAAAATTAATATTATTTTTTAAAAAATAAAAATAAAAATTTATACTTATGATTTATTAAAATATAAAATATAAAAAATTAAAATTTATAAAATTTTAAATAATTTAAATATTTTTTAAAATTTAAATATTCTAATTAAAAAAAAATTAAAAGAAATATAAAAGAAAGGAAAAAAAAAATTTTAAAAAAAAAAAAAAAATACTCCTTCCCAAGGCTCTGACAGAGCCTTGGGAAGGATATCTTAAATCCCAAAAAAGGAATAAAAAAAAAAAAAAAAGAGAGAGAATTAAAAAGGAAAAGGCATTGAACGGGAAAGAAAATAGAAAAGAAAAATGGAATTTAAAAAAAATTGATAAGTTGTCGTCATCTTATCAAAAAAGTTGTGTATCAGGAAAGGAGCTTCAATACATTGTCCTAATCTATTATGTACATTGTCGAGCTTCAATACATTGTCCTAATCTATTATGTACATTGTCGCTAGTTCATTCTTCGTCTTCTTCGTCTTCACATACAGAATCTTGATTGGGATTTTTCAAGAATACTTTGTCAGTAAGGGGGGAGGTGCAGGGCTACGGGGCTGTGGCGGTGAGGTGGGAGGTGCAGGGGCCGCGGCGGGAGGTGCAGGGGCGAAAGGTCCAGGAGCTATGTGATAAAAAGATTGTGGTAGCGCCACCACCAGAACCAGTACTGGAACCAGCGAGGCGGCGGGAGGTGAATACGGCCAATATATCAACGGAATTAGAGGCGAAGACGGAATTAGAGGTGGAGATGGCATTAGCGTCACCTGCACCTGCGGAGGAGGTGGAGGCGGCACCTGCGGAGACTGCGGAGGAGGTGGAGGCGGCACCTGCGGAGGCGGCGGCGAAGAAGGCGGCGGCGGCACCTGCGGAGGAGGAGGCGGCGGCACCTGCGGAGGAGGAGGCAGCGGCACCTGCGGAGGCGGCGAAGGAGGAGGCGGCTGTAACACCTTCAAAGGAGAGTACGTACTGTATTAACAAGAGGATATTCTAAAGGAGGGGGAACACACAATACCAGTTCATGTACTTAGTTGAGGAGTTCGGTTTACAGGTTAAGGACGTTAACTACGATGACAGTTTATTCTACAAGAATTTATATGACCATCTCTCTACAGATTACAGTCTACTATCTGCTGAATATAGCAATTTGTTGAGAGAGTATAGTTTCTTGAAGTAGCAATTTGTTGAGAGAGTATAGTTTCTTGAAGGATTGTTATGTTGCTACTGTTACCGAGAAGAACGAGTTTCTAGCTGAACGTCTTAAGATTCGTGACGCTATTGAGGAGTGTCATGTCTTGATAAATCATCTTCAGCCGGCTTACCCTGCTGCCGGCTCTGCTCCGTCCGACGCTATGTCTGCTCACTCTGGTTAGATGCTGGGCTTTTTCCCCCCAGATGTTGCGGGTCTTTCCAAGCATCCACGTTATGCCCCCATTGCTTCTTCGTTCCTATCGCCGGTTGCTGCGTGCTTTCTACGTGGGAACTCCATCATGAATCAAATATTATACTAAATATATGTTATAGTAACATATATTATACTAATATATATTATACTAACATATATTATACTAACATATAAATTTGTTCAGCTCCTATAATGTTACTCCGCAACATTAATCAAATATTATACTAAATATTTAATCAAATATTAAGCGTTAGTATAATCAAATATTATATTAAATATATATTATACTAACATATATTATACTAAACATATATTATAGGAGCTGAACAAATATTATACTAACATATAAATTATTTTGCTGTACTGAACTGCTCATAATATTATGAAACACAATTAGACGAAGAAATTATTATAATTTGTTATACTAATTATATTACTTATTTTGCAGATTTGATGAAGCTGGCTTTTCAAATAAAATCGATTGATGAATAACTACTATCTAATTTGTGGTATACTATGAAGTACTTTTTATTTTGCAAGCTGTCTGTATATTTAATATATATTTAGTGTACATTATTCCAAAAAGACTAATATATGTGTAATTACTTTATGTATTCCTACAAATTTCATTAGATTAAATATAGTAATATTATAATTCTAACTTTCTTAACCAGTGCATGAATGTTTGCTAAATATATTTACTAAATACATCTACTAAATATATCTACATCGTGATTAATTTATCCGCAGCGAAGCGCGGGTTCTATACTAGTACTATAAAATTTTATTTTTATTAATAATTAAAATTTTTAATTATTTATTATATATTTTTATTAATTTCAAATATATTATTAAAAATTATTTAATATTTTTTTAAAATAAAACTAAATTATATTATTGGTACTTAAATTGTATTATGTCAATATCTTATTGAAACGATATAATCTGTATCATCAATAAATATTTAAATTTTTAATTAAAAAAAAAAGTAATTAATTTGAAAGTTTATCTTGTGAGCAGTATAGATTGACACTTGCTTTAGTGAAAGAGTCAAACGACTCAAGTGCAAGTTGGAACAATTATATGCAAAAGGAGAATCCAAATCGAATTCGTCAAATTTTTATACTTGTTCCCAACCACAATTCACAATTCCCCCGCCCAAGGAGGAAAAGCAGTATATATAATGAACCTTTAATTGAATACTCGAATATACTCTTATACCAGGTATAAGTATAAGTAAGGAATAAGCTAGGTATAATGTAAAATTGTGTTTGGTTGGGAATGAGGCTTAAACTTAGTATAAAGAAAAAAATGTTTGGATTGAAATTGAAGAATAAGGAGGAATAGAGAGTTGACTTTTATGTTAAATGACGATTTTACCCTTGCTTTTATATATATATTAAATTTGATAATTAAATATTGTATTATAAAAATTTTAAGTGGAAAAAAAAAAGTAATTTTTAAATTTTAAGTAGGAATAAAAATGTTAATTTTTAAATTTATATAATTTTTAAAAAAATTATAAAAAAATTATATAAATTTTACACTTTTAAAATTAATATTATTTTTTAAAAAATAAAAATAAAAATTTATATTTATGATTTATTAAAATATAAAATATAAAAAATTAAAATTTATAAAATTTTAAATTTATAATTTAAATATTTTTTAAAATTTAAATATTCTAATTAAAAAAAAAAATTTAAAAGAAATATAAAAGAAAGGAAAAAAAAAATTTAAAAAAAAAAAAAAAAATAATACTCCTTCCCAAGGCTCTGACAGAGCCTTGGGAAGGATATCTTAAATCCCAAAAAACGAATCAAAAAAAAAAAAAAAAAAAAAATTAAAAAGGAAAAGGAATTGAACGGGAAAGAAAATAGAAAAGAAAAATGGAATTTAAAAAAAATTGATAAGTTGTCGTCATCTTATCAAAAAAGTTGTGTATCAGGAAAGGAGTTTCAATACATTGTCCTAATCTATTATGTACATTATCGAGCTTCAATACATTGTCCTAATCTATTATGTACATTGTCGCTAGTTCATTCTTCGTCTTCTTCGTCTTCACATACAGAATCTTGATTGGGATTTTTCAAGAATACTTTGTCAGTAAGGGGGGAGGTGCGGGGGGTACGGGGCTGTGGCGGTGAGATGGGAGGTGCAGGGGCCGCGGCGGGAGGTGCAGGGGCGAAAGGTCCAGGAGCTATGTGATAAAAAGATTGTGGTAGCGCCACCACCAGAACCTGTACTGGAACCAGTGAGGCGGCGGGAGGTGAATACGGCCAATATATCAACGGAATTAGAGGCGAAGACGGAATTAGAGGTGGAGACGGCATTAGCGTCACCTGCACCTGCGGAGGAGGTGGAGGCGGCACCTGCGGAGACTGCGGAGGAGGTGGAGGCGGCACCTGCGGAGGCGGCGGCGAAGAAGGCGGCGGCACCGGCACCTGCGGAGGAGGAGGCAGCGGCACCTGCGGAGGCGGCGGCGAAGGAGGAGGCGGCTGTAACACCTTCAAAGGAGAGTACGTACTGTATTAACAAGAGGATATTCTAAAGGAAGGGGAACACACAATACCAGTTCATGTACTTAGTTGAGGAGTTCGGTTTACAGGTTAAGGACGTTAACTACGATGACAGTTTATTCTACAAGAATTTATATGACCATCTCTCTACAGATTACAGTCTACTATCTGCTGAATATAGCAATTTGTTGAGAGAGTATAGTTTCTTGAAGTAGCAATTTGTTGAGAGAGTATAGTTTCTTGAAGGATTGTTATGTTGCTACTGTTACCGAGAAGAACGAGTTTCTAGCTGAACGTCTTAAGATTCGTGACGCTATTGAGGAGTGCCGGTTGCTGCGTGCTTTCTACGTGTCCATCATGAATCAAATATTATACTAAATATATGTTATAGTAACATATATTATACTAACATATATTATACTAACATATATTATACTAACATATAAATTTTTTCAGCTCCTATAATGTTACTCCGCAACATTAATCAAATATTATACTAAATATTTAATCAAATATTAAGCGTTAGTATAATCAAATATTATATTAAATATATATTATACTAACATATATTATACTAAACATATATTATAGGAGCTGAACAAATATTATACTAACATATAAATTATTTTGCTGTACTGACCTGCTCATAATATTATAAAACACAATTAGACGAAGGAATTATTATAATTTGTTATACTAATTATATTACTTATTTTGCAGATTTGATAAAACTGGCTCTTCAAATAAAATCGATTGATGAATAACTACTATCTAATTTGTGGTCTACTATGAAGTACTTTTTATTTTGCAAGCTGTCTGTATATTTAATATATATTTAGTGTACATTATTCCAAAAAGACTAATATATGTGTAATTACTTTCTGTATTCCTACAAATTTCATTAGATTAAATATAGTAATATTATAATTCTAACTTTCTTAACCAGTGCATGAATGTTTGCTAAATATATTTACTAAATACATCTACTAAATATATCTGTATCGTGATTAATTTATCCGCAGCAAAGCGCGGTTCTATACTAGTACTATAAAATTTTATTTTTATTAATAATTAAAATTTTTAATTATTTATTATATATATTTATTAATTTCAAATATATTATTAAAAATTATTTAATATTTTTTTAAAATAAAACTAAATTATATTATTGGTACTTAAATTGTATTATGTCAATATCTTATTGAAACGATATAATCTGTATCATCAATAAATATTTAAATTTTTAATTAAAAAAAAGTAATTAATTTGAAAGTTTATCTTGTGAGCAGTATAGATTGACACTTGCTTTAGTGAAAGAGTCAAACGACTCAAGTGCAAGTTGGAACAATTATATGCAAAAGGAGAATCCAAATCGAATTCGTCAAATTTTTATACTTGTTCCCAACCACAATTCACAATTCCCCGCCCAAGGAGGAAAAGCAGTATATATAATGAACCTTTAACTGAATACTCGAATACTCTTGTACCAGGTATAAGTATAAGTAAGGAATAAGCTAGGTATAATGTAAAATTGTGTTTGGTTGGGAATGAGGCTTAAACTTAGTATAAAGAAAAAAATGTTTGGATTGAAATTGAAGAATAAGGAGGAATAGAGAGTTGACTTTTATGTTAAATGGCGATTTTACCCTTGCTTTTATATATATATTAAATTTGATAATTAAATATTGTATTATAAAAATTTTAAGTGGAAAAAAAAAAGTAATTTTTAAATTTTAAGTAGGAATAAAAATGTTAATTTTTAAATTTATATAATTTTTAAAAAAATTATAAAAAAATTATATAAATTTTACACTTTTAAAATTAATATTATTTTTAAAAAAATAAAAATAAAAATTTATACTTATGATTTATTAAAATATAAAATATAAAAAATTAAAATTTATAAAATTTTAAATTTATAATTTAAATATTTTTTAAAATTTAAATATTCTAATTAAAAAAAAATTTAAAAAGAAATATAAAAGAAAGGAAAAAAAAATTAAAAAAAAAAAAAAAAATACTCCTTCCCAAGGCTCTGACAGAGCCTTGGGAAGAATATCTTAAATCCCAAAAAAGGAATCAAAAAAAAAAAAAAAAAAAAAAGAGAATTAAAAAGGAAAAAGAATTGAACGGGAAAGAAAATAGAAAAGAAAAATGGAATTTAAAAAAAATTGATAAGTTGTCGTCATCTTATCAAAAAAAGTTGTGTATCAAGAAAGGAGCTTCAATACATTGTCCTAATCTATTATGGCTGCGTTTGGTTCGGGGTTAAGCCAGTTCCCGCTAAACCGGGGATAGGTATAAAGTTGGGAACTAGAGCTTAATCTCGTTTGGGGATGGTTCTAGGGATAAGAGAATTTGTGTTTGGTTTATTAATGGGAATAGGAGGGATAAAGAGGATAAGAAGGGTAAATTACCTTTTTGCCCCCAAGAGTTAATATGTGATAAAAGTTGTTAAAAATTGATTAGTTCGTTTTAATTAATAGATTAATAGTTTTAAAAAATAAAAGTAAAATTATAATCGTAATTAAAATATATTATTTAAAAATAATATATTTAATTTAATAATTAATTTTTTCACTTAAAATTTAAATTTAAAATATAAAATTTCAACATTTTAATTTTAAGATTTACAATTATATAATATTAATTTTAAATAATTAATTTTTAACATAATTTTTTTTTAAAATTCGCAAAATTCGTATATTTGCTAAATATTTATAAATTTTTGCCCACGAGCTTTATTATGTCATTAAAATTTTCTAAACTCGTTTTTCTCATTTTAATTAATGAATTATTGGTTTAAGAAAATAAAAATAAATTTATAATCATAATTAAAATGTATTATTTAAAACTTTTACATTTAATTTAATGTTAACTTTTTTCAAATTAAAATTAATGGATTAATGGTTTAAAAAAATGTGATAAAAGTTGTTAAAATCTAATTATTTTGTTTTAATTAATGGATTAATGGTTTACAAAAATAGAAATAAAATTATAATCATAATTAAATTATATTATTTAAAAATAATATTTAATTTAATATTTAATTTTTTCAAATTAAAATTTAAATTTAAAATATAAAATTTCAACATTTTAATTTTAAGATTTAAAATTTTATAATATTTATTTTAAATAATAAATTTTTAACATAAAATTTTTTAAAAATTTGAAAAAATCGTATATTTGCTAAATATTTGTAAATTTTTGCCCTCAAGCTTTATTAAAATCGTTTTTTTTTTCGTTTTAATTAATGGATTAATGGTTTAAAAAAATAGAAATAAAATTATAATCATAATTAAATTATATTATTTTAAAATAATATTTTATTTAATATTTTATTTTTTCAAATTAAAATTTAAATTTAAAATAAGATTTAAAATTTTATAATATTTATTTTAAATAATAAATTTTATAATATTTATTTTAAATAATAAATTTAAAATTTTATAATATTAATTTGTGATGATGAGAGTGTATTGGGAAGAGAGAAAGGAGGTGGGATGAAGGAAAAGAGAGAGAGGAGAGAGGGATTTGTGATGATGAGAGTGTATTGGGAAGAGAGAAAGGAGGGAAGAGGAGAGAGAGTGAGGAGAGAGTTTTTATTAAAATAATATGTTGGGATGAGATAAAGTAGATAAGAAGGGTAATATGGTAAAAAAATTTATAGTAAAATAATAGGATGGGATTTGTTATACCAGCTATTCTCCCTATTCTGGGTTAAGCAATACCAGACGATTTCAGGTGCGTTTGGCAGAATAAGGGGGATAAGCCCGCTATTCCCGTTCCCGTTCTCAAAACAAACAGGGCCCTATGTACATTGTCGAGCTTCAATACATTGTCCTAATCTATTATGTACATTGTCGCTAGTTCATTCTTCGTCTTCTTCGTCTTCACATACAGAATCTTGATTGGGATTTTTCAAGAATACTTTGTCAGTAAGGGGGGAGGTGCGGGGGGTACGGGGGCTGTGGCGGTGAGGTGGGAGGTGCAGGGGCCGCGGCGGGAGGTGCGGGGGCGAAAGGTCCAGGAGCTATGTGATAAAAATATTGTGGTAGCGCCACCACCAGAACCAGTACTGGAACCAGCGAGGCGGCGGGAGGTGAATACGGCCAATATATCAACGGAATTAGAGGCGGAGACGGAATTAGAGGTGGAGACGGCATTAGCGTCACCTGCACCTGCGGAGGAGGTGGAGGCGGCACCTGCGGAGACTGCGGAGGAGGTGGAGGCGGCACCTGCGGAGGCAGCCGCACCTGCGGAGGCGGCGGCGAAGAAGGCGGCGGCGGCACCTGCGGAGGAGGAGGCGGCGGCACCTGCGGAGGAGGAGGCAGCGGCACCTGCGGAGGCGGCGGCGAAGGAGGAGGCGGCTGTAACACCTTCAAAGGAGAGTACGTACTGTATTAACAAGAGGATATTCTAAAGGAAGGGGAACACACAATACCAGCAAAGGAGTTCATGTACTTAGCTTCTCAGATGCAGGCCGGTTATACGGAGTTGCCAGCAGAGTGAATCCAGAGTAGTGCACCGAGGGCTGATACCTGTAGGGAAGGATCGGCCGGAGGGAGGATCGCCCTGAGGCGAGGGTGTGGGAGAGTGGGAAGAAGACCTAGAGTCCAGAGGCTTCTGGAGTTCCCTCGAACTCCTGGGGTTTCCTTCAGTTTGTCGGAGCGGGCGCAAGGGGGTGAGACCCGACCCTTTACGCCCTATGCAGGAGCGGCCCAGGCCCAAGCGGACTGGTGACCCATCAAAGCCCACTCAGAGGCATAGTTACTTAGTCTAGGATCTTTTGTAATTACAATTGAGTCCAGGATTTCCACATATAAATAGCAAAAGGATATGTAACAGAATTAACAAGAAACAGTTAATACAGTTCTTTTCCTCCTCAACTCTTCCTCTCTTCTTCCTCTCTTCTTCTTCTCTTCTTCTTCCTCTCTCCCCTATTTTCCCCAAATTCCCTATTGTTTCCGATCCATACCTTGAAGCTCAGTTCCATCAAGGTCAGCAAGGAACTAGAGACAGAGGAGGCTCATCTGGTTCATCATCGACGCCTTCACCCTCAGATAGATCTCATCACGGGGTGTGCGTCTCCGAACCAGGGATATTGTGCTCAGATTCTTCATCATCGCCATCCTAAATTCGTGGAGCCCTTCCGAATTGGTTGCGACTCAGAACCGAGCATTACAAGTGGTATCAGAGCTGTTCCGATCCCAGGGAACAGCACTCGCTATCGCCGCAGCCATGGATTCCACTGGTATTATCTGAGGAGTCCGCGACGAGCCACTGGAGATAGGTAATTCCTAAATCCATAGCAAGTAAAGAGTTAGCAATAGGAATACTTGTTTACAGCAGTGAGAGCAATTAGGGAGTTGTTCTAGCAAGTATTCCAACTTTTAAGAACAAGATTGGGAGAAAACATCAGAATAGGTTCCAATTTGTAACACCCTCTACTCACATGGCGGAGGGAACTCGCTTAAAGGATTTAAATGAACACATGACAGCATTAGAATCTAGGGTGCAGAAGCTAACCCTGGAATACCATGATAAGGTCAGAGAATTAGCCACACAGATAAAAGAAGTAAGCGAAGTAGAGCAAACTCATTTCGAGGCATCACAGGCTGAGGCAACAAGGAAGCATGAACTGGTGCTCAAGGATAGCGCTATGAAACACGAGGAAATGCTGAGATTAATTTTAGCACGCCCCGCTACCTTCTTTCCTGCTGCAACGAACCAACCCGCTTACCCATTCGCAAAAGATCCAATCGGCAAAGAAGAATTTAAAGGGGTACCAGTGTGACAAGAGAAGACAAGGGAAAGGGGCTGTTACCCATACCTGCGAAAGAATGGGAAATGGGGGAGGATGGAAATAAGCCCAGATGGGGCCATAAACATAGTACTCAACAGCATATTCCTTACCCAAAGCTAGAGTTTCCGTCCTTTGGTGGTGAGGATCCCAGGGCATGGGTAGAAAATTGCGAACAATATTATGAGATATACCAGATCCCTCAGCATCAGTGGCTAGGTATTGCTTCCATGCATTTAGTAGGGAAGGCCCGAACTTGGAGACAGAGTTATTTCACTCACCGACAGGAAGTGAGTTGGGAGGAATTCACCGAGGCACTCTATCGAAGGTTCGCACAAACAGGCGAGAGGTATCTAGTGAGGGAACTCAACAATCTTAGGCAAGTAAGCACGGTTGAGAAATATCAGGAACAGTTTGAAGAGCTGAGGACCCAGCTTTTATGGTATGACTCCCAACTCACCGAGGAGCATCTCATATCTTGTTACATCAATGGATTAAGGGAAGACTTGGTCCCCTTCATGGATATCGCACACCCAAACACACTATTGGAGGCCTATGAACAAGCCAAATTACATGAAAGGGCCTTATCAATCATGAACAGGAGGTTTCGGAATAATGGGAAAATCCCCGGGGTACTGTACCCCACACCCATGCAACTGAGACAAACGCAGGGACCCAGTAACCCCAATTCTAGTTCTGTTGCCCAGCAGAAAACTACAGGGTTTCCGATAACCAATAATAGGGCTTTGATAGAGCAAAGGAGGGCCGCGGGCCAGTGTTTCAAGTGTGGTGAAAGGTATCACCCCGGGCATGTGTGCTCTACTAGATCCCTCCATACTTTGCAAGGAATGGAAGATATTTTGGAGGTTTACGATGAAGACTGCCTTCAAGACATAAATTCAGATGAAGAAATGGAGAATCAGGAGGAAGTAGGGGAGGTACCTGAGTTGGGTATTTCGGTTTATGCGTTAAGTGGAGACCGACAACCAAACACAATTAAGGTCCAAGGAGAAGTTAAAGGGCAAGCATTATCCATACTGGTGGACACGGGAAGCACCCACAGTTTCTTGGATTTTCACACAGCCAGAGATATCAAGGCTGCCATGGTCACTGCTGCTCCCCTGATGGTCACAGTCGCCAACGGCCAGAAGGTACTTAGCAAACTACAGTGTCCAAAGTTCAAATGGACTATGCAAGGGCAGTCTTTTCAAACTGACTTGAGAATTATAAGGTTAGGGGGGTCAAGCATGGTACTGGGAATTGATTGGCTGAGGTCCCATAGCAAGGTCACTTTTGATTTTCACCAAGACTCCATAACCATACAGAAGGATGGTCAACCACACATTTTAAAAGGAATGAAGGAAGTAGCTCAATTGAAACTAATTACAGCCAACCAGTGGTACCATGACTTACAGCATGGGGAATGCTGTCTTGTAAGTCACTGCCACCTAAGTGGTAATTCCACAGAGTCCCCAGAAGTGAACCCGGGGCTACAAGAAGTGTTGGATCAGTATGCCGAGGTATTTGAGCAACCCACTGGGCTGCCTCCTCAAAGGTCAATAGACCATAAGATACCCTTACAACAGGGAGCAATACCGGTGACGCTCAGGCCCTACAGACATTCGCATGATCAAAAGAGCGAGATAGAAAGGCAAATTAAAGAAATGCTGGAGGCCTCTATAATTCAACCCAGCCACAGTCCATTTGCTTCTCCCGTGTTGTTAGTGAAGAAAAAAGATGGGAGTTGGCGAATGTGTATAGACTATCGACACTTGAATAAAGTCACTGTCAAGGACAAATTCCCAATCCCTATTATTGACGATCTCCTGGATGAGTTAGAAGGTTCCCGATTATTTTCCAAGTTGGATTTAAGATCGGGCTATCATCAAATCAGAGTATTCGCCGATGATATACCCAAGACTGCATTTCGAACCCATCAAGGACATTACGAGTTCAAGGTAATGCCCTTTGGGTTGACCAATGCGCCGGCGACCTTCCAAGCCTTAATGAACACTATTTTTGGACCCTACTTGCGGAAATATGTGCTAGTCTTCTTCGACGACATACTAGTTTATAGTAGAGATCTCGAGGAACACAAGGGCCATTTAGAAACAGTACTAAAGGTGATGAGAGAGAATCAGTTGTATGCTAAGAGAAGTAAATGCACCTTTGGGAGTGAACAAATAGAGTATTTGGGCCATATCATTTCAGCACAAGGTGTAGCCACTGATCCAGCGAAGGTAGAGGCCATGACCAGGTGGCCGGTGCCGCGGACAGTTAAGGAGTTACGTGGATTTTTGGGTTTGACAGGGTATTACAGGAAATTCGTGAAGAACTATGGCTCGATTAGCAGACCACTCACTGAATTATTGAAGAAGGACCAGTTCGGATGGTCGCAGGAAGCTCAACGCGCCTTTGAGGCTCTCAAGGTGGCTATGTCTACAGCCCCTGTACTGAGGCTGCCAGATTTTCAGGAGCCTTTTATTCTAGAGGTGGACGCAAGTGGGGGTGGAATCGGGGCTGTACTTTCTCAAGAAGGCAAGCCTATAGCATTCCTCAGCAAGGCTATTAGGGGGAAGAATATGGGGTTGTCGACTTATGAAAAGGAATTTTTGGCAATACTACTGGCTACGCAAAAGTGGCGGCATTACCTAATGACCGGAAGGTTTATTGTCAAAACGGATCACGAGAGCCTCAAATACCTTCTAGAGCAAAAGATAGTAACCCCTATGCAGCAGAAAGGCATGCTTAAACTTATGGGATTCGACTATACCATACTCTACCGAAAAGGGAAAGAGAATGTGGCAGCAGACGTGTTGTCTAGACGGAGTCAGGATGTTAATCAATTGTGTGCTATTACGACTATAGCTCCTGCATGGTCCAGTGAGGTAGAAGAGAGCTATCAAGGGGACCCGCATTATGAGCAGATTATAAAAGAAGTTAATTTGCATCCCGAGTGCCACGAACACTACAAGTATAGCCAGGGAGTTCTGAGGTATAAAGGGAGAGTCTGCGTGGGAAGGACTGGGAATTTGAGAGATAGGTTGGTTAAACAGTTTCATGACTCTAATCTGGGGGGTCATTCTGGTGTGCTGCATACCTACAGGCGAATCAAAGGGCACTTCTATTGGAAGGGGCTGAAGAAGCAAATAGACACCTTGATTCAGAATTGTGAGGTTTGTGCGCAAAACAAATCTGACTCGAGGGGGTATCAGGGGTTGCTTCAACCTTTGCCTATACCTAATCAGATTTGGGAAGAAATCAGTATGGACTTCATTGAGGCCCTTCCCAAATCTGAAGGTAAGGACACAATCATGGTGATCGTCGATCGGTTGACTAAGTATGCTCATTTTGTAGCTTTAAGGCATCCTTTCACAGCTAGTCACATATCCAGAGTTTTCCTGGATACCATACATAGATTACATGGGTGTCCTAAGGGTATCGTAACCGACAGGGACAAGGTTTTCACCAGCCAGTTCTGGACCGAACTATTCAAGTTATTGGGTACCCAACTAAAGATGAGCACTTCATATCACCCCGAGACTGACGGGCAAACAGAGCGAGTCAACCGTTGTTTGGAGACATATCTCCGGTGTATGTGCTTCCAACACCCTCATAAATGGAATAGATACTTAGCATTGGCGGAGTGGTGGTATAACACCAATTACCACACTTCGCTGGGTACTACTCCTTATCGGGCCCTCTATGGAGTAGACCCCCCCAACACTCTGGTGGCCGCCGCGGGAACGGCTACCCCCAAGAGGTACGGGAGTTGGTCGAGGAGCGAGAAATGTTGACTCGAGAGCTCAGGGACAGGCTACAAGTGGCGCAGAACCGGATGAAACAGCAAGCAGATAAGCACAGGAGTGAGAGAGAATATGGAGTAGGGGACAGAGTTTACCTGAAGCTGCAACCTTACCGGCAAGTATCAGTAGCGGCGAGAAAAAATCCGAAGCTAGCTGCCCGTTATTACGGGCCATATGAAATCATTAAAAGGGTGGGGCCAGTAGCTTATAGGCTGAGATTGCCGGAGGATTCTCAGATTCACCCAGTATTTCACGTGTCCCTACTCAAGAAATGCCCTTCGGCCGATAGCAGGGTGTCACCAGATGTGCCGTTGGTTGGAACTGGGGGCCAACTTTTGGCAGAGCCAGAGAGAGTACTGGAGAGGAGGATGAGCAAGCGTGGACAGCAAGCAGTCACCGAAGCTTTGGTTAAGTGGAGCAACCTGCCGGTGGAAGCGGCTACCTGGGAGGACTACTGGGGTCTCAAGCGCCAGTTTCCCACTTTCGATTCCTGAGGACAGGAATAAGCTAAGCGGGGGGGAGTGTAACACCTTCAAATGAGAGTACGTATTGTATTAACAAGAGGATATTCTAAAGGAAGGGGAACACACAATACCAGCAAAGGAGTTCATGTACTTAGCTTCTCAGATGCAGGCCGGTTATACGGAGTTGCCAGCAGAGCGAATCCAGAGTAGTGCACCGAGGGCTGATACCTGTAGAGAAGGATCGGCCGGAGGGAGGATCGCCCTGAGGCGAGGGTGTGGGAGAGTGGGAAGAAGACCTAGAGTCCAGAGGCTTCTGGAGTTCCCTCGAACTCCTGGGGTTTCCTTCAGTTAGTCGGAGCGGGCGCAAGGGGGTGAGACCCGACCCTTTATGCCCTATGCAGGAGCGGCCCAGGCCCAAGCGGAATGGTGACCCATCAAAGCCCACTCAGAGGCATAGTTACTTAGTCTAGGATCTTTTGTAATTACAATTGAGTCCAGGATTTCCACATATAAATAGCAAAAGGATATGTAACAGAATTAACAAGAAACAGTTAATACAGTTCTTTTCCTCCTCAACTCTTCCTCTCTTCTTCCTCTCTTCTTCTTCTCTTCTTCTTCCTCTCTTCTCTATTTTCCCCAAATTCCCCATTGTTTCCGATCCATACCTTGAAGCTCAGTTCCATCAAGGTCAGCAAGGAACTAGAGACAGAGGAGGCTCATCTGGTTCATCATCGACGCCTTCACCCTCAGATAGATCTCATCACGGGGTGTGCGTCTCCGAACCAGGGATATTGTGCTCAGATTCTTCATCATCCCCATCCTAAATTCGTGGAGCCCTTCCGAATTGGTTGCGACTCAGAACCGAGCATTACAGCGGCGGGGGGAAGACGCGGCGGGGAACGCCGTTGGCGGCGGAGTTGTGGAGATCGGAGGCGTTCGCCGCGGCGCTAGCGTTCGCGGCGTTCGCCGCCGCGTCGGCGGTTGTAGCCAACGGGGAGATCGTTTCCCCAATTCTTTCCGGGGTGGAATTTTCATCCTTTTAAGTATTTAGCGTTTGGAACGGGTATAAAGGGGATATCCCCCTTTATACCCAAACACTTTTGGGCTGCGTTTGGAATCGGGTTAAGGTGGAATTGGCTAAACCGAGAATAAGTATAAAGTACGGAACTAGAGCGAAAAAGCGTTTGAGATGGTTTCAGGGATAAGGGATTTTATGTTTGGTTTAATAATGAGGAATAGGAGGAATAAAGAGGATAAGCGGGGTAAATTACCTTTTTGCCCTCAAGAGTTAATATGTGATAAAAGTTGTTAAAATTTAATTAGTTCTTTTTAATTAATGGATTAATGGTTTTAAAAAATAGAAATAAAATTATAATTATAATTAAATTATATTATTTAAAAATAATATTTATTTTAATATTTTATTTTCTCAAATTAAAATTTAAATTTAAAATATAAAATTTCAATATTTTAATTTTAAGATTTAAAATTTTATAATATTTATTTTAAATAATAAATTTTTAACATAAAATTTTTTAAAAATTTGGAAAAATCGTATATTTGCTAAATATTTGTAAATTTTTGCCCTCAAGCTTTATTATGTGATTAAAATTTTGTAAAATCGTTTTTCTCGTTTTAATTAATGGATTAATGGTTTAAAAAAATAGAAATAAAATTATAATCATAATTAAATTATATTATTTAAAAATAATATTTATTTTAATATTTTATTTTCTCAAATTAAAATTTAAATTTAAAATATAAAATTTCAATATTTTAATTTTAAGATTTAAAATTTTATAATATTTATTTTAAATAATAATTTTTTAACATAAATTTTTTTTAAAATTTGGAAAAATCGTATATTTGCTAAATATTTGTAACTTTTTGCCCTCAAGCTTTATTATGTGATTAAAATTTTCTAAAATTATTTTTCTCGTTTTAATTAATGGATTAATGGTTTAAAAAAATAGAAATAAAATTATAATCATAATTAAATTATATTATTTAAAAATAATATTTAATTTAATATTTTATTTTTTCATATTAAATTTAAAATTTCAAACATAAAATTTCAACATTTAAAATTTAAAATTTAAAATTTTATAATATTAATGTGTGATAATGAGAGTGTATTGGGAAGAGAGAAAGGAGGTGGGATGAAGGAAAAGAGAGAGAGGAGAGAGAGGGATTTGTGATGATGAGAGTGTATTGGGAAGAGAGAAAGGAGGGGAGAGCAGAGAGAGAGAGAGGAGAGTGTTTTTATTAAAATAATATGTTGGGAGGAGATAAAGTAGGGGAGAAGGGTAATATGGTAAAAATTTTAATATTAAAATAATAGGTTGAGATTTGTTATACCAGCTATTCTACTTGTTCTGGGTTAAGCAATACCAGATGGTTCCAGGAGCGTTTGGTAGAATAAGGGGATAAACCCGCTATTTCCGGTTCTAGACCGATTCCAAACGGCCCCTAAATTTTACTATCATTCAAAATATTATAACCGAGTTTAAGAGTTTTAATCCTATTTATATCTTTCAAGCTCAAGCACACTCACTAGTACCAGACAATGTAAGACTCATCTCGTTCGACCTTGTAGAGAGCTGCATTCCACTCACAACTATCATTAGTCGAGGAGTTGCGCTTTACCCGCTATATAACCCAAGCTCAGCTCAGACTCATTCCATATTTCCGGCTAATAATTGGCTCTGATACCAATACTTATTTTATATTTTCGGCTAGTGATTGGTTTTGATACCAATTGTAATATCACAACTTTTCAGGGAACACCTATTCTAAAACTATTTTAGCTCTAATATACTTAATTCTCTTAACTTCTTAGGTCTTACTAACATCCAAAATGCTATTGTCGTGCTTAAAAGGTTTAGTTCTATTTATACCTTATATATAGGACTAATCCAAATACTATGGATGTCATAATTTAAGTTTAAAATTATTAAATTAAAATTTAAAATTTAAAACTATTAAATTAAAATTTAAAATTTAAAACTATTAAATTAAAATTTAAAAATTAAAATTTATATTTATATTTTAAATTATAATTTAATCTAATAAATTTATAAAATTTAGATTTGAATTCAAAAAATTATTAATAAAAAACAAATTTCTCAATTACTTTAAAATCAAAATTAATCTCAACGTAGAGATAAAAGTCATGTTTAAAAAATTCAAATCTTGTCAATTTATCAATCCAAATATCTCAAGTACTCCAAGCCAAACGACCCTTAGGCCTAAAAAGTTGTCATGAAATTTATAAACGATAGTTGTAATTTAAATAAAATAAAATATTTTGTAATTTAAAAAAAAATTATGATTTTAATTTTAAACTATTTGGATGTATATTATATAATTTCATAAATTTTTTTTAATTTAATATTTTAAAAATAAAAAAAATATTAATTTTATATTTTAAAATTTTAAAATTAAAAATTTCATAATTTGAAATTAAAATTTAAATATTTAAAATTTAAAATTTAAAATTTAAACTTTCAAATAGAAAATTTGAAAATTTTAAAAATAAAATAAAATTTTTAATTTTAAAATTTTAAATTTAAAATTTAAAATTCTAAATTGTAAATTTAAAATAATAAATTTTAATGTTTAAAATTTTAAATTTTAAATTTTTAAATTTTAAATTTAAATTTTATTTTTTTATTTGGAATTTATATTTTAAATTTTAAATTTTAAATTTTAAATTTAAATTCAAATTTTAAAATTTTAAATTTAAAATGTTAAATTTTAAATTTAAAATGTTAAATTTTAAATTTTAAAATTTTAAATTTTAAATTATAAATTTAAATCCTATTTTTAAAATTTTAAATTTTAAATTTAAATTTTTGTGTTGCAATTTAAATTTAAAATTTAAAATATCTTGGAGGTGAGAGAGCTAAATAATAGTGAATTTTTTTTTATTAGAATTAATTTTTACTTTTATTTATTTTTCGGGATATAGTATAACTATACTCTACTCTATATATATATATATATATATATATATATATGGTTAATTGCATACATGTCCCTGCAAATATGTCGAATTGCAAATATATTCCTGCAAAATTCAACTTTTCATATTTATCCCTTCAAAAATTCACCGTTATTCAAATATGCCCCTACCGTCCATCTCTGTTAAAAAAATTGATTTAACCCTAGATTAAATGCTTAACCTTGGTTAGATTAAAAATTGAATTTACATATTTACCCTTTCCATATTATACCTCAAAAAAAAAAAAAAAAAAAAAAAAAGAATTATTTTGATGATAGAATTTTATGATTTTTGGAGAGGGGCATTTTTGTAACAAGTATAATGGTATTGCTTTTGGAGGGATATATTTGTAAGGGGGCAAAAAAGTCATTTCATATCGAATCTGTTAAAAAATAAACAGATTCCAAACGGGGATTAACCAGAGGGGCATATTTGAAGAACTTTGGATTTTTGAAGGGATAAATATGAAAAGTTGAATTTTGCAGGAATATATTTACAATTCGACATATTTGCAGGAACATGTATGTAATTAACCCATATATATATATTCAAACGGACCTTAATCTAATAAATTTTCACTCAATCTTTATCTTTTATTGCAACATAGTCGCGCCTGGCTCCCAATACTAAACCGAGTCTATGTGAAAGGAAGTCTAGATTGCTTTATTCTAGGAATCTCTGGCAGAATAGGAATCCTCATCTCAGTTGAATATTATATATCTATAAAGTTCAAACTTTAAAAATATGAAGATTATATTATTTAATCGGTTATTTTATCATCTTATCTGCATATTTTTAAATTTAAAAATTTAAAACTCACGGGCACTATATATATGAAGAGCGTGGTTGCTTAATTAACCCTCTCCTGCCTTACGTTCTCTTCAATTCTCTATTCTGAATTAATTGTTGCGTAATATTCTTTTTGATTTTCTATTCAGAATAGCAAAAATCATGTTGATTGCTTCTATCGCGTCTATGGTTCCATTGGATCGGTCGGAGATTGTGCTGGAGATCAGCTGGAAGGGGATCGAGAATCCGGCGCCTGGCGCCATCTATTATCACTGCAATAGTACGATAATCACGACGACAATCGCCAAAGACCTCAGCTCCTTCGTCCGGAATTTGAAGAGTAGCATGACTGACATCTTCTGGCAGCTCGACACGGCCGTTCCTTTTCTCAGACGCCTCCCTCCCAACAGCAACGATAAACACACAATAGCGTTGTGTTTGTGGAAAGCAGTATGCGAAGTTATATGGTCGCGTGGCTCCGGAGGCTTTTTGCTTAGGTTTGAATTTACCGTAGCGTTTGATCAGTGGGGTCGGTATCCGTATACAGTTATCCACGAAGATACGAGACTCACAACTGCACCTACAGATACAAATATTTTTTGGTCTCCTATACTCCAACTTCTGACTCACACAACCGCAGATTCTTTGTACTATTGTGCGGTGTGTTTGGATGAGTTATTCCGATGAGTCAGCGGTAAAATGGTTTCCTTGCGCTCATAGTTTTCATCGTGATTGTATTAATAGTTGGCTCCAACGATCGCGGACCTGCCCAATTTGTCGACGTACTATTGACTAAGTCCAAATACTTGCATTAAGGAAGGAATATACATTTTTTATTATTATTAAAAATTATGTTAATGAGTAATTAATTATTATTAAAGTTTCACTTTGTGAAACTTTGAGTCTTGATACAAGTTCTTTAGGAGAAAAGAAAGAGTATTATACGGTTTCGATTTAGCCTTCACTTTGTTTTAATATATATTTTATTTATTGCACATGAACTCGAAATTTAGTATGTTTACAATAAAAGAAATTTGATAATTTATTATGTTTACAATGCTAGGGGCATGGGTGGTTGATATTTGGTTTTTTATTTTCAATTCTAATTTGTTATTTTATTTATAAAAAAATAAATTTTTTGCTATAGTGCCGGGTTATTATTATTATTATTATTTTAGTTTTTGAAAAGTGCTGAATCCACTTTTATTATCTAAACAAAACTTTCCTTTTTTTAATAGTTCACCATGTGTACTATTAATAGTATATAAATAATATTTTCTATCAATGTTTTTATTTTAAAATTATTATTATTTTATAAACTAGTAAAATTAAATTTTAAATATTCAATAATTAAAAAGTTGATAGTAAATATTATTTTCATGTTACCAATTATATTATAGCTCCACTCTTTTTGGTAAAATATAACTCCTCTCTTCCTCCTCCGATCACTGGTAAAATATAAATATTGTATTTTCAATATATTTTGTTAAGATATTTTTAAAGTTTATTAAATTTGTTTGATGGCATCTTTTATTTATCTTATACAATTCACGATTATAAAAAGATTTAAAATAATATTTAAATTCTGCATTAGTAACAGAATATATTTATATTATTTAATTTTCAAAACTCAAATATAAGATGAGTGACGGAATTATTATATACAAACAATATTTGAATGTAACAAAATACGTAAAATATTTAAATTGACATTTCTATTATTTTGATATTATAATTTTATTAAAATGAATTTTAAATCAACATTTAATTTAATATTTTGTTAAATTTTTTTAAAAAATAAATATAAAAATTTAAGTTTTATAAAAATATATTTATTATTTGGTATTATTTAAACTTGGACTCCAAGTGTGCCGTATATACTTTATTTAAACTTGTAGTCCAAGTGTGCTTGGTTCGCTAGAGCAAAACGTGCTTCGATCCTATGGACCATAGCCGCCTCTCTTTCCCCCCTGTTCACTGGTATTATATAACAGACGCAGATAGCGAGGGCCAGGACAGAGAGAGAGAGAGAGAGGTTTCTTCTCTTAATTTGCGCCGCACCTCCTCCGCTCCTGCGGTGGCGGAGAGAGAGAGAGAGGGAGAGAGAGAGAGAGAGAGCGTCGAAAATGGCGGCCATGGATCCCACTCGAGCTTTTGTCAAGGATGTGAAGCGCGTTATCATCAAAGTTCGCTTCTTCATCTCCTCCCCCCTCCCTCTATTTTTATTTTTTAATCTCTTCTACTTGTTAGATCTCTTTATCTAGCATTTTTCGGTGGATATGTTGAGTTATTTTAGCTCGCTGCTTATTAAAGTATAGATTTTGAGCTAGTAATAGGCGCTAATGACTCGTTTTAATTTTTCTTTCCTCTAATAGTAATGGTAATTTTGTTCATTCCGCCTCTGAAATGTAGCTTACTCTGTTCATTCTGAAGCATTTGATATGCTTTAATTGGCTATAGTGATCGGAAATAAAGCAATGGGTGAAAATTTGTTACACTTTTAGTCCATAATAATATCTTTGAAAGTACTTTACTGTGCTAGATGTGTACTATTTAAGGTTTAATTTTTCTTCCCCCAAATCCTACTTAGTCTGATTTTGGGAGCATCTGAATGTTTCCATTTCCACCCCCCACAAAAAAAAAATCAATTGATTTCCTGTGAAAGATTTATCTATATGTACTACTTATAATTTCCTCGATTGTTTGGTATATTATTTGTTGTGTTTCTATTAATATTTTAACTCTCTTTTAATTTTCTCCAAGTAATTTGTTTTGTTTGTAAATCGTAGGTCGGGACCGCTGTTGTTACTAGAACAGAGGGGAGATTGGCTCTGGGAAGAATTGGTGCCCTATGTGAGCAGGTATTCAATATTGCAGTTGTTTGGACTTCTTTTCTAAGGTGCTTCTTTTGCGAGAATGAGGCTTTTTGTGTGCTCCTGAGTAGAATGAGATGATCCTCAGGTTAAAGAGCTCAATTCTCAAGGTTTTGAGGTGATTTTGGTCACTTCCGGTGCCGTAGGTGCTGGGCGGCAGAGGCTTAGATACAGGAGGCTTCTCAATAGCAGGTTCCAAATAGTGAAGAGGATAATTTTCAAACTTGAATTCATTTTTCGAACTTTGATTGAGTATGCTTGATCAAATCTACCAAAATTGCCAAATGCCCCAGCTTTGCTGATCTCCAAAAGCCACAAGTAGAGCTGGATGGAAAAGCATGTGCGGCTGTTGGTCAGAGTGGCTTAATGGCTCTTTATGATGCTTTATTTAGTCAGGTGCAAACATATCTTATTTGTTTCTTGCTGACATGATACGCATTCATACTTCAAGATGACTTCTTATATGATCCATTTTTCGGCGCAGCTTGATGTGACATCATCTCAACTTCTTGTTACGGATAGTGATTTCAAGGATCCAGAATTTAGGATGCAGCTTTCTCAAACAGTCAGCTCATTATTAGCTCTTAGAGTTATTCCTGTGTTTAATGAAAATGATTCAATCAGTACTAGGAAAGCTCCATACGAGGTACGCTTATTGTAATCCTTCACCTGAGCATGTGGATTGTTTTTTTGAGGGAAAGGCAGCATGCTGCCGCTTCATTCATGACGAAGGTGAATTTAGCACAGGGCAGCCACTGATTGCAAAGAGCAATCGGGCCCTAAAAAAAAAAAAAAAAAAAAAAAAAAAAAAAAAAAAAAAAAAAAAAAAAACGTCCTTAGCAAAAATTGAGCCAGTTGGAGCGGCAGCTACGGATACGCGCTAAAATGTGGCTTATACCTGGTTTAGTTATACCAGGTATAGGTATAAAGTAAGGGATAAACCTGGTTTAAACCTAAAATGTGTTTGGATGTGAATGAGGCTTAAACCTGGTTTAAACCTGGTATAAGAAAATAGGTGTTTGGATTGGTAATGATGAATAAAAGGTATAAAGTTGACTTTTTGTGTTTATTAATGACGATGTGACCTTTACTTTTATGTATATTATAAATTTGATAATTAAAGAATGTATTAGAATATTTTAAGTAGGAGTAAAAATTTTAATTTTTAAATTTATATAAATTTTACAAAAATTATAAAAAAATTATATAAATTTTACAATTTTAAAATTAATATTATTTTTTAAAATTATAAATTTATAAATATATATAATATAATTAAATATAAATATATTCATAATTTTAATAAAATATAATATATATAAATTTATAAAATATAAAAATTAATTTTAAATAATTTATAAATTTATAATTTAAATATTTTTTAAAATTTAAATATTCTAATTAAAAAAATTAAGTAAAATTTAAATATTTTAATTAAAATTTAAATATTTTATGTAGGAGTATTAAAATTTAAATATTTTAATTAAAATTTAATATTTTAATTAAAATTTAAATATTTTAAATAATTTTAATTAAAAATTATAAAAATATTGTATAAATTTTAAAATTAATAATTTTTAAAAATAAAATAAAATTTTTAGATTTATTAAAATATAAAAATAAAAAAAATTAAAATTTATAAAATTTAAAATTTAAATATTTAAAATTTAAATATTTAAAATTTAAATTTAAAATTTAAATATTTTTTATAATTAAATTTTTTTATTAAAAATAAAAAATAAAAAAATCCTGAAGCTAAAAGAAAAAAAAAAACGAAAAAAAAAAAAAAAAAAAAAAAAAGAAAAAAAAAGGGAAAAGCCTTTCCCAAGGCACTGCCAGTGCCTTGGGAAAGGACTGAGAGAGAGAGAGAGAGAGAGAGAGAGAGGGGAGGGGAGAAGGGGGGTAATACCTGGGTGGGTTTAAACCAACGGGGATATTCCCATGCAATAATGAGGGATATCCCCGTTTGGGGGGGATATCCCCAAACGGGGATATCCCCAAACCGTTTGGGTATAAAGGGGGGATATCCCCCCTTTATACCCAATCCAAACAGAGTGTTAGGATCTCCAGTTTGTTCGGTACCAATGCGGCCAGCAGCGATTTCGAGAAGGGGCAGGCAATGAGAAGATGGTCAGCTGTTTCATCGTTTTCGAGGCAGATAGCGCAGTAGGTATTAAAATTCTCGCTCCAGTTTCTTTTCTGAAGGATGTCTCTGGTTAAAATTCGTCTTCTCAAAGCCAACCAAATAAAGATCTTTACTTTGAGTGGTGCTTTTACAGTCCAGACTGCCTCAAACCTAGTTTCCACTACCCCGCTGTCTTGAAGGAAGTTGTACATCGACTTAACTGTGAACTGTCGTGTGTTGGTCCATTGCCACAGAATTTGATCTCTGTTGGGGGATAAGGTCATCATTGGGATGAGCTCCTTCAGACATGTAATGCAGTTGTTGAGTCCCGATTGGTTGTTTGGTACTCCTTCCAGGATACGATCCCAGTTCCAGCCGTTCTGTCCCAAGCAGTTGCTAACACGAATGGTCTTGTTAAGAACCTGGTCGAAAATAATCGGGTATTGGGTCGACAGGGGTGATTCCCCGATCCAGATGTTTGACCAGAAGGCCGTCCTCTCCCCGTCTCCAATGGTGAGGGAAATGCTGTGTCTGTAAATTTCCCTAGTTTTCAGAACGCTCCTCCACCAGTGTGAGTGGGGTTTGAAGGATGTGCCTTCGTGGAGTGGTCTTCTACGTCTGTAGTAAAGCGCATTAAGGAGCTTGCCCCACGGGGTTTCCTCTATGGTAAGGTATCGCCACCACCATTTTGCTAGTAGGGCGGAGTTCATGTTTTCTAGATTTATGATCCCCAGACCGCCGTCGCTTTTCCTCTTGCAGACGGTTTTCCAGTTGACCAGACAGTTTCCCCCTTGTACTACCGAGTTTCCTTTCCAAAAGAATGCTCTTCGAAGTGAGTCGATTCGTCGTAGGGCCCAGGCTGGGACTTTGAAGACGGAGAAGTAGTAGAGGGGTAAGTTTGTGAGCACAGCGTTAACAAGGATGAGTCTTCCTCCCTGGGAAAGCAATTTTGCTTGCCAGCCATCGATTCTAAGTTCGATTCTACTGATAATTTTGTTCCAGTCTTGTTTCGGGACGCTCCATTTTTTTAGTGGAAGTCCTAGGTATTTGATTGGTAGGGTGCCATGTTTGCATTCTAAGATGGCAGCAAGTCTGTCCCCTCTGTTGCTTTGGTTACCCAGATCGAAAAGCTCATATTTGTTCCTATTGACCTTGAGGCCGGAAGCCCACTCAAAGAGTTGCCACATGAAGCGTAGGTTCTTAATCTGCCGGGTTTTCGCCTCGCAAAAAAATAGGGTGTCGTCCGCATATTGGATAAGCGTAGTTCTCGTTTCCCTGTTGGGTCCGATGCCGCGGATGAGATTATTGCGGACCGCTCTGTTCGTCATTCTTGTCAGCCCTTCAGCCACCAACAGGTAGAGGAAGGGCGACAGGGGATCCCCTTGACGTAGGCCCTTCTTCAGTTTAAACCAGTTGGTTGGGGCACCGTTGACCAAGATGGCGGCTTTACTATTGGAGGTGCATTGGTCAATCCACCCACACCACCTTTGGTTGGCACCGAGACAATGTAAAATGTGTCGAAGATAAAGCCAGTTCACATTATCAAAAGCTTTTTCAAAGTCCACCTTGACTCCAACACCGTTGATGCGATTGTTCATCCCCCAGCTAATTAGCTCAGATGCGGTGGCGTATGAGTCGAGAATGGAGCGCCCCTTCAGGAAGGCTGACTGTGAAAGTGAGATGATGTTAGGCATAACCTTTGCCAGCCTATTCGCCAAGACTTTGGAGATGATTTTCTGGATGCAGTTAATGAGGCAGATTGGTTGGAAATCGCTTGCGGTCTTCGCGGCTTCTGATTTAGGGATCAGGCAGATATGAGTGTAGTCGATAGGCCCCGTGTTCAGGGAGCCTAAAAACAGATCATCGAAGATTTTAACAAGGTCGTCCTTGATTACGTCCCAGAATTTTTGATAGAAGATCATACTGAAGCCATCTGGGCCAGGTGCTTTGTCCCCGCTCATTTGGAAGGTAGCAGTCTTGATTTCTTCCACTGTGAAGTGTGCGGTGAGGAACTCCGAGCTCAGTAGACCGTTATCTGGGAATAGATCGCTCCAATCTCCAAAGGAGGAGGGAGGGGGGTTGGCAGGTGCGAATCTTTCCTTGAATTTGCGTAGGAAGTATTCACTTTTGTCTATCTCCTTGTTCAGTCTAAGGCTCCCATCCTCGATGGTCCCAATGTGGTTTGCCCGTTGTCGCGCATTGGCTGTAGCGTGGAAGAATTTAGAGTTACCGTCACCTTCCCTGAGCCAGTGCTGTTTAGCTCTAGTTTTCCAGAGGATCTCCTCTTCAGCAATGATATCCCGCAACTTAGCTTTGAGTTTTATTCTGTTGTCAAGCTCACAGCGGGTCAGGCAACGCTGTTCCTCCGTCAAGTCCAGCTTCTGAATTTCTTCCGCCAGTTGATGTTTAGCTTTCCGGATGCTATGGAAATTGGAGTGCCGCCATTCTTTTATCCTCTTGCGACAGTGTCTGAGCTTGGCGTTGAAGGTGAGGATGCTTCCTTGTGGGCCCTTTTTCTCTTCGATTTCGCTCCACCAGATAGGGATCATAGGGTTGAAATCCTCTTGCGTTAGCCAAACTTTTTCAAATCTGAATATACTAGGGGCCAACCGTCTTTCCGTTTTCAGCAGGATCGGCGAGTGATCAGACGTGACTCTTGGGAGCGCCGTTACAGATGATAGAGGAAAGGCGAGATCCCACTCGGTCGAGATGAGAAAACGGTCAAGTTTGGCGAGAGTGGGCGAACTCTGCAGATTCGACCAAGTAAAGCTCTGGTTGTTCATCGGGGTATCAATCATCTCGAGTTCATTGATCATATTGGTGAATAGGGTCGAGAGACGGTTACACCACGCTCGGCCGCTTCTCTCGTTTTGATCACGCGTAAGGTTGAAGTCGCCGCACATAACCCATGGCCCAGCACAGATCCTTTTTAGTTGGATCAGCTCCTGACAGAATTCTGATTTACCCTCCCAAGATGGGGGGCCGTACACATTAGTAAGGTAGAAGTTAAATCCGCTGGAAGTGGATCGAACCCTCAGAGTGAGAGAGCGATCACGCACCAAGACTTCAGTACAGCTGAAATTTTTTGAGTTCCAACAGGTGGCGATACCACCGGATGCACCAAAGGAGGGGATGAATAAGCATTTATCGAATCTGGAGCCCGCAAAGGATCTGATGAAGGAGCGAGAGAATGAGCTCACTTTAGTTTCTTGCAGACAAAGAAACGAAAACGAAGTGTCTCCTAGAACTGATTTAACAAGTTGTCGCTTCGAAAGGTCATTCAGGCCTCTTACATTCCAAGAACAAAGTTGCAACATTTAAAAAGAAGGTCGTCAATCCTACTAACATAAAGCCTACTACAAGAACCAGGCTATCAGAGCATCGGGCCAATGAGGTCCAGAAGGGCTGGGGCCTCCGCCTCCCTTAGCACGACTCCGAGTTTGGCGCATTTGTTTTTGATTTTGGTCAGGCCCAGCGCCAGAGAGATGTCGACTGCACGGAGGGAGTCTGCCGAGGTGGGGGAGGGTTTCTGCGGTTTTCCAGACATGCAGGCCGATTTGCGAGCTACGGCGAGCTCCAAAATCGGCGTACTAGATTTATTCGCGAGTCTAGGGCTCTTCCTGGTGTAAATGGTAGCGGAAGCAAAGGGTCCAAGCTCGGATGCGGGGTCTTCAGCGTCGGTGGGAGACAGACGTCGGTGTGTGGCAGAAGTAAAGGGAGATAGAGGTCCGAGCTCGGATTGCAAGACTGGAGGAGATTCAGCGTTGGTGGGCGGCAGGTGTCGGGTAAGGGGGATCGAAGTAGCTTCGGCAGTGGTAGGCTCCGATAGAGGGGGGCTAACCTCCACCAAGAGTAGCCCAGGTGTCCCACCAGGCCGAGTGCAGGTATAAGAGGAGGCGCGAGGGTTGACAGAGTTGGTCTCAAAGGCCCGCGTAAGCGCCCCAGAATCAGCAGACCCGAAGTTAGAGTGGGGCCCAGGTGGTGGTAGAGCCCGACTTGGCCCAAACAAAACAGTAATTAAAAGTGGTGCCGCGTGGGCCCGGTTAGGCGACCATAAAAGGCAGTTCACAGATGGGTGGCCCATGTTGAGGAAAAAGGGCCCACGAGCAGCGAGGGCGGGTTGAAGGAGCTGAACAGAGGGGCCTCGAGGTTCCACTGTCGAAGGATGTGACAGCCGAGAAGAGGGGTCTCGAGATTTCGAGAAGAGGGCCCTCGAGGTGTGAACCACCATTGATTCGAGAATGGGGGCCTCGAGGTGGAAAGAGGGAGCCCCACCGTCAACAATCGAGCTCTCCCGGGCAGAGGAGAGATGTGGCCGTCCCTGCCGAAAGAGGCAAGAATTTGAAAGGTTGCCGAAGAGGGGGGGGAGCGATTCCCCAAATGCGGAGGTCGGTCAGCTCCCCCTTCGCTAGTCGAACTTCGGTCTCGAGAAGTCGCGATGACGACAGCGTCCTTGAGGCTGTCTGGATCCGGGGTTTGGTGGGTGTCCATCGGTCCGATGGGGGCCAACTCTACAGTGGCCGGCGGTTCCGAAGAAGCCGGCGGCGGAGAGGATAGTGCGGGCGGTGGAGCGGCCCGACGTCTATCTCTAATCTCAGATGAATCCCAGGAATCAAACACGCCTGCATTCCTGGATTCGCTGGACTCACCGCCCAGCCCCACCACTGCAACTCTCCTGGCCAGTCGCGCACCGTTGGGATCGGTCTGGTCACCACCTTCGTTGGGCCCTCCCCCTACAAGAGGTATTCCGTGGTCGTCTCCGCCGAAGGGTCCGGTGCTCTCAATACGCACCGCAGCCGAGACGACAACATCACCCATATTGATACGAAGGACTTCCGGGATGTCGGCCAAGTCGTCTACCGCGACGAGGCATCTGTAACCAGACAAATCCAAGATGTTGGTACTGTTGTCGTCGGCGCGGAGAAAGCGTCCGAACCCGCCAACCATGGCACTAACGCGACTCGACGACCAGCATTCGTATGGAAGGTTGACGATCTTAATCCAGGCCTTAAACGTCAGTCTTGAACGATCCTCTGCTCCGTAAGGGTCCCAGTGGAAGCAGTGAAGACGGCAGTGCTGGAGCCGCAGAAGGCCAGAATTGATGATGTCATCTGGTTGGACCCATTCAGGGAAGAAGATGGCGAAGTCTTTCTCATGGTGCTTTGCTGCAAGGAAGTCCGACGGGAACCCCCCAAACCTTGATGCAAGATCCGCGACAATGGTGCCTTGCGGGAAATGTCCAAGATTGGACCTGCCGATAACATCCGCAAGCACAACATTCTTGCGGGTGATTTGCCGGTTGCGATAGTCATCCGATAAGGGGATGAAGGTTTTCATGAACTCAGGGCGGAAATCCCTTGCACGATGCATTTTGTGGAGCTGCTGGCGGACGGTGCAAAAGCGTGCGAGATGTCCGGGCCGAAGGCACATAAAGCAACGGACGAGTGCTCTGCAGTGGCGCACGAGGTGATCAGGGGCAAGGCAGCGGTAGCAGCGTTTGGTTGAGGAGGAGGAGTGCGGGGAAGGTTGAGAGGGGTGTAGGGGAGCGGGGGGCTTGATTGAGCGGAGGCGACGAGGAGAGCAGCTCTGCGGCGAGCTCTTAAGAAGGGCCTCCTTGAAGGTGAAAGGGCCGATCAACTTGGGGGAATCAAGAATCTGCTGGGTGGCGTGCTTGGGCAGCGGCGTGGTACGAAGAGACTTAGCATTCCTGCCCAGTCTCTTCAGACAGGGATGAGAAACCAGGGAGGGTGCAGGATGGGTGCAGGTGATGGGATTGCTGGTAACAAGGGGGCTAGCCCATGTGACATTGGGGGGTATTCTGGGAGTGAAGCGTCCCTCCCGACCAAGGGAATCTGAGGCTGAAGAAGATTCTCGGAGCTTGGCAATGTCCAGGTCACAACCAATCTGCTTCCCCTTTCGAGAGCAGGCAGGTTTTGGCCGAGGTTGAAAGGAGGTGGGAAACTTGGGATGACGAGATGTCCTCTGGGAATCTCGCCAGCTATCTCTCCTCGGAACGAAACTTGTGTGGGCAGGGAACCTCCTCCAGTCAGCACTTATCCGCGTCACCGAAGACGCAGGGAGCGGTCGTCTCCGGCAGGGGGAGGGGGGAGCCCGACGGTAACGCTCGACCCGGCCGCCGCTCGCTCGGGCTCTCCCTCTTCCTCTTTCGCTCTCTCTTGCTCCTCCCCTCTCACTCTCTCTCTCTCTAGACATACTCCTTACTTTTAAAAAGGACGTTGTTTGTTTGAATACATGCTTTCAAAAAAAAAAAAAAAAAAAAAAAAAAAAAATGTTGGATTAATAATTGCATTATAAAAAACTAACATAGTTGCCTTTTTCATTTTAGGTACACTAAGCTAGGAGAAAGTAGTTTTTTGTTTTGCATTTGATGTCTTTATGTTGTTGCATGCCATTGTAAGTACTGATTCTGCTGTATACTTACAAGCTCGCTATTCTACTAATGTAATTAGGTTTACATGCTTGTGTGCAACAGCTTCATGTTCTCGTCAGAATAAATAATCATGACGAGTTGTACTATTTGAACTTGCTTGCCCAAAATCTTATAGAAGATAGGTTTTATATACCTAGTTTTGTCCATTCCAAATGTATCAACCTTGGGATTTGTTAGAAAATTTTCAACCTGTTAGTTGTTTTGGGTGTAATAGCAGCACTGGTTTGGGATGTCTTATTTGCTTTTATCTGTTCTAACATATGTTCGCTAAAAATGTCAAGTTGGATTCCATCCCAGTTGATGATCTATAGTAATCTAATAAGTAATTTTGAGCTCTACATGACTGCACTATATTGTGCACTGCTGAGCATTCTTAGTTAGATCTGCTTGTGGAAGAAAAATAAAAGGTTTCACCACTGACTTTTGTTGATGGCCATTCTGAAGCATTTTTGCAATACGCTGCTTTATCCAAAAGCTTTTTTTATTGGCAGGACTCCTCTGGCATCTTCTGGGATAATGACAGTTTAGCAGCTCTACTAGCCTTGGAATTAAAAGCTGATCTTCTCATTCTGCTGAGTGATGTGGAAGGTCTCTACAGTGGCCCGCCTAGTGAACCTCAATCAAAGATTATACATACGTATGTGAAAGAAAAGCATCATAGTGAGATTAGGAAGAGGGGGCATGACTGCTAAAGGTATTAATAGTACCTAATAGCATTCTTAGTTAGATCCAGTGCAGCATTCTTAGTTAGATCTTGAAATGCTTATTTTCCGTTGCAGTAGGTATTAATAGTACCTAATAACAATATGTCCTCCTTGATCATGTAGTATACAGCGAAGTGTAGTTAGCTTTTAAACTATAATCCAACTCTTGTTAATTTTTTAAGTGGTAAGGGGCTGTAATTAATTCTGAATTTAGATGTGTAGTATTAAGGGAAGCAACTGTCTTGAATTGACGAAGGCAGGGGTAGCTGGAGACAGCCCTAACCTTTTGCATTTTTACATTAAGTGGCTTGTATATTCTCCTTCTCAAATTGCAGTACTAAAAAGTTATACCTTAGCATTTTGACTTTGGTTCTTTGTTTATGAAGTGGTTTCGCCACTGATAGCATAACGAAAGTACTTAAAGGAGAGAGAGTTGGCACCCTCTTCCATCAGGATGCAAGTTTATGGGCATTACCTAATGAAGTTAGTGCACGTGAGATGTCAGTTTCTGCAAGAGAATGTTCTAGGCGTCTGCAGGTACATTTAATGAAGTAAAAATGCATTTTTTATACATTTTCCAGCACCAAACACTCCTTTTCCATAATCCATGCATAGTTCCATTTTAAATTGTTTGCAGCCTGTTTAATTATTTTGTTTTAATAGTGAAATTACATTCATAGATTGTTCTTGAATATCCGATTTGCCTAATTGTTTCTGCCTTTTGTTCCTTCTCCCCTTTAGGAGTATTTCATCAGAAGAGCGCAAGAAGATATTGCCGGACATTGCAGACGCCCTAGAGGCAAATGAAAAATTAATCAGAACTGAAAATGATGCTGATGTTGCTGCTGCACAACAAGCTGGAATATAGAAATCTTTGATTTCTAGATTGACTCTGAAGCCTGGAAAGGTAGCTCACCCATGTCTTTCTTTATTCCATTGTGACATGTCTATCTAATCAATTTGATAAGTATTGACTATATTATTCTCTGCAGAAATTTGTTATGTTTACCTCCCTCCCTTTCTTCTTTGATATGTTGATTTTGAACTGCCTTAATTGATTCTTCATCATTTGGCAGATATCCAGCCTTGCGAAGTCAATATGTGTACTTGCAAATATGGAAGACCCAATTGGCCAGATATTGAAGAGAACAGAGGCAAGAACTTAGTAGTCCAGCTCGAAATTAAAAATGATAGAAATTAAATTTTATGGAATTTCTAGATTTTTGTGACAGTTATGATTTTGTTTAAACTCTAAGGTTCATAGCTTACTCAGCTTGCAGATGGGCTTATCTTAGAGAAGACATCTTGCCCCTTGGGTGTTCTCCTGATTGTTTTTGAGTCCCGCCCTGATGCCTTAGTTCAGGTAAAATAGAGTGTTCTGTCTTGGAATTTGTGCTTCTTTAGTCTTTTTAATTTGTTATTTACCATGGTAAATGAGAGTTCGGTATGTTTCTAAAGCTAAAACAATGATTAACTACTTGCATGCATAACTGGGGATTTCGGAAGGATGAAGTTGCAGTAAATATTCTTTTATCTGCTCTAGTAAAGAAACAGTAAAACATGCTTAACTTTTTAAAGTAGAGAAGTTGAGCAAGGTGAAATCTTGTCGTGAGAAGGAGGATATTAAAAAGCTTATCGGAATATTATTTAGTTCTTGTTTCCTACTTTTAACAGCAGGATTAAATTGAGTCAAACAGAACAGCAGTTGACCGATGTTATCTGCTTTAAAAATTAAGGACTTTTAGCACTTTGTGTACAATTACCTGAATATTTATTGCAGCCTTTTGATAATTTCGGTAATTGAACTATTTGGTCATTGAAAATGGTAGTCAGACCAAGCATTCTTGGTTTTCTTTGGGTCATGTTACATTTATATTGATCATTATGTTAGCTATTAATTGGTAATCATTAATTCTTAAGCTCACTGTCCTTATCATGAGAAAAGCTTAAGAACTTATTATTATTTTTCCTTTTCCCTCTCTCGTCTTATGTTTTCTTTTTTGGTCCGATGGAATAGATTGCATCTTTAGCAGTTCGAAGTGGGAACGGGCTTCTCTTGAAAGGTGGGAAGGAAGCCAGGAGATCCAATGCAATATTACATAAGGTTTTCTTTTTCCTTTGGAACCAGCTTCATTTTCTAATGGTCTGCAAACTTAAATTTATGTATTTCAACTTCCTCAAATTTTGGTTAGGTCATTTGTGGGGCAATTCCAAGCACTGTAGGTGACAAGCTTATTGGTCTTGTAACATCAAGAGATGAAATTCCTGATTTACTGAAGGTTAGCTTGTCTTTTAAGTAATTCTGCCACTGATTATCTATTAAAGTTTTGGATTCTAAGCACATAGAGCACTATAATTGCAGCTTGATGATGTGATCGATCTTGTTATTCCAAGAGGAAGTAATAAGCTTGTTTCTCAAATAAAAGCATCAACCAAGATTCCTGTTTTAGGTCACGCTGGTATGGCAAATGGTTCTTTCTAAGAATTACTTGATTCAACATGCAAAGCTCAATTTGAGTGATATTGCCATAAACTATCTTTTCTCCCTTTCTTTTGGTTCGCCTTTTATGACAATAAAAAGATTTACTAAAGTTGCTGAGATTACATTGCAGATGGCATTTGTCATGTCTACATTGACAGATCGGCTGACATGGATATGGCAAAACACATTGTATTGGATGCAAAGATAGACTATCCTGCAGCCTGCAATGCTGTGGTACTTCCTGATTTTATCCATTTTGTGGATAGGAGATTACTTTTTTTAACTATGCCGCTTGTTGTCGATTTGGTTAATGGATAGCCTTTTGCTTGTCGTATGCATAGGCTATTAGTCAGTCTCAATCTTGTAAATTAACTTATGCAAGCTTCCTTGTTCCTTGTGTTTTCAATCAACTTATTCTCAATGACTTTCTCTATATTGATGAAATCTGATGTTGTATTTTTGAGAAAATCTGTTATTGCATTATTGTCCCTTTCTCAACTTCCAAGATTATATTATCCTCACATTTGATGATTACCTATTTGTAGAGCATTATGCTTTAAAACTTAGTTGATATTTTCTTTCTTTGTATGTGTGTCATTTGCAGGAAACGCTTCTTATTCATAAGGATCTGTTGAATACTGAGGGCCTTAATGATATACTAGTGGAGCTTAAAACGGAAGGTTTGATTTGCAACTTTAGGCTCACAGTTCTACCAACATTAATAAGCAAACAAATATTTAATTGATTGGTGTCCAGTGCCAAAAGTTTTGTTATATGGAGTTGTTTTTGAAATTCAGACGGCTCAATGTGCATGGAAGGGATCACAAAGTTTTCTACGCCGTATATTTTCAATTGTATAGCTTTTATGAAAATTTTGAACTATGAGCTCTGTTTTTTGCAAGTAATTGACATTTTGAGAAAAGACTCTGAAGTAATTGCGGATAATGAGACTTGACAGGCATTCAAGTTATTTAGACTTGAACATCTGTCAAGTCTAAACAAGTTGCCAGGCATGTTTTTTTATCATTTTAGGAATTGGTACACTATAAATTGGAAGATTTTTGTTGCATGCTACTATTTTTAAGTCAACCACATTTTAAGTATTTCTTTCTACAAAGTAAATGAAAGGATGTTCATAGATACAAAATCTAGAGGGGCTTTCTATGCTTCAAATCCAGTTAGAAGGAATGAGCACCAGCTGCCCTCTCCTCCTACACATAAAAACACAAGTTCATAGTCCAGACAACGTGTAATTGATGCACATCTAACTCTATATGCAATGTGATCCAAATACTATTACAGGAGTTGCTCTCTATGGTGGACCTAGAGCAAGCAATGAGTTGGGTATTCCAGAGGCAAAATCACTCCATCATGAGTATAACTCAATGGCTTGCACGCTTGAAATTGTCGATGATGTACACGCTGCAATCGACCATATACATCGTTACGGAAGGTGGTCCTTAGCATGTCTTTATATTTTGCAATTAACCGTATTCCCTTTAGTTGCCAGTATGTGAAAGAATATCTATTTTCGAGTACTTTTTCAAAGAATAATCCATTTCTTTGTTTTCTTTTTCTCTCAGTGCACACACTGATTGTATAGTCGCAGAAGATCTTAAGGTTGCAGATATCTTCCTCCATCAAGTTGACAGGTACTTAATTTCTATCTATATAGGATTGTGATGCATAAGAAGAGGTTGAATTTCTGTAGTGCAGTAATCATCAATTTTTCTGTTGGATATGTCATGTACTTGTCTGCGTGTCTTGGATCATCTTGTGATTTGTCACACATCAAACTTTGCCAATTATCTGATTTAGCTCAAGTATCAGCTATTGCCTGTTGGTATTGTGTGATTTTTTTTTTGGGGGAGTGGGGGCAGCGGGGAAGTTACTTGGAATATATTGTGGTTGAGTTGGCATATATATATATATATATCTCAAAAAGAATATGAGGCAACAATTAATTCAGAATAGAGAATTGAAGAGAACATTGAAGAGAACGTAAGGCAGGCGAGGGTTAATTAAGCAACCACGCTCTTCATATGTATATATATATATATATATATATATATATATATATATATATATATATATATATATATATATATATATATGTCACGCCCCGGGTGTAAACCGGAACCCGGGCCCGTCCACAGATCCGCCGTGCACACGGTATTTTCCGTGTACACGAAGCGCCAGTAACCTGCTCAGATAAAAGAGATAAAATAAAAGAGCAATAAAACAGAGCTGAACTAAAACTAATACATCTCAGACTGAAGCTGGAAATAAAATACAATACATCTGTATAAATGATACATCTGTCTCTCCCAGCTCACCAAAATAAATACAACCTGCTGGCAAAAGCCAGTCCCAAAGTAAAGGTACTACCGTCTGAGGAAACATGGGTACACCAACAATCCAGCTAACATGCTCATCCTGCCTCGAGATCTATCTACTCGGCCGTCCTCTCTCCTCGACCCGCCACTGAAAGCCCAGTAGCACCCGCATAAAACACTGCAAAACAAGGGAGAAGCAAAAGAGGAAAGAAGAATGGGGGTGAGACTACTAGTAAACCAGTAGCCTCCCCTAGTGGGTAAAACCTCAACTCTGACACGCCCACTAGGTCTACCAGAGGCAAAAGGAATAAAGGTGGTATGCAATGAGTATGACTCCTGATGAAAAGCTACCACTAGAATGCCTCTAAAAACTGAGCTAAAAGAATAGCTGAATGTATGCATCAGAATGTCAACGCCTGCCTGTCTAGACCCAATCGATACACCAGTAAGCACTGGTACTGCCTGCTCTGCCTGCCAAATCGGGTATGCCCGCCTACGCATAACACCGATAGGAAAAGGGAGTCTCGAAGAGTCGAAGCCTGTAAAAACGCACACTCCGGAGTGGCACTCGAGGGGAGCGACCCACACGAGTATAATGCCTGGGTAACAAGTACCAAATCAGCAGGACTGGATCATGACTCTGATCACGGTGGAAAACCCATCCACTAAAAGAAATCCAAATCCTCTATCCCAATCTGATGCAATAACCACTGTCCGGTCAACCGCCAAAGATCCGCGGTTGCCGCAATGCCCGGCCCTCACAGCCTGCCTGTCCCAAAGCCCACAACTGTCTGACTACACTATCCCAGTCCCTGCTCGAACCCGAGCGCACTATCCCCCGAATATAAATAAAAGAAGAGAAAAGCATGGTTTCTCCTAAGTCAATTCCAACATGATAGTGTAGCAGAAAAAGGTGGCCTAACTAGGTGACCATACAAGCATGCAAATGTCCCAAGATGATATAAAAATAAACAGATGTCGATAACCTTTATAATGTTAGAGCATGTATAGAACAGTATGAGAATAGTAAATATGAGATAGCTTGTGCCTGCCTATGCCACATACCCAAGCCCACAATTATTGATTAGCCTTACCTTTTAACATGATGTTACTGTCCTACAATCATAATCCCCAATCAAGCAAGTTCTAACAATATCTGTTTAATCACAATAAGCCTGCCATTGCCACACATAAAGTGCATTTATCCTTTTAATCAAAGAAGCTACTCAAATGCCTAGCGGGTAATCAAAAGGTGGAGGGTTAACAACCACACCCATAATGACAATCCTGACCCAGGTCCGACATCCGGTCAACCACCTACTATCCGCAATAGCCGCAATACCCCAAAAGCTAAAATTCAAGCCCCGGCTACACTATGCCGATCCCTGCTCAAACCCGAGCAACAAATAGCCGCCTGCCTAAGGAATAGGGGGAAGAAGAGACAATAGGGTTCCTCCCAAGGCAGTCCCAACATATAGTGTAGCGATCAGAAATGGTCTAACTAGATATCCCTGAAATCAAGCCTATCTCCTCATGGAAGAAGGAAGGGGAGTGACAAATAGTGGTTCATCATGTGTATCAAGTAATAACTCCACCTGGGTGTAATCATCATGCTAAATCATAATCCAACCGCACATGTCCATAACCTGCTAATCACCCTCACATGAATCATCCACCTATGCCTGTCCAAAAATCCTCAAGTGGTACCCTCCCACAAGACGCCTCACAATATCACAATATGAAAGTACATCCCCCCCCTTATGCAAGGTTAAATGCTAAAACGATGTCCATGAAGCATGTATAAGTTCCAACATGTCAAGTTTCCAATATAATGTTTTCCATATGATAGGCTCACAATTATCTAGTTAAGCATGCATGTCCATTAGGTGACCATTCAACATGTCCAATAAAGGGGATCACTCTAATATTCCTAGTGGGTATATCAGAAAAGAGGAGTAAAGCAACCACCCACCTCGAGCGCTAAACCCTGATCCCAACAGCGAAGTCCGCGCCCGGTCTCAACGATCACCACGGTGCTGCACAAAAATACCCCAAAAGAACAAGCACAATTAATCCACCATGCTCACACCAAAATCTGTCCCAAATACAATCAGTCCACAGTTTTGCCTTTTTCACCTGCGAGATCTGCTCGAGAAATTCCAGGAAAAATACCGTCACGATCCTCACGACGAACCGGTCGAAACGAGTACCTGCACGTTCCCACACGAGTTTTCTACGCTGAGATTCAAAATCGACAAGAGAACTACCCCGAACAATACTTCCACCCAAAACTGTGCTACAAAGTTCTGTAAAAAGGGGTTTCTCACCTTCGGGGAAAATTCCAGAAAATCCAAGAAAATTCAGAGAGACTCCTTGCGATGCGTAGATGCAAATTGCCTTTTGAATCACCTCAATCCGATGTCTGGTTGCGGAGATATCGCCGAAATACCGAACCGCTGTCCAAAACTCCATCACAGCAAAAAGAGGTCACAAGATGATCCGGAAAACCCATGAAAACCTCGGGATGGGAAAAACCAGCAAACACGGAAAACGTAGCCCTACCTGTCGTGAAGACGATGGCGCAAGAATCGCTGAAAAAGAGTGCCGGGGTAGCTCGGGAGAGTCCGTGCACTGAAATGCGACGAAGGGAATCACAAGGGAACGAGCGTCGCGCCGCGCCGTAGAATCCAAACCTCGGAGTGTGTGCCCCCACAAATCTTGGAAATCCTCCAGAAGATGTAGAACTCGAAGGGGAACAACTTTGCTGAAGACACCTTGGTGAGAGGAGGCTCGGAAATGGTGGAAAAAGTGAGAAGAAAGGAGCTCGGGCTGTTTAAATAGGCCTCCCAAACAAATAGCAAAATGCCATCCGGGTCCCAATTTTCGGGCGCCCGGAAGTTTCCGGGCGCGCACAGTGCGGCCCGGCCCAAGACTTTCGGGCGCGCACAGTGCGGCCCGGCCCAAGGCGCGCCGTCGGACGGGATCCGCGGTCCGTCCGACCCGCCTCAGCGCCCGCCACGTGTCGCCCGAACAGGCGACAGCCCAAATCCTCCACTCCCGCTGCGCCACGCGGCCAACCCCGGGAGTCGACACGCGTCCCCGACAACAGTACCGACGCGCCTGCGCGCCTGCCCGCGCCAGCTGCCCCTCCTGCCCGCACAGTTGACCAGCCAATAGGGAAGCGCCACGTGTCCCTGCCACTGACCGCTGCACCCGGTGCACGAGCCTCCGTAAGCCGAACCAATGGTAACCTGCCACGTGTCCACTCCGGTGCACCGTGAACCAAAACCCAACCATCATGCTCCGTAGACCGTGAGCTGTGAGCCGGCCTATGGGGTGGTGCCACGTGCCCCCGCCTTGGTGCACGACGGCCGCGTGGACCGCGCGCCTGCCCGCGCGCCCGCGCGCTGCCCGCGCCCTGTGCCGCCGCCGTTCCGCCTGCCCGGGGCCGCGCCGCCGCCCGCCGACGCTGCCCGCCGCCGCCGCCGCCGCCGCCGCCGGCGATCGCCGGAGTTACTGTTCCGGCGGTGAACAGTACCCGAAGCTCAGAAAAATCCAGCAGATAGTCCATCTTGACCGTTTTCGCGCGCTGAACCCGAATTTGACGTCCGCTTCGCCAAATTCCCATCCAATAAATCGCCGGAGGCTCCCGAAAAGGCATTTTCAATCCGAATTTCGTGCCGAGTCCAAATCTGATATCCGATTTGCGCGAAAACACCTATAAACATCCGACGGGGTTCCCTGATTACCCACGTGATCCACTTTAAGCCCGGAGTCAATCACTTGTGTCCAAATTGGCGCACGAACACCGCCGACATGCCCCGTAGGCCTCCAGAAGCTGCCGGTCACACAGTAAAAGCCCTGTAGAATTCCGGATCATCACATCCTCCCCCACTAAAAGAAAGTTTCGTCCTCGAAACTAAAGCAACTCTCAACGAGTCTCAGAAACCAGGGGTAAGTACTCAACACCGCCGTCTCCCGCTCTCAAGTCGCCTATCACTCCCCGTGATTACTCCCCAGCAACAATAACAGCAACAACCAGTACGGCATAGCCCGATCGCGCAATTCCCTCATCTCACGAGCCGGGATTCGCAACGAGCGTCCCTCGTACTCCAAACTCTCGCAGGGCTCCAAAGAAGTGAGTCAATCACGGGCGAGGAGTTCAAAACACAACACTCCTGAGCGAAGACGCAGAAAAACCTCAGGGACTCCATCAAAAGCCTGGGGGAAAAGAACGAACAGCCAGTGCAACACGCACTAAAATCACCCTCTAGAGCCGACTCAACCAGGGCAACCCGAAACACATCCACACAAGCACCCGCACAGGAAAGGGGCCCTAACAAGCAGGGGTTCTCACTCGGTCACTGTCAAAACCAGACCACACGAGTAGATTGCTCAGCCGCAGCCTATCCTCAAAAGGGATCCCCTGGGACACAATCTCAAGCCCAGTATACCACCATGGTCCCACACAGCGCCAGCTATGGGACCATCAAACTCAACTCCCAATTTAGCTCTTCTGCTTTAGGTATCCGCCACCACAGTGGCCCGGTCGGGGTGATCCTGGATGCTCATCAAAATCCAATGGTAGCTCCATAGCCACTATGGGAGGCATCACTATAACTCGCAAGTCCATCTTCCTCCGTTGACCAACTAAAATCGTCACTGATACCAATCTTACCATCCGCTCGTCAAATTCTGCTGGCACCATCCGGTCCAAAAGCTCCTCACCTCAGTAGTAACTGCCGGTCTCGGCCCATCTCAAATAGCATCTATTTTGACTGGACTCCCACCGCCGCCCCCGCGGCTAAATACGTAATCCAGGAAGATGTGCTCTCAAAGATGAAACTTGTACCAAAACCATTTAGCATAAAACCTTGTCCTCACAGACCTTGCCACAGCATCTATAAATGCTTCACAAGCTCTAAATCACTCAGGGAGGGGTAAAAGCCAAGATATCCCTGAAAAATGCCGCTATCAATCCGTTCAAGCCCAACTGGAACACAGAATTCCTCAATCTTAAAGGCAATAAGGCATTAGTCATTCCATTGGCCTCACTGTACTCATAATGCCCCTAGCGTGTCCTGAACGTCATCTTGGCGAGATACTCAGCTGTAGTTCCAAATTGATGCAGGCATCATAATCGAACATCTGCCGGAGTATAACTCCATCCCAAAAGGTCCTAAATAATACCCGGACCTGCCTGGGCTCCACTCACAAAGAACTCTCACAGTCGTGTATCAACGACGCGGCACTAGGTCCAACAAACCCTCTATCCATCAGGTCCACGCACCTATGCCCACAACTCTCACAGCTCTACAAATGATATTTAACGAGGTGCTATCGAGGTAGGCGCAGTTCCCAGAACCACGTCAATCGAAATCACAATCTCCCTAACCGGCGGCATCATCATCGGCTCAGGTGGAATCACACCCGGGATCTCACGGCAACAAGAATATCCTTACGTCCCGGTGCCGCCGTAGGCACCTCTCACACTATCGCTGTAACCTGAGTACCCAAACAGTCGCAACAAACAAGCCTTCTATTGTCTGCCTCGCAGAAAACAAGGTCCTTTCTCTCAGCAGTGAAACATCCAGTGGCACTATGCCAACCAGTCCTAAGCACTGGGTCTAAACACCGAACGGCCACAAATACCAATAAGTCTGCCGGCATAACTTACGGCCTCTACTGCACTGGATATGATCCACAAGCCTTCCCCACCTGCACAATACCAACAGTAACCTGTACCTCTAGTGCACGGGGCAACAACTCTGCCTCTAGCCCATGCCGGACTGCAACATGCTCTAACTCTGACTGCTGTGATGAAATCACACCGGCGACACTCGATCCACTACCGTGGCGCCCTCCAACCGGGCCGCCTATCCTCTTCCTCAAGTCCTTCACAATTAATCGTTCTCGATCTTCGGAAGATTGCTAGCACAACTAGAAGATTGATTCATCCTCCTTACATCGACGCAAGAATTAATTCGTGATCGGATCGCGAATCAAGGCGATCGATTTTTTGATCAAGGGTGTGATTCCGTGTGGACACAAGTAGAGGCCAGGTGCGTGCGCGGTTATCAAGGACGAACAATTTTTACCAACGATCATCGGCTTCGCGGTGATCTCGACCCGCGCAAGGTAAAAATTAAATCCTAATTGATAAGATCAATTAGATTACCTTTTTACGATCTAAAACAATACATGAGGTGATCTTGGTTTAAGAAAATTTTTAATTGCGTTTCTTTCTTCCGCTGCGCATATCCGTATTTTTCTTACATTTAATTTTAAATTTTAAATTTTAAATTTTAAATTTTAACGAGGATGCTTTGGGCAGTGAGAAAGGAAAAGTGGAAAGATATAAAATTTGGTTTACCATCGGGATAAGCCTAATTCCGATGGTTGGAGGGGATTAATTAAACGGGTTAATCTCTAAACAATTGGAATTACCCAGTTTGACCGGGATAATTTTTTTTGGCAAAATAGAATAATGTTTGGCAGAATAAGAAGTATTATTTGCATATATACCCCTAAATTTCAAAAACAAACGCAGCCTAATCTAATAATTTTTCACTCAATCTTTATTTTTTATGGCAACATAGTCGCGCCTGGCTCCCAATACTAAACCGAGTCTATGTGAAAGGAAGTCTAGATTGCTTTATTCTAGAAATCTCTGGCAGAATAGAAATCCTTATCTCAGTTGAATATTATATATCTATAGAGTTCATACTTTAAAAATATGAAGATTATATTATTTAATCGACTATCTTATCATCTTAACTGTATATTTTTAAATTTTTATCTCAGTTGAATAGTATATATCTATAGAGTTCATACTTTAAATATTAGAAGATATTATATTAATCGACTATTTATCATCTTAACTGTATATTTTTAAATTTAAAACTCACGGGCAGTATCTCTCTCTCTCTCTCGCTCTCTTTCTCTCTCTCCTCTCTATCTCTATATATATATAATATATATATATATATAATATATATAGTTATATATACTATCTATATGAAGAGCGTGGTTTGCTTAATTACCCTCGCCTGCCTATACGTTCTCTTCAATGTTCTCTTCAATTTTCTATTCTGAATTAATTGTTGCCTCATATTCTTTTTGCTTTTCTATTCAGAATAGTAGAAATCATGTTGATGCTTCTATCGCGCCTAAGATTCATTGGATCGGCCGGAGATTGTGCTGGGAGATCAGATGGAGGGGGATCGAGAATCCTGGCCTCTGGCGCCTGCTATTATCACTCCGCGTAGTACGACAATCACGACGACATCGCCAAAGACCTCAGCTCCCTCGTCCGGAATTTGAAGAGTAGCATGACTGACATCTTCCGGCAGCTCGACACGGCCGTTCCTTTTCTCACACGCCTCCCTCCCTACAGCGACGATAAATAGAAAATATCGTTTTGTTTGTGGAAAGCAGTATGCGAAGTTATATGGTCGCGTGGCTCCGGAGGCTTTTTGCTTAGGTTTGAATTTACCGTAGCAGTGTTTTGATGGTCGGTATCCGTATGCAGTTATCCACGAAGATACGAGACTCACAACTGCACCTACAGATACAAATATTTTTTGGACTCCTATACTCCAACTTCTGACTCACACAACCGCAGATTCTTTTGTACTATTGTGCGATCTGTTGTGGATGAGTTATTCCGGGATGAGTCAGCGGTAAAATGGCTTCCTTGCGCTCATAGTTTTCATCATGATTGTATTAATAGTTGGCTCCAACGATCGCGGACCTGCCCAATTTGTCGACGTACTATTGACTAAGTCCAAATACTTGCATTAAGAAAGGAATATACATTTTTTATTATTATTAAAAATTATGTTAATGAGTAATTAATTATTATTCAAGTTTCACTTTGTGAAACTTTGAGTCTTGATACAAGGGTCTTTAGGAGAAGAGAACGAGTATTATACGGTTTCGATTTAGCCTTCGCTTTGTTTAATATATATTTATTTATTGCACATGAACTCAGAAATTTAGTATTTTTTACACATAAAAGAAATTTTAGATTTAGTATGTTTACATGCTAGGGCAATTGGGGTTGATATTTGGTTTTTTATTTTCAATTCTAAATGTGTTATTTTATTGAAAAAAATAAATTTTTTGCTATAGTGCCGGTTATTATTATTATTATTTTTTTATTTTTGAAAAGTGCTGAATCCACTTTATTATCTAAACAAAACTTTCACTTTTTTTAATAGTTCACCCTGTGTACTTATTAATAGTATATAAATAA